>VZQC01007297.1:853345-1165433 GCA_009823505.1 Rhizomys pruinosus
TTGATGCCACAAGCTTATGTCCTCTAGTGGTTAGGAGATGTTATAAGCCACAATAAGAACTTGTCACCCTTTATAGAGAAACCACAGTTTGTGGATTAGCATACCATCCAAGCACCTGTGTCTATGCTCACAGCTTAGCTTGCCATAATAATTAGTACTGCTTAAATGCCTGTACATCTAATTGCTTGTGCTTTGTTAGTAGGATTAAAATGGTATCCCTGGATAAGCTGTCAACCCATGAAGGGGAACAACCTGAACAGACTAGAGTCCAAAATGACATCTCCAGAGAAAATAGACTGTTTTGTTTCTCACCCACTTATGCCCCTTTCCCAAAGCCCAGGGAACAACTTGCAGAAGAGGAGGCATGGTAGAATGTAAGGGTTGCAGAGAGATTGGGGTGAATAGTGAAACAACAGCAATACAGACTGGACTCCTATTTGATCAACATGCTTCTGTGTACAAACTTCTCCAACTGGACTATGGCAACCTTGGGTTGTTCAAAATTTGGACATAGACACTTGCAAATTGGTTTTACATGAATGCACCAATTACCTAAAAAATGCACCAATTACAAAAAAAATGCACCAATTACCTAATTGTATGGCAAACTGAGCAATGTCAATGTTATCTGAAAACAGCTGTGCTATTATATTGTAGAATCCCTTAAGAAAATAAACAAATAAAGGAAAAAAAAAACAAGATATCTTGGTTGTAAATGTAAAGCAAAATACTTCTATCAAGACAGGTTTGACTTTAATTGGTACACATAAAATACAACCTTTTCAAAAAGAAGTCAGTATGTCTAAGAAGAATCACTATAGCCAACATGTGGAATATCCCCAACTATCCATCAAAAGATGACTGAGAAAACATGATGTACCTATGTGTATATGTAACATGACATATTGTTTGACCTTAATGAAGAATAAAATCCTGTCATTTATGTCAACATAACTGAACCTAGAGGATATTATGCTGCGTGAAATGAACCAGGCACAGAGAGAAAAATATTGCATTATCTCACTTACATGTGGAATCTAAAAAATTTGATCTTACAGAGCTACAGATTGGAATGCTGGTTGCCAGGGCCTGGGGAAAATGGGGAGACAGTGTGTCAAAGGTTAAAAATGACATTACAGAGCATGAAAAAATTCTAGAGTTAATAGTATCTAGTTAATAATGCTGAGCAATAATACTTGAAATGTTGAAATTTGGTAAGGAAGATCTTAAATATGCTCAACACACATAGTAATTATGGGAACAGATATGTTAATTATCTTTGTTGTGGTAATCACATCACAATGAGTATTCGTAGTATATATAATGCAAAATACCACATTAAATATTTTTTTTAAAAATGTGTTTCTCTATATTCGAATTACCTGGGGATTTAAATAAAAACTGAAATTTCCAGTAGCTGAAGAGATGGCTCAGTGGTTAGGAGCACATGCTGTTCTTGCAGAGGACTTCTAATTTGATTCCCAGCACCCATGTCAGGTGGCTCAAAGCTGTCTATAACTGTTGTTCCAGGGGGATCCGATACCTCTGGCTTCCATGGTCATCTGCCACTGCACTCATATGCAAGAAGAGGGTATCTTCTCCACACACACACATGTCATTCAGAAAATAAAATGAGGGGGATAGAGAGGTGGCTTAGCTATTAAAAGCATTGGCTGGCTGCATTTGCAGAGGACCTGGGTTTTGTTCTCAGCACTGGTCTGATGTCTGTAACTCCAGTTCCACGGAATTCAACTATACTCTTTTCTGGTTTTTTTTAACATTGCATGCATGGGTATACTTTGCTTACGTACATGCAGACAAAATACTCATACAGATTAAAAAAAAAAAAACCTTTAAAAGCCTTGAAATTTCCAGGCCTCACCTCATACTTTTGATTAGAAACTTCCTTGAGTCTTCCTTTTAGTGGCTGTAAATATTGATGCTGACTCTATCACTTTTTTTTTGTTTTTGGTCTTTTTGAGACAGGGTCTCCCTGTAGCTCTGGCTGCCCTGGAACTCACTCTGTAGACAAGGCTGGCCTTGAACTCACAGAGATCTGCCTGCCTCTGCCTCCCAAGTGCTAGGATTAAAGGCATGTGCCACCACGCCTGACTGACTCTCTCACGTCTACCTCTAAGACTGACAACTGGAGGCTAGGGAGATAGCCTAGTGGTTAAGAGCACCAACTGCTCTTGCAGAGGACCCAGGTTCGATCCCCAGCACCCACATGGCGGCTGAGAACTGTCTGTAACTCTAATTCCAGGAGAACTCCAGTTCCAGGGGAATCCGACACCCTCTTCTGACCTCCTTGGCATTGCACGACACGGGTACACAAACCTACATGCAGACAGTACACTCATACACATAAATAAATAAAATTTAAAAAAATGTAAAGAAAAAAAAAAAAAAAGACTGACAGCTGGAGACCCTATCAGGAGACGCTGAGGCACGCGCACAGCGTGGAGTCCCACTTGTGTGAATAACTGAGGCAGGGAGAAGAACTGCCTCTAAACATAACAGTCTACTACTCAATTTCCAAGACATTGTTGCCTAAAAGATAAACAACACAGGACAAGGGCTGGGATGTAGCCGACTGTAGAGCACTTGCCTAGCACGCAGAAAGCCCTAAGTTCCAGGTGCAATACAATAGGAGAGAGAGAGAGAGACAGAGAGAGAGAGAGAGAGAGATGGTAGCATGCCCAGCAAGTACAAAACTCTAGCTTTCATCCCACTTCAGAAAAAAAAAACAAAAACAAACATACAAACAAAAAACAACACAAAATAACAAATAGCAAGCAAGTACACCACCACTAGGTATATAGTATCTTTAATTAGTTTCTCTGCAAAGATGCCTGTTGTTATCCAAGTTGTCATCTTGTCCCTATACAGGGGAGGGCTCTGCTCATACTGAGTAAGCTTGGGATTGTTGTTAGTGGCCATTTCTCTCCCTGCTTCTCTCTCTGCAGAGGCAGGCCCAGTGGCAGGCTACAGGTCATCCTGCATATCACTGCTCTTCATGGCTTCTTTAAGCAAATGCTGAGCCCTACTTGACTGAGGCCGAAAACGGTATTGATTACTAAGATTCAGACAAACATCTGGTTTTCATTACCCGTGGTAGCAGACCAGAGCAGGGTGCTGTACTGGCTGGTGTGGTCACTTAACAACCATCAGGACTAGCTATAAAGAAAATTTAACATATCCTGTAATTACAGTCTGCCCAGCACAGAGCGGCTGAGGAATCTGCAGATCTGATTTCAGGGTGGGGAAAAATGTTTATTGTATCTGCCTTACACATTTATTTACTCAGAGGTCGGAGGCCTGCTGAGATACGGCCACCCCTGGTACTGATGCTTCTGCAAGGCCAGGGCGCTGTCTTGTTTAGGTCAGGAAAGCCCAGCAAGGCTCCAGGCAGATGGCCCCTTGATGCTTTCACAGACTTTGGAATTTGGGCTGATGGAAATGGACGAGAGGATCTTGTCTGGGATAAACAATCCTCACCCTCCACAGTGCTGAGGGTCCTCTTCTGGCCCTCGGCTCACCCTTCTGATAGCGCCTTCCAGGAGCTGCCCCAACCCCTTCTAGCTGGGGGGCGATTGAGGTAGCAAATTAACACCACCGCCCTTCAATACCAGTCAGGCAGAGCTGGGCATTTTAGCACATTTTCTCTTGCAATCTTCATAGCTTCCATGTGTTAGTCATTTTTATGACTTTTTATTTTTGGTCTTTTTGAGATAGGGTTTCTTTATAACCCCAGCTGGCCTGGAACTTTGTATGCAGATAAGGCTGGCAGAGGGATTGGCCTGCCTCTGCCTCCTGAGTGCTGGGATTAAAGGTGTGTGTTACCATTGGCTGATTTTTTTTTTTAAATAAAGGAACTGAGGTCAACGTGTTAAGGAGGAAGGAACATTTGTGTTCCCAAGATGCTAGAGGAAGAGGAGCATCCTTGAGGCCTCTGCTCCAGAGTGGGATGCATCCCAGCTCGCTTTAACTTGGGAGCTTTGTTCTTCATAAGATTTCCAGCAGAGGGGCTGGAGAGATTGCCTAGCGGTTAAGAGCACTGACTGCTCTTGCAGAGGATCTGGGTTCAATCCCCAGCATCTACATGGCGGCTAAGAACCGTCTGTAACTCCAATTCCAGGAGAACTCTAGTTCCAGGGGAATCCTAGACCCTCTTCTGACCTCCTCAGCATTGCACAACACGGGTGCACAGACCTACATGCACACAGTACATTCATACACATAAAAAACAAATAAAATTTGGCCGGGTGTGGTGGCGCACACCTTTAATTCTAGCACTTGGGAGGCAGAGGCAGGTGGATCTCTGTGAGTTCAAGGCCAGCCTGGTCTACAGAGTGAGTTCCAGGTCAGCTGGGGCTACAGGGAGACTGTCTCGAAAAGACCAAAAAAGAAGAGATTTCTGGTAGAGTAAACTCTGAAGTAACAGGTTAGAGAATTAGATTGGGAATTGCTACAATGTGTGGGACAGCTTCAGTCATCAACTGGACGTCCCTGGGGAATTTCTTCTATTGGACCAGCCTGTGGCCACATCTGTGAGGCATTTTCTTGATTGTTGAGTGACCTGGGAGGACCCAGCCCACTGTGGGCAGTGCCAACCCCAGGCAGGTGGTCCTCCTGGGTTGTATAAGAAAGCAGGCTGAGCACGGGCCAGGGAGTGAGCCAGAAAGCAGCGTTCCTCCAGGGTCCTGGGCTGACTTCAGTCGCTGATGAACTGTGACCTGGGAGAAATAAGATAAAAAAATCCCTTTCTTCCCCAATTTGGTTTAGGTCAGTGTTTTGATCATAGCAGCAAAAAGGTAAATTAGGACACACAAGTATCCTACAATAGTGTATTAATTAATGGTGTATTATTTTTTAATATTTTACCTCATTTTTTTGTCTTTTTTTTTGAGACAGGATCTCCCTATAGCCCCAGCTGGCCTGGAACTCACTCTGTAGACCAGGCTGGCTGGCCTTGAACTCACAGAGATCCACCTGCCTTTACCTCCCAAGTGCTAGGATTAAAGGTGTGCCACCACACCAGGCTTAAAGATGGTTCTTTTTTATTTTTTTTTGAAACAGGGTCTCACTATAGCCCATCTGGCCTGGAACTCACTCTATAGACCAGGCTGGCCTTGAACTCACAGAGATCTGCCTGCCTCTGCCTCCTGAGTGCTAGGATTAAAAGCTGTATGCCACCACACCCAGCTTAAAGATGGTTCTTAGCCACCATGTGGGTGCTGGGAATTGAACCCCGGTCCTCTGCAAGAGCAGTTGGTGCTCTTAACCACTGAGCCATCTCTCCAGCCCCTACTTCTTATTTTGTGTGTATGAGTATATTGCCTGCATGTGTGTCAGTGCACCCATGTCATACAATGCATGCAGAGGTCAGAAGAGGACATCCCTGGAACTGGAGTTATGGATAGTTGTTAGCCACCATGCTGGTGCTGGGACTTGAACCCGGGTCCTCTGCAAGAGCATCCAGTCCCCTTAACTGCTGAGCCATCTCTCCAGCCCCAGTAGTGTATTATGAATAAGTACTTTTCTTGTTTTGAAAAATACCTAACAAAAGCCAATTAAGATAGGAAGGGTTTACTTGGGCCCAGGGTCTTATGGTGCTGTTTTGGAGGTGAGGAAGGTGTGGAGGGAGGAGTTTGAGGTGCTGGTGACATTGCATCTGTAGTCAGGAGGCAGACAGAGAGCTGGTGCTCAGCTCACTTTTCCCAAGACAGTGGGGTGGTGCACTCCCATTTATGGTGGGTCAGCTAAATCTTTCTGGAAACACTATCATAGACACACTGAGAGGCTATATCCATGGCGATTCTAAATGCAGTCAGGTTAACAAGAAAGATTAACCATCTCATAGATGAACCATAAAAGGCTGGTGAAGAGTGCACCTAAGCCTTCAAGGGCACTAAGCTCTAAAACTGGGGTATTTGTAGGTAACTGGGAGGAAGCCAAGCTAGGGGTTTGTAAGGCAGGCTGGCAGCCGTGGTTAGTTAGGGAGAACCATACGTGTTCAAAAAGGGGGCACCAGCAGGGCTTATCTTAATTATGAAGCAGATGGTGGATCCTTTGACTTCTCTTTTTTCTTCTGTCAATCTCTAAGTCCCTTGAATGGTCACTTCTTCCTTTCAGAAAAGGCTGAATGGGTATATTCAAATAAAAATTTTAAAGTTTGTTTTTTATTGTTTTTAATTATCTGTATGTGTGTATCTCTGTCTCTGTGGGGAAGGTGCATATGTGTGCAGGTACCTGGCACAGGTGCCCACAAAAGTCGGAGGCATCAGATCTCTGGGAGCTGGAGTTCTGGGTGTTTGTGAGCTACCCAGTGTGCGTGCTGGGAACCAAACTCAGCTCCTCTGCAAGAGCAGTACATGTTCTTAACCGCTGCGTCCTTTTCCCACCTCCTCAAGTACAAATTTAAATGGGTGATGTCAAGGACTATATTTCTAAGAGGAAGTTTCATGCATTACTAAGCTGATTAGGGAAGTTTGGAACACACAGTCTTCTACCTCATGGAGAGGTTAACCACCAAGGAGGGACTGCCAAGGAGGAAGCAAGGACTGGACGCTGACCAGTCGATCAGTGGGCAGGCGGGAGGGGAAAGCCCTATCTGTTCTCTGAGGAAGCAGCCATAGTTTAGATTTCCATGGATAAGTCAAGTTACCAGGTGGCAGCTCAGACTGAGTTATCAGCCCTAATGTAAAAAAGAGCCCCGTTGGCATGGAGACACACGCCTATAATCCCAGCTCTCAGGATGCTGAAGATGGAGGATCATGAAATCAAGGCCAGCCTGAGCTACGTAGTGAGATTCTGTCTCAAGCTAGAACCACGTGTCCAATAAATAAAACCTCTTTAAACAAACAGACGAACAACAACAAAATGCCTTATACCATCCAGGAGCAGAGAGGTTACACTGATGCTCAGACCAACCCCAGGAAAGAGGCGGGATCACTATGGGTGAAGGCAGAGGAGGACAGATGATAGACGTTTCCAGAACAGCCAGTGCTTCTGAAATCATCCTTGTAAGCTGTTGCTTTCTTTACCCAGCGGCATTTCAAAGAGGATAGAGCTACAGAACTGGGGCAAGCCACGAAGTGTGGATGTATCACGTGGTTCAGGTACGTGGGGGAACAGACCTTAGAGTGATTTAAGAGGTCTTGCAATTTTGTCTTTTTCACAGTAGTAATTATGAAAATTCCAGAATCTTTGGACGTTTTATATCAGTAAACAGAGGAAAAAAATTTTCCCTGTAAATGCATTAAGAAAACAAAATTGTTCAAGAAAAATATGATCACAGTATAGTGAATAGTTCTGCTGTAAATAATATAGATATATTCCTAACATTATAAACACTGAATATTAATAAAATGTGACATAGCAGTAGCTAACACAGTAGTGTTAGTCTTTATTGCTGTGTAACAAATGACCGTAGATTTAGGAGTATGAGGCACACCCATTTATTAGCATACATTCCAAAGTTCAGGGACAGAGTAACCCACCTCTCTCTTTATGGTCTCAAAAGGCTTAAATCAAAGAATCATCTGGGCTATCGTCCTTTTTGAAATCCCCAGGAGAAGGATCCAATTCCAAGTGCAAAATTGTTGGTAGAATTAAGTTTATAGTCGCAGAGGGAATGAGGCCCTTATTTTCTCGCTAGTTGTTGGCAGAGCGCTACTTTCTGCTCCCAGAGAATGTCTCGCCATCAGGGGTTCACACATCAGCTGCTGGCTTTTCTTCAGGGTAGCCGGAGTATATTTCGCTGTCTCTTTCCTCTGCATCTCTCCAGAGAAACAACTCCTCTAAAGAGTTCCTGCGATCAGGTCAGGCTTCAGCATGGTTTGTATTGATCTATGAGGTGTCCTTCCAAAGGGCTTGCATATTGAAAGGTTGGTTTCAGCTGGTTGCTCTGTTTTCAGAGATTCTTGGAACAAGACAAGGCCTAACTAGAAGAGATAGATCACTAGGAACATATCCACCTGCCTGTGCATCCTGTCCACTGTGAGATAAGCAACTTTGTTCTTCCTTGCCCTCCATGATGTCTGACCTCACTACAACCCAGAAACAATGGAACCACCTGACTATAAGTGAGACTAGGAGTTGCTGTGCTGAATCTGAATATTTGTTGTTTTGGAATAGACTTGTAGGAATAATTTGGATAAGTATAGAAACCAGGGCTAGGGCTGAGACTCATAAATGCTGCAAGCTCATGTTAATGGATTTTTCTTCTGGGTGTTCGGAAGACCAGAATGCTGACAGGACTGTGGACAGCAAATATTGTGTTCATGAAATTTCAGAGGGCAATGAGGAACCCATCACAAATTGCATGGGTGGCCATTCATATGATTGTGGCAAATAATTTGCCTACATTTTGCCCATGTTAAGGCCTTATGGAGAGTTGGATTTAAAGATGATGAACTAAGTAATCTGGTGAACAAATTCCAGGAATGTGGAATGTGTGCTTTTTAGGATTTATTTTATTTTCACTTATGTATGTGTGTGTGGTGGTTTGAATGAGAATGTCTCCCATAGGCTTTAAGTATTCAGACATTTTGTCCCCAGTTGGTGGCACTGTTTTTGGAGGTCTTAGGAGGTGTGGCCATGATGGAGGAAGTACATCACTGGGGGCAGGGTTAGGGAGTTTAACAAGCCTTGCCAGTCTCCAGTCTCTCTCTCTCTCTCTCTCTCTCTCTCTCTCTCTCTCTCTCTCCTGTACTCATTTCGAGATGTGAACCTTGCTCCAGCCTCAGCCACCATGCCTCCTGCCACAGTGGACTCTAATTCCCTGGAACCACCAATCATAAGCTCAAATAAACTCTTCCTTTTATAACTTTCCTTGGTCATGTTGGTTTTATCACAGGAACAGAAAATTGACTAATACAGTGTGTATCTGCATGAGTGTGTGCACATAAGTGCAATCCCTGCAGAGGTTAGAAGAGGGTGTTGGGTCCCCTGGAGCTCCATTTACAAGTGGTTCTGAGCCTCCCAGTGCTAGTGCTGGGAGCCAAACTCAGGTCCTCTGAAGAGCAGTATGTGCTTTTAACTGCCGATTGACCTGTCCAGCCCTATGTGGATGAGGTTTAAGGTAGGCCAGCATTTAGGCTGTGGTAGGGTTATTGTTTGTTGCTTTTATCCAGGTCTATGGTGAAAATTGAGGGCCTAAAGCAGAGAAGATAAATTTGCGAAACTTGCTGTTTGGCCAGAAAATTCCACAGGGTACAGGAAAGCATGGTTCCTGAAAAGGTGCCACTAAAAAAGAGGGGAAATACAATTGCATTAGTACAATGGGAAAGATAACTTTGAGGGCATCTCAAGAATCAGTCAGACCTTATCCATTGTAGCCTCAAGTATGAAAGAGTAAACTTATTGGAAAGACTTTACTTTGAGATCATACAATGAGGACTCCTGGCTCCCAAAGAACACCCAGAGATGTGTTTATCCAAGTTCAACCTCCCATACACCTGAGAGGCCATCGTGACTATGGTTCAAGGGGACCCAGATACCACATGGACTGATTGAAACCTTGGAATCATTCTTCATGTGATGCAGACTTTCTGGTCACACAGAAGGCAAAAACTATGGGATGATAGAGGCTTCCAACCAGATTTCTAAAGGAAAACCTGGGAGATCAGACAGTGTGTGGTTAGATTCCTCAGAGCTAGTCCATGAGAGAATGATACATGAAAAAACTGTGACAGTGAACCTGAAGATTCCGTGGAGGCCCTGGGAAGTTAGAGGTGTCCAAATATGGAATGTTGGCTGAGAAAGCTGTAGGGAACAGAGACAAGGCAAGCTCTTGAGAGTGCAAAGTACACCGTCACGTGCTCTTGGTGCTGTCCCATGGAACTGTAGGATTTCTGTGAGCACTACTGGGTTTTGTACTTGCATCAGTTCCGTCCTTCCTTTCTATATCCCATTCTTCCTTTTTTCAATAGAAATATTTACTCTGTGAACACTGCACCATTTTATCTTGGGGGCATGTGGCTTGTTTTTCAATTTATTTATTTTAAAAACCAAAAATTATTTATTATTTTTATTTGGTGTATATGAGTGTATTGTCTGAATGCGTGTAAGTGCACCTGTGTTGTGTAATGCCTGTGGAGGCCAGAAGAAGTTATGAGATTCCCTAGAACTGGAGTTATGAAGGTTGTTAGCTGCCACGTGGGTGCTGGGAAGTGAACCTGTGTCCTCTGTAAGACCAGCCAGGGCTCTTAACTGCTGAGCCATCTCTTCAGCCCCTGATTTTCAATTTATAATGGCTCATGACTAAGAATTTGCCTTGAGTATTGGAAGATACATTGAACTTGGATTTTTAATTAATGTCAGAACTGTTAAGACTATGGGGACTCTAGGAGATGGACTGAATAGAACTTACATTGTGAAGTATATATGAGCCTTTGCAAGTCAGGGGTAGGATGCTATGCTTTGGATTTGAAACATCCTCTGTAAGCTCACATGTTTGGGAGGTTTTGGAGACTTTAATAGGTGGGAGTTCGGCTTAAGGAAATAAGTTACAGGAGCATATTTTTAGTGCCAACCTTCTACTTCCTGGATGCCTCAAAGAGACCAAATTTTGCTTCTCCATACCCCCCTCCACCATAATGCCCTGCCTGACCACAGCCCAGAAGCAACTCATACAGAAAGTGGTTGGTTAATCCTTTAACAATCTTGCCATTATTGCACCCTTGATCACATGTTCCCTGGCTGCTTGGTAGTGTTGCATGCAGGGCTCACAGATGAATGAGACTTGATGTCAATTCTCCTCAGCACTTTGCAGAGCACTTTCTGGCACCGTGAAGCCTAGCCATCAGGGAGGAGGCTTCCATCTCAGCTCCAGCTTGATGTCTCAGTATCTTGTGACTAGAACATACGGTGTTTTCAGCAATAGGGATGTACCGTCTCATTCTGGAGAGTAACTAGCAGTCTGTGGAACTAGTCTGCATTGCTTTGAGGACCCTGGGGGTTTTCCTGGCTAATGGAAGGTAGTCAATGGAAGGTAAAGATTTATCTTTACCTTCCAACCCTATGGCTCCTATATCGTTTCTCCTCTATGCCTGTTCTTCTTTCTTACTGGGTCATGGCTCCAATTATTCCTCCTGCACACTGACTCTCAAGTCTACATTCAGCTCAACATTCTCATGAGTTTCAACTCACATATCCATTGACCTATAAAAATGAATCCACCTGTGAGTCCCCATACTTTCCTAACCCAGCAGCAATTCTAAACTCTTCCTGTTGCTTCCCACACTTACTTCCCATTGGACTCCATTGTTTTTTTTTATTATGTATTTTTTTTATCAAATCTAGACCCGTGTCCCCCCCATCCCCCCACCCCACCAGAGCTCATGCATTCTGCCAAATATGCTATTCATATCCTTCTCAGTCTTTCTCAATATTCTCCATGGGGAAGTTGACTGTTTTGAGCAGAAGTTCACTGTTTCAGTCAGTTCTTTGATGCAGTCCTTTCTGTTGTTGTTGTTGTTGTTGTTGTTTCCAATATGCATCACTCCCAGCTGCTTTGGACAAAAGTTCAAGGGGCTGTGCACAAGAAATAGTTACAACTGAGTAATTGGCACTAGTATCCACAGATGAGGGATACCATTCGTCGTTTGTTTTTCTGGGACTGTGTTACTTCACTCAGCATGATGTCCTCTAGCTCCAGCCATTTTCCTGCAAAGCTCATGATGTCGTCTTTCTTTACTGCTGCATAGAACTCCATTGTGTAGATGTACCACATTTTCTCTATCCACTCATCAGTTGAGGGGAACATAAAATGTAGAAGTATTAGGTAGCATTCTATGAAAAAACACCACACTAGACAGTTAAGCTTGCTATTAGGTCCCTTCTTAGACTAGATTAGAATATGACAGTTAGTGTGACAAATGCAAGAAGGGCAATATAATGGGAAGGTGGGAGTTAATAAACATTTAACATGCGCTACCAGGATCAAAAGAGGAAGTCCAAACACTCTCATTCATTACCCTATGTTCTCTATCTTCTTTGACGTTTGATTGAATTATGATTTGTCGGGCTTGTACGAATACAGCGATGGTGCTAAGAACGTCCACTTCAGCTTAAAACTCCTAGAAACTAGGAAAAGTTTGAGAGAAAACTGTCAGAGGCGAGTATATGTGGTGGCGCATTGGCAACTTCAGGAAGTTAAGATGTGTATCGGTTAAGAAAAAATGCAAGGATTAGTAGCTCTGTTTTTAACGAACGCACGTGAAGTAAGCACGGACTCGTATGAAGCACTTATTTGTAAAGCGGCATGACATCCTAGACACCAATGGATATGGAGCAAAATATTGCACATGCATCCCAAGAATGCTTTATACACTTCACAATAGTGAGTGCGCCATAAGTTTGGGAACAAAATAGGAAACTATCCTTTCTCCTCCACTTCTCATTTGTGAAAAACAAAAGCGCGTCTCCGCCGTAATTTTAGTGGCGCACAGCATGCTCAACCGCTCTGAGCCTAGCTCTGAAAGCAAGCAAAGGCAATACGGATCGCAGTGGGATTTCTCTGAGAGCGAGTAGATTTATAATAACTAATACCTATTCAAACAGGGCTATGTCATAGTCATAAAAACATCTTGTAACTGGCACAAAAACAGACAGAGTCTTTTACTGAACCTGCAGTAAACAGGCGGAGAATTATAAAAGCGACCACGATAGCATATCGAAACAGTACATCGAGCACATACACTGTCCAAGTCCACCCAATCAGTAACATTTTATGAGAAATAAAGGGGCCAAGAAAGACACAATGGAGGAAAGAAATAGTAAATGCCACATCTAACATAAGAGTGGAGGTTTTAGACACAAGGAACGAAAAAACTAGGAGAATATAACAGACAACATAAATTGTGTATGTTGGGAGTGTACATGGATTGACTTACATTTTGTAAATATTTAATTTTTATTATTCTATGCAGAATTTCACTACAGTTGCACTTTAACCATATCATGTCCCACCCCCACATGTACTCATCTCCCAATTCCATCCAGATACACCCCCTATCTGTCTGTAAAAATCCAAACTCCAATGTCTGTTTTTTTTTGATCTTGTGAAATATCCTTCATTTCCAATTTGTTTCTGCTCTCAAACTCCTCGAGTGTGTGACCATCCACTGCAGTAAGGAACCACACTCTAGGAAACTGCCAACATTTGGTTAGCTGTTTCCCACTCCATGCTAGAATGATGCCTGGCTTGATCTTGCAGAGGACTCGTTCAGGCAGAGTTTATATGCAATCAACACAATCCTGCCTATTGCTATGTATCAGAATAAGCGTTTGAAATCATATACAAGAGGATTCCAAAAAGAAACGAACTGTTAAGGTCATCTCTATTCTTGACATTCCAACCAATATTTTTCTTCTGTAAATGCTGATTTTTTCCACATCTGTCCCCCAGGATGGTCCCTTAGCCCTGGGAATGAGTAATCATTATAGTGTCTCTGACTCTAACTTTCAACCTTCACTTAGACAATAGCCAGACTAACCTCTAAATCTCATGAAAGAAATGTTTGGACTTCCTTGGGATAAGAGCTGTACACTGCTATCTGTAGACCCCGAAAGAAATGAACAATTTTAAGGTTAAAAGGAAGTATAAATTGGGTGATATTAATGCATTTTAGTTCATATATTAACTTATTAGGCCAGAATAATAGTAGTGAACATTTTCCCTTAATTCTTCATTCTAAATGCACAGATTGCTGACTTCTCTAAACTGAAACTCGTTTATCCTAACTATGGCTCCATCTTTAGCACCTGAAAAAGTTTGCAAAATGAGATAAGGTTGCAGTGCAATTGTGGGTGGTTTAATACCTATTTGTGCGAAATGTAGGAGATCACCCACCTAAGGGAAGAATTGTATCATTCATCTGGGATTCATTTGTTTAAAAAACAGTTTCTTGTATGTAGAACTTGAACATTCCTCTAAAAATTAGCATTGGGAAATCCTTTTTTCGCAATTTGTGTCATGTAATACAGTAAACCAATTTTTGTGGCCACACGGTAAAAAAAAAAACGCTCTAAGTGGGGAAAAAAAATATTGAAAAATACCCAAAATAGGAGTGTCTAGGAGAAAGATAGTGCAATACCACAATCACTGCCGTACATTAGTACAGTTCCATAACAGTGTTTCAAATTCGTACCGGTGGAAAGCATGTGGTTCCCACCTACTAGGTTTAGAACACTTGTATTCGAACCCATGTTCATTTCAATTGGTTTAATAATAATACGAAATAAAATTTTAATAAAAGAAAAGCCTGGCACCCCAAGCGCCTTACACCTCCTATATGGAAATTCTTGACCTACTAGACATACGTCCTCAGATGAGCAGGTGGAAGAAATTTTGAGATTAAAGGGACCTAGAGTCTCCAGGTTACACCATAGTGAGTAATTCACAGGGACAACACAGGCTGGGGCTCAGCACAACACAGGTGAACAGCCTATCACTATTCATCTGACTCTGTCTCCCCCGCATCTTGTGCGGTCCAACAAAGCTAATAGTAATGACTACAAATAATACAAAGACTAGGGGCTCTGGAGCGGACTACTGTCAACTTTCAATGTTTAACCTTGGCCAGCGCTAGGAAGGAATTAAAAACTGCGTACTAGGCGGATCCTGTAGTGGCTCTCATCTCTAATGAGCTGGGTACTAAGACCTCTACTTGAACCTTTTGCGCCTGAAGCCAAACTCGTAAATATTGGATACTACACCCAAGACGCATAGATGATCGATATGTGACGTGTCCCTCTGAGAAGTGATACTATCAAGATGCACTGGAAGCCCAGGCTTAGATTGGCGCGATTGGATGGCCACCTCTCCAATCATCGCACAGCGAGCAGCCAAATATTGGATGGGCACGTGGCTGATGCTGGAGAGCTTGGTAAGTCCTGGTCATACCTTAGTCAGCTTGAGCTACCGCCCAACACTCGGATGGAGGGAGCCTCGAAGCCTTGGGGGAGGGATTTGCTTTGGAAGTAGTGGGTGGGCGCATTGTCTGGGATGGAGGAGCCTGTTGTCCTCGATTAACCAATGGCCCAACAATGTTGGTCGGAGAGAAGCCCCATTAGCTGTGGGACTTTCGATTTAGCGGCTTAATTCTCTACCGCCAGCAGGTGTGATTATCTGACGAATAAGTCGCGCGCGAGCTTAGGGCGGAGCGGTATGTAGGTTGGGAATGGCCCCCGGGGCTTCGCACAAAACCTTTTTGGCCGCAATAGGGAACTCGGGATTTCCTGATTTATCCTTATGTATATAGGTAGGTTCGCCATTTTATACTGTTACTATAAGAGTTCTGGAGGCCGCGAGGACTCGACTCCATCCCCCCTTCCTGACGGTACTGCCAAGTGGCCATTAATGTTGAGGAGCTATAGCCAGTATTCGGGAGTACACCAAAGCTGACCGTCTTTCCACTTCCCGTCCGGAGCTGGGGGCGCGAGTGCACTTAGGGCATCCAGAAAAGGCGCGGTCACTACAGAGCTTGAATTCAGACAGGGACCCCCCTGATCTTCTGCAATGCCGTTTCCTGCTGGCCCACGTAGAAAGACTTCTGGCGATCCTCCTGCATTATTTTTGGCCTTGCTTGCCTTAATGCACTAGAAGTACCATTATTGGTAGCCCCGGTATTTGGCATGCTATTGAATAGCATTTCCAAGTCTGAGCTCCATGATGGAATGAACATGGTTGAATCAGAGATGCCTGCAAAGATCATGTAGGACAAATTTTTCAGTCTTTTTGGTTATCCTATCAGTGCTCCTCCATAACTCTCAAGCGATAAGTGGGCCACGCTTCATCGCTGGGAAATAGTCGAGTCTGATGGTCACAGTAGGCCAATGTAAGCTAAAGAGGCTAGGGCTGAAGGGGACACATTTTGCATGTACAAGGACGTATCAAGCAAAGAAGGTATCACAAGTATTGGCACTGCCGTTGGCAACATGTGACCCCTGAGCCTTTGAGAGTGGTGTTTTGGGAATTGACAGATAGACAAAGGGCTCGGGTGGGACCCAATGTTTAAGCTGATTAAACTGGGCCCGGAGATAGACAGCCTTATTGAGTGCTTAGAGTTTGCTGCTGGCGAACCAAGCTTGGAAACACATCAATGTTATAATTTTTGTTTGATTATTTATTTTTGAATTGTTGTTGTTTGATCTTGAGTGGATAAGCTTTATTTTGGGGACTTTACCTGTGATGAGGGGAGTCTGCCCCTGTAGCCTTTCAACCCCAGCTGTCCGAGGAGAAAAAACGTGGACCCGAACCGTCTAGTTTTGGCGCTTGTGGTGATGTCTTCGGATTCGGACATGAAGCGATCTAAAATGAGGTGGGCGCTTGGCTTTGGTGCGGAGATATACAGAGAAATCTCTGGGTCTGGCTCCGATACGATTATCGCCCTTCCGATGTGATTTAAGTAACGTAGTTGGATCTTCGGGGTTACCATAAAACCTAACCGAAGTGAAGGAGAGGCACCGTTTGAATCCTTTACCTAAGGTAGACACATTAACGCTCGCTCCTTGATAGCTCTGCGAAGCCTCCAGAACAAAAATATTCTTAATTAGAGAGGAATCATGTCTCTGAATGCCTGGGTCTCCTTGCGTAGCCTGGGGCTAGTCCGCGTTTGATACACGTATTTAAGTACAGCTATACGTAAAACACGCGAACCCAGGAACTCGTGCGATGTTAGAGGAAAACATGCCTGCGAACAAAGAAGTATGTTATTCTTCAGGGGAATTTCAGCACCGCGTACTCAGCCAAGCTTATTGCTGGCACTTCCCAAGATCCCAAAAGGAATTTCTTTACAAAAACATTTTATACTCTATTTTTGAAGCACTTGTTAATGAGATTGAAAATCTCCAATACAGAGCAAACCTTTTGTGGTGCAAATCCGGTTGGTTTTGTAGCACGAAAGTCGCTCCTTGGCAGTGGTTTCAGCTCATATGTTGAGAGGGTGTCAGAGATTCCCCTGGGACTGGACAGTTCTCCTGGGAAATCGGAGTTATAGAACAAGTTGGGCACGCCGCAAAGGGGGTGGCCAGAGCTGCAGGGGAATCTGGGTGTGGAGACGACATACGCCTCACCGGGGTCCTGTGCCCGGTTGTAATATAAAGCAAGCGAACGACGGGGCGCTCTTTGCACAGCATTAGCGCGAGCCTAGCGGCAAATCACCTCGAACCTCCGCAAGTGGCAGGATCCAAAACGGGTTGCGCACCCAGCCAGCAACCCACCGAGGGGCTCCAAACAGGAAAGACTTCTTTGTAGTTAAAAAAAAACAGCGATACTGTAACATCCCTTAATAGGTCCTAGGGGAGAGGAGAAACTGGCGCACGTTAATCACCGGTTGAAGGGAAGAGCGTTCCTGAGAACCCCGCTCCGTTGGCAGCAGGACTGGGTTTGATTCCCAGAACCACCATGGCGGCTCGTATACGTTCTATGGAGCTCTTATGCTCCCAGTTCTCAGGGGAACCGGGACGCTCGAGTGTTCGGCATGTGCAGACACGGGTGCACTCATGGGAGGACCTCTTTATCGAATGCAAGCCCCGAGATAGTTAACATTCGTACACTGGTGCACAAACTGCACACGATCACATAAAAAATGGGGAAATGTACGATTACCAATTAACCTCACAGGATACAAAATTAATAAAAAATGAAATTAAAAACAGAAGTATAAAGGGTCACAGACAGCAGCTGAGTCCTGGCACTATGAGATTTGACCCGGTTAAGGGTGGAAAGAGAATACCGGCGCGTAAGTTGTTCGAGAATAATAGATTTGAAACGCTCGCATCTTGCTCTAAATGATTCAGCTTTGAGTTGCCAGTGTATGAACAGTTTTACTCTTTTTAAAAAACATTATGTGAAAAAAAAATTTGAGTAGATCGTATGAAAGCAAGAATCATGAGGACATTTAACATTGGTAAAGCACAGTGGCTGGAGAGGAAGGACGGCCCTCAGTGTACTCTAGTTGGTTAGTTGGGGTCTATGGTTTGTCGGAGGGCCCAAAGCACCCGGGGGATTGGTGATAAGGTTTTAGCCCCTCTCAGCCCACAGTTTTTATGCGAAGGATTGGCCCTGACTTCGGATAGTGCTATCGACAGGCAAGGCTTGGCCTGGGACACAGAAGGATCACTGTGCCTCCCAAGTCTAGGATTAAAAAGGGACCGATTTTGTTCTGGAGACCATGAAAGGTGCACCATTGAGGGCAAGTTAGCTACTCTGGCGTTTTCATTTCCTGCTAAAAAACGGTTTTATAATAGGGTACCGCAGCAGGCGCAAGTGAGATATAGGGGAAATAGAAGACCTGAACTCTCCTAAATTTCAGCTTTTTAAGGGTGCGTGCTAACGATATCGCTAGCGTTGAGCTGAATTGTATGTTCGTCCTTTGGAGCTGGATGCAGTAGCTAGATATCGTAACCTGTGGAAGAGCTTGTGTCGTCGTATGAGGATTGCCTGCCTGGGTTGGAGATACTCTGTTTGTTAGAAATCTGTCAGTCCTGTCAAGCCATATTTTATTCAAAGAGGTTTCTCCCAAGCATCGCTGATTCTTATTTAAACAGACCTAACTAGATAGTATTTGTGAAGAGTGATATAATCAATCTGATAAAGATGTACCAATAAAAAGAAGATTAATGAACTATGAGAATTTTGAAAGTTTAACCCTAGGCATAACTATCATTAAAATTGAGGGGCTTGTATACAGTCGTGTTTGGGTGTCGTCCTTTGAATAGGAGGGACCCGCCCAAGGGTTGTTGAAAAATCCCCCTCGAGGTTTCTGCCTTTCAAGTTTCACTCTCATCCATTATCTCCTCTTTTATCGAGATGAAATCACCATATAGTGAGAAATCCCAATTCTGTTCTTATTACATTTGGTTATCATTATTGAAGGGGAAAAATAGGTGAAGTACATTGGCTCTTTGAATAAATCTTTTTTGTTTTGTGTGGTTTTGTGTGTGTGTGTTCCGAGGGCGTTACTTTCAACTTATATCGCGAGGTAGTGTGAGTGCTGATCTGCTACGTATAGAAAATCTCATTACCACAAAACAGTAAATAAGCAGGATCTAAACGAAGAGGGAAAGTTTCACTTACCTCTAAAGGTTCCACACAGACGTGCGTTCCCGGAGACGATACGCGGCGTGGGTAGGTTCTAGGGTTCGGAGGTTTTAAAACCTCCTTGCACGGCACCTTGACAGCATGGCGCCGTTTCCGGACGGAGTGTATACACAAATCTTAATAATGAGAACGTAGCTGTGAAGCGAAAAAATACTTTTGGAATTACACTTGGCCATCAATGGTTACTAATGGTGGCATGCCCAAAATAAATCTCATTCTTATTTGTTTTTCTTTATTTCCTACGATTTACTTATGTCCTCGCGGTAGTTGGTTTTTCTCTTAATGACAACTTCTAAAAATATGGAGTAATTTATACTTAGTATTGTGTAGTTTATTTTGTTATTCCTTTTTGGGAATTAAAATGATATTCCAAATTCCTTATTTTTTTTCTCTGTTTAATTTTTAAATTGAATATCTCTCTTTTAGGCGACTGTAAATAGTTGCCCCTGTATGTCAATTCGTCTAGTAGACTTTGACTTGTACTTTTATATAACAATAGAAACCTGTTATTTCAATCAACATCTCGGAGGTGAAATTGCGGGCATAGCTCTCGACAGGTTGTATTTCCAAGAAAAGCTACTCAGGCCGAGTGTGGCTTAGACACACGGTGAGTTTCTCCCTGTGCTCGGCATCACTACCCACTCTACGCCTTTATCCCAAGCCGTGCACTTACGCGGCAAATGCCATCCGCCAGTTGGCGGATAGTGCTTGGCGATTGAGTCTCTGAGCATGTACAACTGTTGCTTTCTGAGCCTGGGTCTATCAAGATCGTTGATGGTTTTGTACCTTTGTCTTGTTTGTGGTGGACAGGGAAGACCTCTGTTCTTCGTAAGAGGTTATTTTATATTAAAAAAAAAAATATACAAAATAATAATTCCGCGGTGTTGCCCTTATCTAGCTTCGTGGGGTCACCTTGGAAGCGCACATATTCATATACTCTTGGGGACTGGCCATAAGTCCAGTGTCTTATTTTGGTTTCTTTTTCCTTTTTTTCTTTGTCTGAGTGTTTGTTTTCCAAGATTTTGGCAATCAAAACCCTACGAGTTTATGCCCTCATAAAATTAAAGCATTATTCTCGTTTGTTGAGAATTTTTTCTTGTTTGTGATGTTTTTTTTTTTATTTGGTCTCTTTTTGAAAGATCAGGGTCTACCCTGTAAGTCCCAATCAACTGTCCCTAGAAACAATGTAGAAAGCCAGGCCATGAGTCTTAGAATCTTACATCTCTCTCCGAGCACTTGGACATACGCCCGGGGTACTCATCACTAGGTAAACTTCTTTTTAGGCCACCCCCCCCCTTATGTGTTCCCACAAACATGTCAGCACATATACTGTGAGCAGGATAGTGTGCTCAACCACACAGCTCAGATGGGGTCCCACGCACCTATCCAGTCAGAAGGACGAAGTTGTGCCCAGGTTTGTGAACTCGGAAAAGTGAGTGGGATTGGAGGTAATGTTACTGGGGCTTTGTAATGAGCTTTTCAGGTCATAATGTCTTTGGAATTCATATGTGCCCTTGCGGGTATTTCCTTTTATGTTGACCACCTCGCTCTTTTCCCTAAGTCCAATAAGTGTCTACTAAAAAATTATTTGGGCCTGGGGCTCTTAATTTCGACTTTTTTTTGTTTTTTTATTTGTCTTTTCGAGACACAGTGTCTCCATGTAGGTCCTCACCCAGCTGTCCCTGAACTTCACCGCTGGCAGGCCCAGGTGGCCTGAACTAACGAAGATACAGCTGCCTCGCCGTCTCAAGTGCAGCGATTAAAGGCTGCCACCTAATGAGTGTGCCAGTGCGGCAATTTTTCGTCTCCTATATTTTGAACTATAACTCTATTGTCTTCTGCCATGACTCCGTACAAGTTCTTTCTTTCACCACTCGGATCCCACCCAACTCCGCAGCTAACCTTCTCATCAAAACAACAACCGCCACTTCTCTCTGCTACCTCACCTCCCACTACCCGGCCAGCCTCTTGGACGCACCGACCGCCATGCCGCCTTAGAATTCTTGTCCCCACCTTTTTCAACACGTGCTAAGTTTCCTTCCTGTACAAGGACGGCCGGCCCTTTGCGCCCTGTAATCACCACAGCTTGGCGGCCTATGCACTAATGTACCGGTATCTCAGGTCATGGCTTAGATGGGAATCCTTGCCCATCGGCCGTCCGGCCACTTCAGGTCTCGTCTGCGCTTGTGGATCACCCTTGTCGTTTCGTCCTCCCAGACTAGGTATGCCAAGGGGCCTTTGCCACACCCCAAGGCCTCCCCACTGCGCAGGTTCGTGCAGGTGCATCCCCACTGTCATGGCCGCCACCTGCCGCCTCAGGGTGTTTGCACGTTGCGCCCGCCCATCACCGCCCCCTCCCTCAGGTCTCAAGCGCTTTGCACCGAGTCCGCCTCCGCCCCCAACTCCCTTCTCTTCTGTCTTGCATCCCTACCCGGGCCGCCCGCCTCAGTGTGTCAGTGGCGCGCTTGCACCCCTCCATCAACTGCAACCTCCACGCCCCAGTCGCGCGCGTATCCTGCCCATTCGCCTGCCTCATCCGCCCTCAGGTCTCGGGCATTGAGCCGCCCTTATGCCCACACCAGCCACTGCCGGTCCTAAGATCTCGGCGAGCACGGCGTAATTGGCTAACTCCGTCCCATGCACCGCCACCTGATCTCAAGGTCTCTGCGCGCCGTATTTGCATTCTGTCAGTCGACGCCCGGCTCACTGATCTCAGTCTCGCCGCTTTGCATACAGACCTCATGAACGCCACCTCGACTCTCGCGCTTTGCACTGTCCTACATCACCCCACCCGTCCTTAGTCTTCCGCGCGCTTTGCAATCCTGTCATCGACCACCCTCCTCAGTCTCCATAGCGCCCGCTTTTGCCACCTGTCCATCACGCACTCGCACATCACTCAGTCATCTAGCGCGTTTGGTATCCTCTGTCATGCTTAGCCGCCCCCCCTCCTCAGGTCACCGACGCATGGCTTGTATCCTGCCCATCCACCGGCCCCTCGCTCATGGTGTTTCGATGCGTTTGCCCATCCTGGTCCTCACCGCCCCCTCCTCAGGTCTCGCGTGCTTTGCAAACTGTCCATCAGCCCCCGCCTCCCGCCTCCCCCCCTCCCCCGCGTGCATGCCAGTCTCGTTCCCATTGCATCTCCCCATTTCTGCTCCCCCAGGGCTCATGTATGTTCTTTTTTTTTTTTTTTTTGACTTTTTCGAGACAGGGTCTTCCTATAGCCCCAGCTGTCCTGGAACTCACTCTGTAGACCAGGCTGACCTTGAACTCACAAAGATCCACCTGCTTCTGCCTCCCTCTGCCTCTATTCTTTAATAATTTCAGTCACAATAAGTACAATTTAACCTTTTCTTCATGATCTTGCTTATTTCCAAACTGTTTAATATCTACTGTTGTCTAGCTTGAATTTTCCTTGCAAACACAAGGACCTGAGTTTGATCACCAATAACTATGAAAAAAATGAAAGCTGGGTGTGGTAGTGGTGCACACTTGTGATAATCAGGTTGGGGAGGCAGAAATAGGTAGATCCCTGGGGCATGCTGCTCAGCCAGCTTAGGTCTAGTTGGCGAGCTCTATGCCAATCCTGTCTCCATAAACAAGGTGATGGGTCCATCAGTAGTCAGGCATGAATGGAGAAGGACTCGGGTCCTACCCCTCACTGCTGAGGTGTTTCCTACTGATAGTTTCAGAGAGCAGGACAATCATTGCCTTCAGATATCTACCCACTGAAGACCCTACCAGGTTCCAATGGCACTTCTAACCCAGATACCCCTGGGTCACATGGGACCTACAATATGGGTTAGAAAACAAGTAAAATTCATGAACTTAGGAAAGGAATTGTTAGTTGTGGGGGTGTTGATAAAGATGGTAAGGAGGAGCGTAAGCAGAATATATTACACAGATGTAAGAAATTGTTAAAAAAAAACAAAATTAATCAATTAAAAATAGCAAGGTGGATGTCAGTTAAATTGTGTTCTGACTTCCACACATGTGCGTAGTACATGTGCCTGTACTGGTGCACGTGCACACAGATCAACTCACAGATACAGACATGAATGAGCCTCACAGATGATTTGCAAAGACACAATGACTGGATGAAAACTGCCCCACACATAAACACAGGGTGCATCCCCACAGGTTTCTGCACACGTGCTGTTCCCACTGCCTGGAAGGATTTTCTCCACAGTGCTTCCAGGACACCTTTCCTGATGGTGGCCCCCCCACCCCTGCCCCAGGCAGGTGCTGGCACTTCTCCGCCCCTGCAGGACTCTGCACCTACCTGCAGGAGCACAATGCCCACCCTACACTCTTATCACTAGTTTGCTTCTGTCTCTCCAGAACACCATGAATGCTTGCAGGCTGGGGAATGCCAATTTTCCTACTCATCTTTGCAGCCCCTATAACCGCTGCTCATTGTCTATTTCTGAGTGAAGGCACGCATTATCCATATTCATTTTCATTTGGTGGATTAAATCATAAGCAATATAAAAAAAGGGACTTCTGGTGAAGAGTGGAGTTAAGAGGTAGCCACTTCCCTCTTTTTTGATGCTGAGATTGGAACAGGATTAGGGGCCACTTCCTCTCAGCAATCCTGAGAACTAGCACCCAACCCTACTACCCTGTCCCTCCTCCAAGTGTTGGTTACCTTTCATTTTTGAGAAGATGAGAAGGTGAGGGAACCTGGACAAGGGACAGGAATGGGAAGGGGGTGGGGTGGGGTGTGCCAACATGGAAAGTGGAGGCACAGCTTCCAGAGTGACAGGCTTGTCGTTCTTGTTCTCCTGCTTGTCTGATGAGTAGCAGGAAGGCTCTTCTCTGGACCAAGTGCTGCTTACAACAGCTACAGAGGGGATGTCCAACCTTTTGACATTGTGACTTCATATTGTCATCTATAAATGTGTTGGGCTGCACTCATTCACAACTGTCCTGCACTGCCTGTGGCTCACAGGCTTGAATGGTTTTTTGTAAAGCCTATTAAAGGCAAAAATTTGGCCCCTTGTTAAAAATGTGGTAAGGGCCTTCCGACGGGGACTTTCTGAATGTGGGTGGGGTCTGTTTTCACAGGAGCCCTCTGAGTGTGGGGCTGGGTGAGATGGCTTAGGGTCTTCGTCATGGCACCGGCCCTGCTACTCCTGGCTGGAGCATGTGAGACCCCAACTGTGGTGATAGTATTTTTCTTTTTATTTCTCTTTTTTTAATTGATGTTTTGTATATTTCAGACATCATTTTTCAATTCAGTTCAGGCATATTCCCCTTTCCCTTCCCCCCACCCCAACCTACCCTCCCCACACCTCCCAGATCATGCATTCTGCCATAACTGTCCTACATCTTTCTCTGAGTCTTTTTTATGCTTAGGAATTCACATTTTCCTCCATTAATTTTATATTACTCTAAAATATGGATACATACTCTCCACCCATATATAGTAATTACAGAGTCTGAAAATAATTGGTGGGTGGATTCTAGAGCCTGTTGAGAGATTCATATTATAATAACACAGTTGCTTTCAGATAAACAGAAATATAATAATAATGTTATTCAGCTTGCCTTTCATCTGGGGGATTTGGTGTTAGCATCCACAAATGAGGGAAACCATTCTCTGCTTGTCTTTCTGGGACTACTTCACTCAGCATAATGGCTTTGAGCTCCATCCATTTACCTGCAAAGTTCATAATGCCATCCTTCTTTACCACTGAATAGTACTCCATTGTGTAGATGTACCACATTTTTGTCATCCGCTTGTCTGTTGAGGGGCATTTGGGTTGGCTCTCTTTGTTTCTTTTCTTTTCTTACTCATCTATTTAGAAGTTCTTGCAAGTACTTTTGGATGCTTGAAAAAGGATAAAGAAAGCGAGCAAGATGATACAGCAGGTAAGGGCATTTTCTGCCAACCTTGAAGATCTGAGTTCTCTCCCTGGAACCCACATGGTAGAAGAGGACTGACTCCTGAAAGTTGTCCTCTGATATCCACACATGTGCCATAACATATGTGCACACACACTCAGACACAGAGATGTGCACATATACATGAAGTAAATAAATAAATGTAAAATATAAAGTTAATAAATATAAACATATTGGCATGCCCATCATCTCTTGAAATAAATGACAAAGGCATTTTAAGTACTGGATGTATTCCTGTTTGTGCAAAAGTAATGGATTTTCTGCTGATTCCCAGAGTTTATCATTCTTTAGGTGTTTGATTTTACTCTGATTCCTAATAAAAGTAAATTTTAATGCAACACAAGATGAACCTTTCCTAAAAGTGAGATCCAGGATCGAGCCCCTCCAGCAGACTGATTAAAGGGTCTTTATTTAGCCCTTTGAGTTTTGGTTCATTGTTTATATTTTCTTCTGGTCAAATCCTACCCTTTGTAGAGCCTGTAAACAGCATCTCCCCTCTGGCAGTGTGTCTTCTCCCACTTTATTTATTATTTGCTTCTTCTGTAGTTGGAAACACTGGGCTCTCAGCCCAGGTCCCATATCCTTTTTCCCTCACAGATAATGCTGGATTGTAGGGCTGGGGATTGGATGGACCAATTGAGTTATTACTTTTTAATGTTTTAAGTTCAGTAGGATCTGGAGACCTTGGAAGTTGGGGTTCCAGGGAAACAGAGCACTTGTTGAAATTATAAAGACCTATGTTTAAAGACTAGAATGAAGGGACTCAGAGAATAAGACACAGAACACTTCATACTTGAGAGCTATAAGGAGAGACTGCTGAGGGAGGGAAGGAAGGAAGGAGAGAAGGAGAGAGAGAGGTTTTATTCCATGTAGCAAGAAAATGTGGTGTGAGAAAATAATGGTGAAAATCTCCCCCCACACGAGGGTGTGGTCCACAGAGTAGGAATCTGGAGTTGTTCTACATGATTATAATAATTAAAGATTAATAGTTTGCCCACTGTCCCTGGTTTCCCAAAAAATTGAAACCCTGTAAGCTTTGCAACAGCTTTAGGCAACTATTATTAGGTACCACACAGAGGCCTGGGGGGCAGGTGGCAGGGTGGTAGCTTAGTGATCTAGAACTTGTCTACCATGTGGGGGGCTCTGGGTTTCATTCTGAGCACTGCAAAAAGAAATGCAAAATCTAAAAGGAAAGCCGTGTAGAACTTGAAACAGTCAAGGAAGGCTGTTGACGGCTGGCCTGTCTGTGAAACTATAACCACATAAAGGCAGCATAGGAAGAGGTACACAGAACCAGCTTTTGGCAGGTCTTTGATCTAAATGGACTGAAATAATAGCAGCCTACACGTCCCTAATTGCCTGACCAGACACTTGCAGCAGGCACTTCTCAGCTCATGTGAATAACATGGTCACAGAAGGCCAATAACAGCTGCTAGATTCACGAGTACGGGAGCCACTGCAAAGTTTACTCCTGCATGGCCCCCCAAATCGCTCTGGCCTAATTACTGTTAAAAACAGATGATGATAAAAGCTAACTCGGCCCCAGTGAGTCATTCTGTCAGGACTTATGTTACAAAAACAGCTGTCTTAGGGTGAGAATGGAGGAAAGACCCAATGACCACAGAGAATAACCTAGAAAAGTCTGGGTCTGGTTCCCAGGAACTCAGTGCAAGATAATTTGCGGTCGCACCGGCTTTTCGTTTTAATAGACTTTCCCATTAATAACACACATTGCCATTTGAAGTATGAGATGCAGTCCCGGTTCCTCCCCAAATAGAGCGTTCCTAATTGCAGTTATTTAACTTCCTCAGACACTTCTTTTTTTTTATATTTTTAAATTTTTTATTTATTATTTTTTATGTGTATGAGTGTACTGTCTGCATGTAGTTTGGTGCACCCAAGTCATGCAATGCTGCGGAGGTCAGAAGAGGGTGTCGGATTCCCCTGGAACTGGATTTAAAGATGGTTCTTAGCCACCATGTGGGTGCTGGGGAATAGAACTCGGGTCCTCTGCAAGAGTGGTCAGTGCTCTTTACCGCTGAGCCATCTATCCAGCCCCTCTTTTCTTTTTTTAAAGACATTTTTTAGATATATCGGTAGAAACATGATTTACTTTTCTTAGTGCTATCATCAAATACCCAACAAGAAGTGTCTTAAGAAAGGTTTATTTCTATCATGGTAGGGAAGGCATGGCAGTGTGAGACACCTATCACAATGTGTCTCTAGTAAGGAAGTAGAGAGAGAGGACAGGAAGTAGGGCCGGGCCATAAAACCTCAAGGGCTGCTTCCTGTAACTAATTTCCTCCAGGAAAGCTCCACCTCTTAAAGGTTTCACAGCCTTTCAGAACAGCACTATGAATCCAGGAACCTGTAGGGGATGTTCATCTTTAAACAGCCCTATGTTCAAATCCAGGAACCTGTAGGGGATGTTCATCTTTAAACAACACTATGTTCAAATCCAGGAACCTGTAGGGGATGTTCATCTTTAAACAGCAGGGGCCAAAGTGTGTCGTTGGAGAAACGGAAATCTTGAGTTTGAACCTTCCTCTGATTCTCTGCTCTGTGACCCAGAGCAGGTGGTTTAACCTCTCCAGGCCTCAGTTTTTTCATTGATAACTTGGAGATGAAGACGCTAACTGCAAAGGAGCATTGCCAGTTGTTTAATGAGCAGAGCAAATCATAGTGGGACATCTGTTTGTGCACAGGTGTCTGGAGTTGGATCCTGGGTGCCTGAGGACTCCGTACCTTCTGCTGCCTGTGCCAGCTGTGCCTGTTTGTTTTTCTTACAGACTTGCTCTAGGAAGAGGACCCTGTGAGAGCCCAGTTCTAATGAGCATTGTGCTAAGATCACTGCTGTTTTACAGCCTGGGACTTACACTTTTATTTTATTTTATTTTATTTTATTTTATATTTTATTGCTGTCCTGTCCTTTTATTTTTATTATTTTCATTTATTTTATTGTTATTAAACTTTTTCCATAGGTCATACATCATTTCTCAATCGAATCTAGAGTCGCTTCCCTTTCTACACCCCCCACCCCACCTGAGTCCCTGCATTCTGCCATACGTGTCCTGTATTTTTGTGGCAGGGTCTCCCTTTTAGTACCAGCTGTCCTGGAGCTCGTTCTATAGACCAGGCTGGCCTTGAACTCACAGAGATCTGCTTACCTTTACCTCCCAAGTGTGGGATTAAAGCTGTGCGCCACCATGCCCAGCTGAGAGACTAATTTAGCCTCTGTCCATTCCCCTTCTCTTCCCTGGGAGTGCTGCCTACTCGTATGCTTTCACAATTGTGGGTTAGAAGCCACACTTTCTTCTCCCCATCTTTCCCTTCCTCTTCCTTCTCCTCTTTCTTTTTTATTTTCCTTCTCAGTGCCAGAGATTGAACTGAGGGTTTTGCCCGTTAGACAAGTGCTCTACCATCAAACTCCATCCATACCCCTACCTCAAATATCCTACCTACCTCACAAAATTCAATTTCTAAAGACATACACATAAAGATAAAAGATACGACATAAGGCTACATTAGGAAATAGAGAATAACGTGAAAATGGAGTTATCTGGCTTTATTTGAAGAGACACTGGTGAAAACTGACTAGTTAGATGGGATAATTTCAACAAGAGATCACTATGCAGCCACTAACACGGATGTGACTGTAGAAAGAGTCTTTAATGTCCTGAGGAAACGGTAATGATATGTGACAGAGAAAACTAGGTTTTCGACTGTGGCATCACAATCTTAATAGCAGCTAAGAGTCTGAGGCAGGAGAATAGCAAGTTCTAAGCTAATTGTGGTTATATAGTGAGACCCTGTCTTCTGTCCACCCCAAGAAAAAATATCTTCTATTTCTCTTCCCCAGCCCCTGACAACCACCATTCTGCTGTGTGTTCTACGCATCTGACTACTTTGGATACCTCAGATAAATGAACCCATAGAGTATTTGCTTTTCTGTGGCTGGTTCATAGCACTTAGCATCCTGTGCTCAAACTTCATCTGTGCTATGCCAGGTGTCAGAATTTCCTTCCCTTTTAATGTGCAATAATTTTGCATGTACGTTGTAATGGCCGATATATTTTGTCAATTTCACAAGATCTAGAATCATTTAGGAATCAAACTTCTGGTCATTTCTGTGAAGGAGATTCTAAATTGACTTAATTGGGGTGGGAAGACCCATGCTCATCAGTGTCCATTACTCCCTGCATTTCAACTAGGGATGGATGCCTTGTGACCAGCTACAAGTTCCTGCTACTATGCCTTCCCTGCTCAGATGGACTGTACCCTCACACCATGAGCCAAAACAAGCCCCTCTTTCCTTAAGTTGCCCTTGTCAAATATCTTGTCAGAGGAACAAGAA
Organism: Rhizomys pruinosus; assembly: GCA_009823505.1. Lineage (NCBI taxonomy): Eukaryota > Metazoa > Chordata > Mammalia > Rodentia > Spalacidae > Rhizomys > Rhizomys pruinosus. Next base: position 882,718 of record VZQC01007297.1, read on the forward strand.
CAAATGCATATGCAGATATCACAACATACCACATCACCATTAAGCTCTTGACAGACAGGGGCTCATACCTCTTGGCCTTTGTGAACATAGCTACTGTGAATACAGGGTGCAAACATCTCTTTTTTTAAATTTTATTTATTTTTGTATGTGTATGAATGTACTGTCTGCATGCAAGTCTGTGCATCTGTGTCGTGCAATGCCGCAGAGGTCAGAAGAGGGTGTCAGATTCCCCTGGAATTGGAGTTACAGACGGTTCTCGGCCGCCATGTGGGTGCTGGGGATTGAACCCGGGTCCTCTGCAAGAGCAGTCAGTGCTCTTAACCGCTAGGCCATCTCTCCAGCCCCGCAAACATCTCTTAAAGATTATGACTTCAATTCTTTTTAAGAATTTTTATTCATGTTTATTTTATGTGTATGAGTGTTTTGTCCTCATGTATGTAAGTGCACCCATGTCATATAATGTCTATAGAGGCCAGAAGAGGGGTTCAGATCCCCTGAACTAGAGTTATAGACAGTAATTAGCTGCCATGTGGAACTGAACCCTGCTCCTCTGCCAGAGCAGCCAGTGTTCTTAACGGCTGAGCCATCTCTCCAGTCCCATGACGTTTTGGATATATAGTCAAACATGGAATTGCTGGATCACATGGTATTTCAATTTCTTTATTTTTTTATGTTTTTTTTTTATCTATTTCTGTATGTGTATGAATGTACTGTCTGCATGCAAGTGTGTGCACCCGTGTCGTGCAATGCCGCGGAGGTCAGAAGAGGATGTCGGATTCCCCTGGAACTGGAGTTCTCCTGGAATTGGAGTTTCACATGGTTCTCGGCTGCCATATGGGTGCTGGGGATTGAACCCGGGTCCTCTGTAAGAGCAGTCAGTGCTCTTAACCACTAGGCCATCTCTCCAGCCCTCAATTTCTTTATTTTTAAGCCTTCATATTGTTTTCCATAGTGGCTACATTATTTTCTACCTCTGGAACCAGTAAGCAGGCCTCTAATTTTTCTTCATCTTTGTCAATTTTGCTATTTTGTTTCCATGATAGTTATTCTCTCTCTCTTTTTTTTTTTTTTTTTGGTCTTTCTGAGACAGGGTCTCCCTGTAGCCCCAGCTGTCCTGGACCTCACTGTGTAGACCAGGCTGGCCTTGTACTCACAGAGATCCATCTGCCTCTGCCTCCTGAGTGCTGGGTTTAAAGGCATGCACTACCATGCCTGACATTCCTAATTTCTTTATCATAATGGTATAAGCCATTTGTAATTGGCAGAAGAGCACCGTGTTAACAAGAACATGAAGAGATACATACTCGTTGATTATATGTGCTAATTAAAACTGATTAATGACACAGATACTCGTATTCACCAGGAAGGCAAAGATTGCGAGTGGAATAATAGCAAATGCTATTTTTAAAAAAACTGAATGTTTGTGATTTTCATATATATAGTTTGATGATACTTAGGTCTGCTCCCCTCTCCATACCTCCCCCACCCCCTGCCCAAGTTAATGTACTCTCATATGTATGCCCCTCACAATCCACTTATTTTTAAGACCTAAGTTTGGGCCCAAATCTCTAGAATATCTCACTTAAATTACTAGATTCAACCCTTGTTCCCAATTTAATTTTTTGGTGAATTTAGGAATGCCATTTGTAAGTGAGTCCAGGTGATCCACGTGCATACTAAGCACTTGTAAAATTAAGCATGGAATAGTTTAAAGGAGATTGAAAAGGAAACTAAAAATGCCATGTATAACTAGTTCTTAAAAGTAGAAAACAGCAGAGGCTAGTCTTTTTTAATTATTCTAAGCATAGCCTTTACAATTAGAAAAAACACAGTAGATATAGTATAAAGATTTGGTAGAAAAATCATTTTTGGGGGGTTTGTTTGTAAGAGTTAAAGCATCGTGCCCCTCTGGGTTGCTAGTCCCAGGAAAGCTTACCTATGTCTCAGCCCTGAGTCTCCCTGTGTCTAGGAGAAAGGAAAGTATTTGAGTGTTTTCGATATTCTTGTTTGCATGTTAGAAGGTAAGAGAAATGGGTTAGGCTATTTCTCTACAAAGCAGCTAACTGAACTCAGAAAAATTTAAATATTTATTTTAATGAAAATGATAAGTTAAACAACTTGGATTTTTATAAACAATGGGTTGGTATATTGATATTTGAAAAAAAATTCATTATCATACTATCTGGCTCCATGTGGTGTAATTGCTAGATGTTCAGTTAGTTCAGGAACCTCTAATGTATTAGTAGTAATCTTAAAATGACTCCTCCCTGAAACCACAATACCATTTACTGAGTTTATTGAGAGAAAATTGTCTTGAATACATTAACTGGTTTAATCTTGTCTATAAAACAGATTATATCACTGATGAATGAGGGCTCAGAGATAACAAACAATTCATCCAAATACAGTTGGCCTTCCCATAATACCTTATGCAGAAGTCAACTCAGGAATTTTAACCACACACACACACACACACACACACACACACACAACTTTAATGATTGCCTTAATTGAGAAACTACCTCCAATTCTTCTCTGTGTGTAAGTCTTCTGCATTGTGAAGTTACTTAGTTCTTCAATTTGGAACCCCTAATCTTCTTTTTAAAAGTAGCAGCTCTGGGATCACTGATACAGTGCCGTTTTATTCTGGAAGCTTCAAGAAGGCAATTCCATATGTGTGGATGTTTTTCCTTTCCCCATCATTTCATCATCAAAGAATAAAATCTAATCACCTACCCCCCCCATATAGCCATTGTCATTTGATGAATGTTTTCAGGTTTTTACCCAATACTGAGGATTAAATCTAAACATTACACATGCTAGGTATATGCTCTACCTCTGAGCTATATCATCAGCCCAATTTTATGCTATTTAAATAAAAATAAAGGTGGGTAAAAAATACTCTGCTTTCCTCAATTTTCTCCTTTATTTCAAAGGGACATGAATGTCTTCCAAGTGTGCTTCGTGTGTGAGTGTGTGTGTGTGTGTGTGTGTGTGCCCTTCTGAGACAGGGTCTCCCTGCAGTCCCAGATGGCCTGGAACTCACTATGTAGACCTGGTTGGCATTGAATTCACAGAGATCTGGCTCTGTCTCCTGAGTGCTGCATCAAGTGTGCTTTTTAACCATTTTTTTTCAGTGCTGGGGTTGAACCCAGGATCTTTCACTTGATAGGTCATGGGTGAGTTCTTTCCCACTGAGTTATTCCCATCTTATTTTTTTACAGTTATTTTTATTTTTAAATCATATGCACTTATGTGTTTGTGTGTGAGCATGCACACTGAGTGTGAGTGTAGGTGGCTGAGGAAGCCAGAGGCATCCAATGCCCCCAGGATCATGAGTTACAGGTGGTTGTGAGCTGCCCAACATAGTTGCTAGGGATTGAACTCTAGTCCTGTGGAATAGCAGTATTTGCTCTTAACCGATGAGCCATTTCTCCACCCCTTCTTTTATCATCTTTTAATAATAGCACTTTCAGTCTATACATCTGTCAAAGAAAAATACCACAAACAAACCCAAAATGCACTGAATCCTGGTGAGTGCACTTACTGGTGAGGGTTAGGAGAGAGGGGCGTTCAGAAGAGCAGACACATTTTAATTAAACTGAAACAAGAAGACATAGGCAGTAAATCATTTTTACTATTGGGAAGAATTATTATTATTTTTATTTTTTTGGTCTTTTCGAGACAGGGTCTCCCTGTAGCACCAGCTGTCCTGGAACTCACTTTGTAGACCAGGCTGGACTTGAACTCACATAGAATCCACATGCCTCTACCTCCCAAGTGCTAGGATTAAAGGTGTGTGCCACCACGCCCAGCGGGAAGAATTATTTTTTTTATGACTGAATTGCTTAGTATGACTTTTAGAGGACAGGAGCACACACCGGCTCCGCTATCTCCTTTTGTTCTTGCTGTCCACCCCTGCCCAGTTCTACTGTTATCTTTGTTTCACTGTTGGGGAAACGCAGGCTTAGAAAGGTTAAGTGACTCATTCAAGGTCACCCAGTTGAGATGTGCCAGAACCAGGGAACCCATGTCCTCAAAAAATCCCAAACTTGTGTGTGTGTGAGTGTGTGTGTGTGTGTGTGTGTGTGTGTGTGTGTGTTTTGCTTTTTTGAGATTGGGTCTCCCTATTGCCCCAGCTGTCCTGGAACTCACTATGTATGTATACCAGGCTGGCCTCACAGAGGTCCGCCTGCCTCTGCCTCCTGAGTGCCTCCAAACTTGTATTTTTAAGCATGACATTCTCATTTAACCATGAGAAGAGTGTTTGTAGGCTCACACAGCTGGTGAGGTGGGAAGAGGACTTGGCCTTGAAGGTCACTGTCTGCTATGGACTCTTCTGGACTCCCTGAGGTGTTTGTCCAGGAAGTTGTGTGGCCAGACACCCTGTGGTTCCCTTGCACGTGACCTGTCCCTTCTGTTCCCAGCCACAAGAGCTGGGGGGAAGCAGAGGGAACAGAGGTGGCTTCAAGGTGGCAGACGACCAGCTAGTGCAGTCCCAGGGCAAAGGAAGCAGAGGCCAGGGATAGCTAGTTGAGGCAGCAATGCTTTATGGCTTACTAATGAATTCCATTTTATAGCCCAACTCCCTGAAGTTGTCTCTTCCTGTGATTAATTCCTGTTCCCCAGTCCCCTTTAAGCAGACGTTGTTGATAGGGAGTGTTCAGTGTTGAATGAGTAAAACATACTAATGCATGTTCTCCTTGGCCAGAGATAACCTTGCTTTAAACATGATGAATGCACCTTTTACAAGGGAAGACACCATGGGACGGGGCTTGGGGCAAACAGATCAGACTGTCAGGTAGTAGCCCATTGCGTAGCACCATTTCAATCTCCCTTTCTCTCTCTTGGTCATTTTGAACAATTTAATCAGTCTGTCAAGTGTCCCTACCACAAAGTGAATCAATGTTGTAAATAACCAGTCCAACTGCCTCTTTCTGGATTTAATCAACCTCCCCTCCTCTTCAAGCTATTCCACACCTATTTTTTTTCCTATTTAACAATAAGACAAAGAACCTTGATTCCAAGGAAAACTAGAGCTTCAGTCATTAAATTATATTGGATTACAAGTGACTTCTTTTTGGGGGCCAGAACTTTAGGCACTTCTTGTATGTGTGTTTGTGTGTCAACTCATACCGACTTGGAAAGAGAACAGAAAAGTTTTTCTGGTTAGGATTATACACTTAGTAATTCAACTCAATTTTCCTTGATCCCAGACTTCTTCATTTGGGCCCCAGCCACCACAATATACAGAATAAAACCACTAGTTACAGTAGGTGTTATTTATAAAGATGAGTTTAGTAAAAATAACTGTGTGTGTGTGTGTGTGTGTGTGTGTGTGTGTGTGTGTGTGTGTTGGCTCAGGCTCACAAGAGATGCCCGCCCCATTTATGTGTCCATTTGAAAATAGAAACAAACAGAAAAGAAAATCTGATTTTACACGAACAAATAATTGCACATCTAACTTCTTCCAGCTCTTAAAAAGGAGCTCTTCCGTGCTGATAGGGAAAGACTGGAAAGAGGAAAAGTTAAAGAATAAATAAAGCAACTCTCTCTCTCCCAGAACTGATAACTAAATAAAATACTGTTATATTTTCTGTCTAATAAGCACAAGAAGTTCCATAACTCCCTTGATTAAGCTTATTATCCTTCTTTAGAAAGTCAGCTTGATTTATATGAAAAGTGATTTGGACATACTTTCTCCGGCCATGGAGATTTCATAATTCCTGGTGTACGTCTGGAAAATCTCCCCCCCGTCATGAGTCCAAACCAAATTAATGTCTTCCAGAATGACCTGAGGAATTAATGAGGTTCCTGCTGTCAGTTCGACCCATCCAGGGTCAAGTAAATCATTTGCTGGCTCTCAGGGCCCTGTTCCTGTGCTGCCTCTCTGACTCCACGTTCAATGATAACAGCATTGCACAGGCCTTTGAAATACAGCATCACTGACACTCTCTGTCCATCTGCTGGGACATATTTTAGGTTCTGCTTCTCTTTCTGCTGTAAACTCGGCCTTTAATGGAGCCAGTAATTGCTGATAAATGGGGTATCAATGAAGCCAGCGTACCGGAGGTTTCCTCGTTCACTTCTGCTGATGTGTGCTGTTTAGATCTATTTGACATTACTGGAAATTATTGTGTGCCCAGCTCTTTAATTCCCCAACTGGTGTTCTTGGATGAAGCCTTGAGGTTTTTTTTTTCTCCTCCTTTTTGGATAAAGTGAAGCTGGACGAGAAGAGACTTTCTTAGGGTGATTTTGTTCTTCTCACCAGAAACAGCAGCATTGTGCATACAGAAACTGGCTGAGTCTTCTGAATTTTTGTTTTACTTATTTACTGTTTTTAAATTTTTATGTGTATGAGTGTATTGCCTGCATGAGTCTGAGTGCACCTGTGCTATGCAATGCTCATGGAAGACAAAAGAAGGCATTGGATCCCCTGGAACTGGAATTACAGATGGTTGTTAGGTACCATGTGGGTGCTGGGGAATTGAAACCAGGTCCTCTGCAAGAGCAGTTGGTGTCTTAACCACTGAGCCATCTCTCCAGCCCCTTGCTTTATTATTCTTTTGGTGGATGTGTGTGCATGTTCGTATGTGTACACATCTATGAGTATATAAGCACATGTATGTGCTTCTGTGTGGAGGCCAGGGGTTGACATTGAGTGTCTTCCTTGATACTCTTCACCTTACTTTAAAAAATATTTTATTTATTTTTATGTGTATGAGTATTTTGCCTGCATGTATGTAAGTGCACAACATACATGCTTGGTGAAAAGGACAGAAGGAGGCACTGGATCCCTTGGGACTGGATGGTTGTTATCAGCCATTGTGTGGGTGCTGGGAATTGAACCTTCCTAGCAGGGCATTCTATCAAACCCAGGCCCTGTGCAGGAGCAGCCAGCTCCCGTAACCACCGAGCTGTATCTCCAGCTCCACTGTTGTTTTAGTTCATTTAATCTTTACAGGAATTCTGTGAGGCAAGAGTAGCACCATTTTATTTATTTATTTATTTTTATTCTTTTAGCACCATTTTAGTAACAAGCAAATAGGCATCAATAAAATTAGGAGAGGCCTTGAGAGACATCGTAGCCAATAATGTGCTTGTAGCCCAAGCTGGGGATCTGAGTTCTGTCCTGAGTACCCATGTAAAAAGCTGGAGCAGAGTGCATGGAGATCGGAGACTTTCACTAGACCACCTGGAGCACAAGGTAGGGGCCAGGCAATTCAGCCAGGCGGATTATTGCATTATTGGATCATTGGCTTGTGCAGCTGTAGGGGCGGAGTTGCCCAGCTAGCTGGTAAAAATGTGGGCCTGTTGCCACTAGGGTACTTGAGTGCACAGAGAGCATGGCCTTTCACTGGGACACCTGGAACACAGAGTACAGGCACACTGGTTAAGTGGCTAAGTGAGCAAACAGCTGCCCCAGGCCAACTGGAATTGCCAAGCAAGTGTCCAAGTGGGACTACAGTAGTGGGGTGTGAGGCAATAAATGAAATAGAGTACCTGTCACAACTGTAGTCCCCTAACACCAAGCTCCACAAACAACCTAGAGGAACTGGCTGGCAGGAAGCAGAGTGAGCACAGTGCTCAGCAGAGTACTGACCTGGTTGTTACCTACCCTGTTTTTGGAGAACCTTCAGAACAGAAAGGGAAGAGTGAGCTAGACTTCCAATATATAACCAAAATTGAAAGCCTGAAACCTATACAAGTCAACACTCCATAAACAAGGAGAAAACAACAAAGATATCTGAAGGAAGCAAGCAAAGCAAGCCTGCAATGCAGTGAAGAAACATTTGAGATTTGCATCAGAATACAAAAAAAACACAAACCCACATGCCAAAAACGCAAAGAACAACACGGGAAAAGCACAGAATAATTCCACACCAAATTCTACCAAACCTATAGCAGATTCCTAGTTGATCTCCCTAGAGGTAACCCAGGACACAGATCTTAGAAGAACAATTATAGACATATTCAAAGAAATCAAAGAATATAAAGAACAAATCAGAGAACTAAGGAGAGAGAATGAAAAACTCAGAGAATGAAAACCTAGAGGGAGAGCATGACAAACTTCAGAAAGACCTAGAGGGAGAAAAGGACAAACTCCGGAAGGAAGTGGAAACACTGAAAAGATCCCATGCTGAAATGAAAAAAGAAACCAACCAGCAAAGCAAGGAGCTACAGGAAGAGAATGAGAAGCTCCAAAAGGAAGTGGAAATACTAAAGAAATCACATGATGAAATGAAAAAGGAAATTGAATACTCATCCAATCAAGAGGAAAGGATGGGAAAAAAACCTCAGGAGCATAATGGAGGAAGCAGGAAAAAGAATATAAGACCTGGAAGATAATACAGAACAAATAAAAAACTCAAGTAAAAATTCTAAAAAAATTTAAAATACAAAAGAGTGGAACAACCAGGAAATGTGGGACATTCTGAAAAGACCAAACCTCCACATTATAGGGATAGAAGAAGAAGAATCCCAAGGTAGTGATATTGATCAGATCTTCAACAGAATAATCGAAGAAAACTTCCCCAAACTGAAAAAAGACAAACCCATACAAATACAAGATTCACACAGAACACCAAATAGACAAGACCAGAAAAGAAATTTCCCATGCCATATCATAGTTAAAATACTGGTCAAAACAAAGAAAAAATACTGAAAGCCACAAGAGAAAAACAACATGTTACATATAAGGGGAAACCCATCAGAATTAAACTGACTTTTCAGAGCAAACCATGAAAGCAAGAAGAACATGGACCAAAGTAAACAACTTTAGATGCCAACCCAGGTTACCATACCCAGCAAAAATGTCAATTATAGTTGAAGGAGAAAGACCTTCCATGACATAAACAAGACGATATAATACATGTCCAGAAAACCAACCCTTCAGAGAATACTTGAAGCAATTCAAAGGATAGAGGAGAGGAGCAACTATCCCCAGGCACCTAGAAAGAGAAATTAATAAAAGCATAACTGCAGAAGTAGAAACCTAGACCCAAAATACAAACGGACAATAAGGTGAAAGGAAGCAACACAGGTCTTTCAGTTATAACCTTAAGTATTAATGGACTAAACTCCCCATTCAAAAGACATAGACTGGGAGAATGGATTAGAAAACAGAACCCATGTATATGCTGACTACAAGAAACACATCTTACCTTCAAGGATAGGCACCACCTTAAAGTGGAAGGATAGGGAAAAATATTCCAAGCAAATGGTACCAAAAAGAGAGCAGGTGTTGCTATTTCAATATCAGACAAAATAGACTTAAAAGTAAAAGAAATCAGAGGAGACAAAGAAGGCCATTACATTTTTTTAATTTTTATTTATTTTTTTATGTGTATGAGTGTACTGTCTACATGTAGGTTAGTGCACCCATGTTGTGTAATGCTGCAGAGATCAGAAGAAGGCGTCAGATTCCTCTGGAACTGGAGTTAAAGACAGTTCAACCGGACAAAGAACAAAGAGACATCTGAACTGAATGACATGATACACCAAATGGACCTCGCAGCAATCTACTGAATATTCCACCCTAATACCAGAGAATACACTTTCTACTCAGTCCCCCACGGAACATTCTCCAAAATCAACCACATACTGGGACACAGAAGAAACCTCCACAAATACAAAAAGATTGAAATAATTTCATGCATTCTATCAGATCACAGCAAAATTAAGCTCAATATCAGTATCAGGATAAAACCTACTGCCTTCAAGAACACATGGAGACTAAACAACACACTCCTGAATAATGAATGGGTCAAGGAAGAAATAAAGAAATAAAAGCATTCCTGGAACTGAATGACAATGATAATACAACATAACAAAACTTATGGGATACTTTAAAAGCAGTCCTAAGAGGTAAGTTTATAGCCCTGGGTGCCTACATCAGAAAAACAGAAAGAGCACAAGTGAATGATCTAACACTGCAGCTAAAAATGCTTGAGAGACAACAACAAATCCTAAATGCAACAGACAGGAACAAATAACAAAAATCAGAGCAGAAATCAATGAAATAGAAACAAAGAAAACAGTACAAAAAAAAATAAATGAATCCAAAAGTTGGTTCTTTGAGAGAATAAACAAGATAGACAGACCTCTAGCCCAGTTAACCAAAAGAAAGAAGGAACAACTCCAAATCAATAGAATTCATTATGAAAGGGGAAATATCACAACAGACAATGAAAAGATCCAGACAATCATACGGGAATACTTCAAAAACCTATACTGTACTAAGTGTGAAAACCTAGGAGATATGGATGAATATCTGAAATCCTGGGAATCACCAAAGCTCAACCAAGAAGAGATCAACAGCTTAAACAGACCCACAACATATGAAGAAATGTAAGATGTAATAAGAAACCTCCCAACTAAAAAAAGCCCAGGCCCAGATGGTTTCTTGGCAGAATTCTATAAAACATTTAAAAAAGACAGCCATTATTACTCAAATTGTTCAGAAGGATACAAAGAGAGGAAATTCTCCCAAATTCTTTCTATGGAGCCAACATTACTCTAATACGAAAGCCAGGCAAAGATACAATAAAAAAGGAGAACTATAGACCCATCTCATTAATGAGCACAGATGCAAAAATTCTCAACAAAATACTTGCAAACTTCGTACAACCCACGTCAAGAGATCATCCATCATGAGCAAGTTGGATTCATACCAGAGATTCAGGGATGGTTCAACATACGAAAATCAAATATCATAAAGCATATAAATGGACTGAAAGACAAAACCACATGATAATCTCGAATGATGCAGAAAAAGCCTTTGACAAAATCCAGCATCCCTTCATGCTTAAAGTCCTAGTGGGAATTGGATTGGAGGGACCATTCCTCAATGTAATCAAAGCCATATACAGGAAACCCACAGTCAATGTCATCCTAAATGGGGAAATGACAGAAGCATTCCCTTTAAAGGTAGGAACTCAGTAAGGCTGCCCCCTGTCACCACTCCTCTTCTATATAGTGCTTGAAACACTTGCTAGGACAATAAGGCAAGAAAAGGAAATTAAAGGAGTACTAATTGGAAAAGAGGAAATCAAGCTATCTCTTTTTGTGGATGATATGATTATTTACTTAAGGGATGCTAAAAACTCCACCAGAAAACTCCTAGAAATGATTAAGAGCTTCAGTAAATTGGCAGGATACAAAATTAACCTAAAAAAATCAGTAGCCTTTCTTTATACCAACAACAAGCAACTGAATAAGGAATTCAAGGAGACCTTACCACTCACAATAGCCTCAAAAACAATAAAATATCTAGGAACAAACCTAACCAAAGACACCAAAGATCTGTATAAAATTTTTTTAAACCCCTGAAGAAGGAAATTGAAGAAGACATCAGAAGATGGAAAAACCTCCCATGCTCATGGATTGGGAAAATTAATATAGTAAAAATGTCCATTCTACCCAAACTCTTGTACAGACTTAATGCAATCCCAATTAAAATCCCCAAGAGTTTCTTCACAGGTTTGGAGAAAAAAGTCCTTAATTTCATTTGGAAAAACAAAAGACCCCAAATAGCTAAAACAACCCTAAATAAAAAGAGCAATACAGGGAGGATCTCTAACTTTAAACTATACTACAGGGCTATAGTCATAAAACCAGCTTGGTACTGGCACAAAAATAGACCTGTTGACCAATGGAACAAAACTGAGGGTCCAAACTTGAGCACATACAATTTCAGTCACCTCATATTTGACAAGGGGCACCAAGAAGACACAATGGAGGAAAGACTCATCTTCAGCAAGGGGTATTGCACTTGTAGAATGAAATTAAACCCTTATCTCTCGCCCTGTACAAAAGTCAATTCCAGATGGATCAAAGACCTCAACATGAAACCCCAAACTCTGAAGGTGATAGAAGAAAAAGTTGGCAGCAGACTACAAGACATAGGCGTAGGAAAAGACTTCCTAAATCAGACAGCAGCTGCACAAGAATTAAGGTCGACAATTGACAAATGGGACCTCATTAAACTCAAAAGCTTCTGTACATCAAAAGAAACAATCAAGGAAGTGAAGAGAAATCCCACAGAGTGGGAGGAAACCTTCACTGCAGATACATCTGACAAAGCATTGATTTCCAGAATATATAAACTACTCAAAAAACAAAGAAAGAAGAAAACAAATGACCCACTCAAAAGATGGAGCAAAGAGCTGAACAGAGACTTCACAAATGAGGAATTAGAGATGGCTGAGAAACATCTTAAAAAGTGTTCAACATCACTAACAATTAAGGAAATGCAAATTAAAACCACTTCAAGATATCATCTCACTCCCTTAAGACTGGCTAGGATCAAGAAAACAAACGAAGGATACCAAGTGCTGGAGAGGTTGTGGGGAAAGGGGCACATTCATCCACTGCTGGTGGGAATGTAAACTTGTACAACCACTATGGAAAGCAGTATAGAGAACCCTTGGAAGACTTGGAATGAACTCGCTACCTGACCCAGCCATACCACTCCTGGGTATATACCCACAAGACTCATCTTACCACAGAGATACATGCACAGCCATCTTTATTGCAGCTCTCTTCCCAATATCAAAGAGCTGGAACCAACCCAAGTGCCCCTCAACAGATGGGTGGATAGAGAAAATGTGGTACATCTACACAATGGAGTTCTATGCAGTGGTAAAGAAAGATGACATCATGAGCTTTGCAGGTAAGTGGATGGAGCTAGGAGATATCATGCTAAGTGAAGTAATACAGTCCCAGAAAAACAAACAACGAATGGTATCCTTCATCTGTTGATGCTAGCACCAATTACCTAATTGTATGGCAAACTGAGCAACATTAATGTGATCTGAAAACATCTGTGCTCTTATATTTTAAGTCCCTTAAAATTTTTTAAAAAACTGTTATCATATCATTTTCTTTGAATAAAAAAAAGATTTCAACATTGCTAATAATTAAGGAAATGCAAATCAAAACCACTTCAAGATATCATCTCACTCCCTTAAGACTGGCTAGGATCAAGAAAACAAATGATACCAAGTACTGAAGAGGTTCTGGGGAAGGGAGAGCACTCATCCACTGCTGGTGGGAATGTAAACTTGTACAGCCACTATGGAAAGCAGTGCAGAGAACATGTAAAAGACTCAAAGTGAGCTTACCACCAGACCCAGCATACCACTCCTGTGTATGTATCCACGAGACTCATCCTACCACAGAGATACATGCACAGCCATGTTTATTGCAGTTCTCTTCACAATAGCAAAGAGCTGGAACCAATCCAAGTTCCCCTCAACTGATCAATGGATAGAGAAAATGTGGTACATCTACGCAATGGAGTTCTATGCAGTGGTAAAGAAAGATGACATCATGAAATTTGTAGGTAAATGGATGGAACTATATATTATGTTAAGTGAAGTAACACAGCCCCAGAAAAACAAACGACAAATGGTAGTACCTAGTTGTAAGGCAAACTGAGCAACATTAATGTTATTTATATTCCTTGTGATCTGAAAACAACTGTGCTCTTATATTGTGAATCCCTTAACAGGTTCTAGAATTAACCTATCATTTATTTTCAGACTTTGGAATTTTGGTATATGGGTGGATGGTATGTATGCATATTTTAGAATAATATGAAATCAAAATGGAAAAATGGTAATCCTGAAATATGATTTGGAAATAACATACATTTTGTTTTCAGATGACATAATTTTAGTATAGGTGAGACATATATACATATATATATATATATATATATATATATATGCATATGTTGAAGCAATACAAGTTGGAGGGAACAACAACAACAAAGAACTGGGACAAAAGAAAAAAACCCCCGACTGAAACAGTGAAGCTATCCCCAAAATAATAATCCTCTGCTTTGAAAAAAAAAAACTCTGGAAAGACTCAGAAAAAGATGCAAGACATGTATGGCAGAGTGCATGAACTTTGGTGGGGGGGCATGGAAAGGGAAATGAGTCTAAATTGGATTGAGAAATGATGTATGATATATGAAAAGGTTTAATAACAATAAAAATGTACTTTAAAAAAGCTGGGGCTAGTGGCAGGAACTTGTAATCCCAGCTCTGTGGAGATGGAGACAGGAAGGTCCCAGGTGAGCCCCTGGCCAATGGGAGCCCCTGTTTCAAAAATCCAGGTGGATAGCTACTGAGGTTGTCATGTGGCCTATGAACACCTTTGTACATGCATCTGCACACACATGCACCCAAAACATGAATGTGCATACACACAAACTCACACAAAGAAAAGAATCATGTTTACATTTTAATTTTTTAAATTTAATTTATTTTTTTATGTGTATGAGTGTACTTTCTAGATGTAGGTTTGTGCACCCAAGTTGTGGAATGCTGCGGAGTCAGAAGAGGGTGTCGGATTTCCCTGGAACTGGAGTTACAGACAGTTCTTAGCCACCATGTGGGTGCTGGGAATCGAACCCGGGTCCTCTGCAAGAGCAGTTGGTGCTCTTAACCGCTGAGCCATCTCTCCAGCCCCTGTCTTTACATTTTATAGCTCTTACCGTTTATTTCACCTCCTTCCTCACAAACCTTGTCATGTAGTTTATACTAGTTTAGTTACTTTCTCAATTCTGTGACAGAATGTCTGACAGAAGCTACTTAAGGGAGGAGGGATTTATTTTGGCTCATTTATTTATTTTAGTTTCAGTCCATGATCTGGGTTCATGGTGGCGGAGACACCTAAGAGCCGTGTCCCACATCTTGTTAGACCAGGAAACAGAGCTGTAGGAAACAGGATGGGCTGTAACCTGGAAGGCCCTCCCCCAATGGCCTACTCCCAGACAGGCCTTACCTTTTCAAGGTTATGCAGACTTTCAAAGAGCACCTTAGGACCAAGTGCTCCAAGCGTGAGCCTGTGGGAGCCGTCCAGATTCAACCACAGCTGGTAGATATTGCTACTTGCATTTCATTGGTGTTTGGAAAGAGGCTGCAATGCTTTCTGAAAGTCATGAAATCAAGAACAGTGTTGCCACTTAGAAGAAGTATTGTAACTGTGAGTGTGTTTCCTCACCCCCTTCCCCTTCCCGCCTCCAGTCAGAAAAGATAGGACCACAATACATTCAGATGCCTAGTAGTCTTTTGTTTGGTGCTTCTACTGACAGACAACTGGAAGTCGTCTTTTTGATAGACTGGGAAGGAGCCACTGGAAGGGTCTCAGTAGTGGGATGAGAACCTTTATCAGCTTGGCTCTCGCTGGGAAGGTGAGGATGTTTGGACTGGGAAGATCCTGGGAGAAAGTGGAGGACCTGGGGGTCCACATAGGGTTGGAGGTAAGGACCAGCTCGGGCAGGAAGTCTTCAAAGGGCCTTGGTGCTAGGCTAAGCAGCATGGGCTCCACCTTGAAGTGAGAAGACATCAAACACTTTTTTCAGTTAAAATGTGATGTGTAGGGCCGTCCAGAGAGCTCAGCAGTTAAGAACACTGGCTGCTGTTACAGAGGACCCAGGTTCAATTCCCAGAACCCACGTGGTGGCTCACAACTGTTTGTAGCTTCAGTTCCAGGGGACCTGATGCCACCCTCTGGACTCCACTGGCATTCCATGACATGAATATACTTGAGTGTATGCAGGCAATGCAGTCATATACAGAAATAATAAATAAAATATAAAAATGTGCACTTCTCCTCTCTCTCTCTCTCTCTCTCTCTCTCTCTCTCTCTCTCTCCTTCTTCTCCCCTCTCTCTTTGTCTGTTGTGGACAAAACTGTCTACTGTTAAATTCATGTATCAAAGCTTTAACGTCAGTGTGACTCTATTTGGAGACATGGCTTTAGGGACATAATTAAGATTAACTTATTTCATATCTTAATGGGATAGGATTGATGGCCTTGTAAGAAGAGATCTGTCTGTCTGTTTCTCTGAGTGTACTCAGTGAGTTCAGGCCACATGAAACATGTCAGGAAGTGGCTCCCTATGTCCCAAGGAAATGGCTGTGACCAGATATCAAACCTGCTGGCACCTTGATTTTGAACTTTCCAGCCTCTGTAACTATGAGAAATTAATTTCTGCTATTGAGGTCACCAAGTCCAAGTTGATGTGCTGTGGTAGCCTGTGCTGGTAAGTTGTGACAGCTCAACACAACTTAGAATCATTTGGTAAAATTCCGAAAGAGGAATTCTCTTCATCACCTTGGCCTGTGGTTATATATGCAATGGGTTGTCTTGATTGTTCATTGATGTAGGAAGACCCAGGCCACTGTGGACAGCACCATCCCCTGGGCAGGGCCCCGACCTGTGGAAGAATGAAGAAAGCTACCCATCCAGAAGGTAGGCAGCATGGGCACAACTCATGTTCTTGACTATGGGTGTGATGTGACCAGCTGCCGACATAGCCATAACCTGGAATTGTAAGCCAGATAAACTATTTATTCTTTAACTTACTTTTATCAGTGTGTTTTATCATAGTGACAGACATCAACCTACAACACAACCCAAGCTGGCTAGGACCTGGAGACAGTGGCAGGAGGCAATTCTTTATCCCCAGGCAGGCAAGGGAATTTGGCACGGATGGGAAAAGGGTCATCCTTTAGGCATAAGCAGAGAGAGAGAGAGAGAGGAGAGGAGAGAACGGTGGCTCCAGTTCAGAAATCTGGATCCTTAGTGTATTTGAGGGCTCACTGCATCTTCAAGAGGATGATGAATGGACGGAAGACTTGCAGTGTGAGGCCAGATTTGCAGCCGGTTCTCAGGAGTGTCCCTCTGCACAGGGCAAGTGTGGTTGTACCCAGAAGCATAGTGAGCAAGGCTGTGATTATCCAGTGTGAGGCCTGGTGCAGAGACTGACTGGGGCTTGCCTTGAGTAGGGATGCCCAGGTCCTAATAGCGATGAGCTTGTATTTTCTTTGCTCTTGATCCAAACCTCAGTAACCTGTGGAATAACAAATACTGAGGAGGTTTGCAAACTACGCACAGAATGTCGGGTAAAGACAGTCAGCTGCTGTGACACTGCCTATGTGTATTTGTGTTTCCTCGTCATTGTGTCATCTCATCCTGCAGCTATCTAGCTAGTCAGGGACCTGGAAACCAGGACTTAGATGTTACTGTGAGGGAGAGGGTTTGTTACCCAGAGACCTCAGTCCAGTGTGAGTTTAAGCTATTAAAAGCATTCTGGCTCACTAATAGGTGTTGGAAGCGCCCCTCCCCCACCCTGTGCTCACTCACCATCTTCCTCTCTCTGTCCCCAAGAATGACATCATTTCCTCACAGGTTGTGGGCTCAACATGATTCCCATGTGACAAGCAAACAAAAAAATGTCTGCCTCATCATAACATCCAATAATACCCGGTCTCTTCCAGGAAAGTTTCAAAATAAGACAGCTGGAGGAACAAAAGCAGAAGTGATTGCCACATTTTTATGGCTTTGTGTCTGCCTCTCACCAGGCTGTGCCCTCTTGCACATTTTCCTCCTGCTTTTTCCTAATCATCGTCCATTGTCTTACTCCATTTATTGAATCATTTTGAGAAACGAATGGCTTCCTTTGGACACAGTGTGGTCAGCCAGGAATGGGATGACCTTTGCCTACTGGGCTGGGAAGGAGAGGGTTTGGGGGATTAGGTCCAATAGGCAGATCAAGTGGTGAATTGGCAGGTACCAGCTATGGGAAAAGCCAATACAAGTTGACATATCCAGGCCAGTAGAGCGAGACTGTGGGGTTAGTCAATGGCCACAGTAAGAGCTGGTGTTTATTGAGGCTCCCTATGTGTTAGCCTCTGTTTCATGATATCTGTACTAGGTCTCTGACTCTGACATGAAATAAAATTGAACACATTTAATTTAATTTCCCACCCACTCAGGGTCAAAGTTGTTAATAAAATTTCACAGGTGAAGAAACTAAAGATATGAGAGGTGAAGTATTAGGTCATAAGGTTAGCAGGTGGCAGGGCTGTGTATTAAACCCAGGACTGACTCCAAAGGCTTTACTACTCCTTACCCTCCCAACTACTCAACTTCCGGTGTACCTAGAGAGATGTTTTCTCACACAAGGATCAGACCAACTTCTCTGACCTGGAAGGTGAAGGTTGGGCTTTGAGACTGAGGAAGCTCAGGCCACTGTGTAGTGGTGTCAAGCAAGAAAGAACTGGTTCTTTCTTTCTCAAGAACTTTACACCCAACCAAGAAGAAATATATGGTGTGATGAATAAGAGAGAGACAACAGGATGGTGCTCAGATATGTAGGGGAAATGATTTATGGAACAGTAGAGAACAAATAAATATGAGAAAGGAGGGGGAAGAGGCCAGGGTAAGACAGCTTCCAGGCTGACGAGCAGATAGAGGGAGGCAAGGCGCAGAGAGGGAGATGATGGGTCAGTAAATTCAGCCCCAAACCTCAGGTAGAATCATAGGTCCTTAACAATTTTCTCCCCAGAGAGGATCCTAGAGACATGGAGCTTCAAGTCTCTTATTTTCAAGTGGGTTTTTCAACGGGATTCTCCTTCCTGAATTGGGTAGAGCGCCATCATGAGTATGTGTTGAACTAAAAAGAGGAACTGAACATTGTGCTGTTGATGGGAAGTTCACGTTAGTTGTTTCTTTTTGTGTGTTTATCACCTAACTGGTGTTTCAACTATTCTGTTGTCTTAAAAAGCTTCTAGTGTCTCAGATTACCTCTTGCTTTCGGGGACTAACCTCTCTGAGGGTCTCTGTGATTCCTAAAGCACCTGCTACTCTTTCATAATTCAAACCCATTCCTTATATGTGATATTAGAGTGGAAAGGGAAATACTGGGGGGTGGTAACAACCTGGGAGAGGGGGCAAGGAGATGAGGAGGCAGAAAGGGAGGGGCTTCAACACAAAGGACATATGAAAATTAGTGTTTTGGACACTAATTAAAAAACAAGTTCAAAAAAGGAAATACAGTCATGAAATTATATAAGTTAACTATAAGTAACATTTAAATAGCAAAAACAAAATATTGAATATTTTTTAAAAGATTTATTTTTATTTATGTGTCTGTGTGAATGTATGTGTCACATATGTGCAGGTGATTTCAGGGGCCAAAAAAGGGAATTGGAGTTACAAGCACTGATGAGACAACTGACATGGTGCTGAAAATTAGACTCAGGTCTTCTGGAAGAACAGCAAGTGCTATTAACTGTTGAGCTATCTCCCTAGTGCCATAACCACCAAATATTGATTTGACTGAGTATAATGCAATTAAAATTATATTAGAAGTGGAGCCAGAGGATGTGTATGTAGGCCAGGGGTGAATTGCAGTATAGATAAATTTTGTATTCTATTATAAATGATTTTTAAAGTGAAATATGAAAATGGGGTAGGAAACATTCAACCAACCAACCAACCAACCATCCAAAGAACTGGAACTTACCCGTTTTACTAGGTAGCTATTGCTAAATAACAAGCAACTCCAAAATGTAGTAGGTTTACATAACGGCCATTTATTTAGTACAAGAGTCTGTGGTCAGCTGTGTGGCTCTACTGATCTGAGTCAGGCTCAGCTGATCTTGGCCAGACTCTGCTACTGTCTGTGGTCCTGAATGACTGGGGCTGAGGATGGCTGCAGCTGGGCATGCCTTGTCTCGGCTCCATGTGATCTGTATCCTGTAGCCATCCAGCCTGTACTTGTTCACCTGGTGGCAGCCTTACGGAAGCAAGAGGAGGAATGTGAGAGGCTTTCTGGAGCCTAGACTAGGGCCTTGCACAGGGCCATGACTATTGCCTTTCATCGAATGAAGCTGTTCACAAAGGAAGTCCATGTGCAAAGTGGAGAAATAGAATCTTCCTCACGGTAGGTGGAGATGCAAAGTCACAGTGTAGTGACATACAGGAAGGAGTGGAGAGTGGTGTCCATTTTCCCAGATGCTCTGCTTCAGTTAGACTTGCCATTTATTGGTCACATGTTCTCTTTTTTTAAAATTTTATTTATTTATTTATTTATGTGTATGAATGTACTGTCTGCATGTAGGCCTGTGCACCCGTGTTGTGCAATGTCGCAGAGGTCAGAAGAGGGCCTAGGACTCCCCTGAAACTGGAGTTCTCCTGGAATTGGAGTTATAGATGGTTTTCAGCCGCCAAGTGGGTGCTGGGGATCAAACCCGGGTCATCTGCAAGAGCAGTCGGCACTCTCAACTGCTAGGCCATCTCTCCAGCCCGGTCACATGTTCTCTTACACCATCTCTACTAACATTATGATAATCCCTTTGCTCTAAGTTCCATGGCATCATGCACTGTCTTCCATAAAACTGAATTTTCTTTTGTAAGATTGAAGACTGCCTGGTCTTTTGTCATCTCCTTGGGTAGAAAACTTGTGGTAGTACATGAGTCAGTGTGGTAAATGGATTCTGGATTAGGACTTTGAGACAGGGTCTGCTGAAGTTGCCAAGGCTGGCCTTTAAACTCAGGATCTTCTTACCTCACCCTCAAGAGTTGGGATTACAGGTGTGTACCAACATGCTTCATGAAGATTTTCTTATTTCTTCTATCTTCTTCCATTCTTGAATTGGTGCTCATCTATCAGGAAGATTTATTTACATCTCCATTCATTCATTGGCTTAATCACTTATTTATATCTTCCACTTGTATTTATCTTATTTTTTATTATTTAATTATTTTTATTTTATGTGTATAAGTGTATTGCCTGCATATATGTAAGTATACTTATATGGTGCCATGCCTGTGGAGGTTATAAGAGGGTGTGGGATTCCCTGGAACTGGAGTTATGGATGGTTGTTAGCTGCCATGTGGGTGCTCGGAACTGAACCCAGGTCCCCTGTAAGAACAGCCATTGCTCTTAACTGCTGAGCCATCTTCCAGCTCACATTTTTATGTTTTGACACTCTTAAGATACCCCAGGCTTTTCTTACATTTTCTCTGCCCCAGCTCTAGACTTGGCCATTTCCTCTGTAGCTCCTGACTCCTTTTGTTGTTGAACAATATTTAGAAATCCAGATATGGTCACAAGGTGTGCTGTGGACCCTGGAGTGCCACCAGGCCTAGCATTTCTGAGCAGACACAGTTAAGAAATGCATGTATCTTAGTTACTTTTTTATCGCTGTGATTTATTGCTGTGATAAACTACCTGGACAAAAGCCACTTAGGGAGGGAAGGGTTTATCTGCCCCACAGCTCTGGGGAACAGTCCATCACGGTGGAGGTCATGGCAGGCAGGAGTTCGAGGCAGTTGGTCACATTGCATCCATAGTCAGGAAGCAGAGAGAGAAAATGCTTGTTCTCAGCTCACTCTCTCCTTTCTGTGGACCCCAGGACACAAGCCTAGGGAATCTAATTTTAGGGAGAACCTTCCCACCCCAATTAACCTAATCAATATAGTCCCTCATAGGCATCCCCAGAGGCTAAACCAATTTAGATAATTCCTCACAGATATGCTCCTCCTTTTCTCAGGAATTCTAGGTCCTGTCACATCAAAATCAACATAAACCATTACAAGTTACATATGGGTTAACAACTGTTAGAATACACTCAAATCTGTATTATTTCTTTTTAAAAATTGTTTATTTTTAGGTCCACTTGGTGAATCATATTTAGTTCAGCTGTCTCTCTGTTTATTCTTTGTCTGATTGACCTGTCTAATGGGCACAGTGTGGTATTGAAGTCCCCTATCACTAATGTGTTGGGATGAATCTGTGCCTTAAAGTCCTGTAGCATTGTGTTTATGAAGTTTGGTGCATCAGAATTTGGTGTGTATATATGTATGATTGTGAAATCTTCATGGTTAATTGTTCCTTTGATGTAGTGACCCTCTTCATCTCTTCTGATTAGTTTTAATTTGAAATCTATTTTTTTTTCTGATATTAGAATAGCAACTCCTGCTTTCTTCTTCAGACCATTTGCTTGGAATACTTTTTTCCATCCCTTTACCTTAAGATAGTACCTGTCCTCGAAGGTGTCTTATAGACAACAAAAAAGATGGATTCAATTTCTTCTCCATTCTCCTGTCTATGTCTCTTGACTGAGGAGTTCAGACCACTAATATTCAAAGTTATTATTGAGAGATATATGTTACTTCCCATCACTTTAGTTTCTGTTCGCATTTTTGGTCTAGGTTTGTATTTCCACAGTTACACTTTCATTAATTATTTTCTCTTGCCATGGGGTATAGTCATTACTTTCTTCTTCTCTTTGCATTTCTTCAAGTATTTTCTGAAGGGTTGGTTTTCTGGACATATATTCTTTCATCTTGTTTATGTCATGAAAGATTTTTTTTTCTCCTTCAACTATAATAGACATTTTTTTCTGGATAAAGTATTCTGGGTTGGCATCTATAGTCATTTAGAATGGGGAATACTTTGATCCAAGCTCTTCTGGCTTTCATAGTTTGCATTGGAAAGTCAGTTCTAATTCTAATGGGTTTTCCTTTATATGTGTGAGGTGGACAGTCCTCCAAAAGGGATGGACTTTTGACACTGAAGCTTTCTAACCCCCAAGAGCTCCTGCCTCTCTAAGACACTCTTCCAGCTTACACAGAGGGAGGGAATAAGGACAAGTTCCTGTAAGTTCATGATACTCGCTTAGAACATGCTCTGAACTCTGAGATGCTGCTGACTGCCATGTTGGAGAGGAGCCAAATATGATATAAAAGCCAACCAAGTGGAGCTGAGGTCTCGAACCATTTTGTTACTGGGGGCAGAGGTCACCGAGTTCATGCTGGGACTTTGGACTTACATGGGGAGGGGGACCCAGTACTTGGAATGTGAGTTTTTCCCATTCACTTGTATGAAAACCTGAGTAAACTGGTTAGACTTCCTTGGACTGTGGTTCAGAAAGTCTTTCTTGTGGGTCTTGGGAACCCAGGGGTGGGAGGACACGAGACACTGTGTGTGGGAATCTCAAATACAGTTGGCATAGCAGGGCAGGACTAAACAGAGCCACAGAAGGGTTTGGGAACAGGCAAACTGAAGACTCAGGAAAACTGATTGAACTTTCTTGGTTATGGGGAAAGATGCCAGTAGCTGAGGGAAAGGCAGTTGAAGTCTGTGGTCATTTAGAACTGGTAATATTGTGGTCCAAGCTCTTCTGGCTTTCATCATTTGCAGTGAAAAGTCAGCTGTAATTCAGATGGGTTTCTCTTCATATGTGACTTGTTTTTCTTTTGTAGCTTTCAGCATTCTCTCTTTGTTTTGAGCATCTAGAGTTTTCACTATGGTATGGCTTGGGGAATTTCTTTTCTGGTCCTGTCTATTTGGTGTTCTATATGCATCTTGTACTTGTATGAGTATTTCTTTCTTCAGTTTGGGGAAATTTTCTTCTATAATTCTGTCGAAGATCTGATCTGATCCATTATCCTGATTCTTCTCCTTCTTCTATACCTATGCATAGGTTTGGTCTTTTCATGGTGTCCCACATTTCCTGATTATTCCACTCCTGTGTTTTTAAAAAAAAAACTTATCATAATGTGTGCTTGAGAGATCCAGTTCTTCCATGTTATCTTCCAGTCTTGATATTTTATTTTCTACTTCATTAATTCTGTTATTGAAGCTTTTTCTCAATGGCTGAATAAGTGGTCAATTTCCTTTTTCATTTCAGCCTGAATTTTCTTCAGTATTTCCATATCTTTTTTGAATTCATTCTGAAGTTTACCATTCTCTTCTTTTATACTAACTCTATCTCCTTCTAGTTCTCTGATTCATTTGTTTGTGTGTTCTTTAAATTCCTTGAATTCTTTGAGTGTGTTTATGACAGTTCTTTTAAGATCTCTGTCCTGGGTTACTTCTAGGGGGCTCTCATTGTAGGAGTCTTCTACAAGATTGGTAGTATTTAGCAGGGACTTATTATCTGGGTTTTTCTTTTATTTATTTATTTATTATTTTTTATGTGTATGAATATACTGTCTGCATGTAGGTTGGTGCACCCATGTCGTGCAATGCTGCAGAGGTCAGAAGAGGGCGTCGGATTCCCCTGGAACTGGAGTTAAAGATGGTTCTTAGCCGCCATGTGGGTGTTGGGAATTGAACCCGGGTCCTCTGTAAGAGCAGTCCGGTGCTCTTAACCGCTGAGCCATCTCTCCAGCCCCTTATTTGGGTTTTTCATGTTATTGTGGGTGAGTGAGGTTTTTGAGGCAGGGTCCCCTTAAAACTCCAGCTAGCCTGGAACTTGCTATGTAGACCAGGCTGGCCTCGATCTCACAGAGCTCCTCCTGCCTCTCTGCCTCCCATGTCACTTGACTTTCATAAGGTTGTTGGGTATCTGAACTTTGGTCCTTTTGCTTGCACAGAAGATGTTCTGTGCACTGAGCCATCTCTCCAGCACCAGTGTTCATGTTTTATAAAGCTAAGTTACCAGTTCACTTGAGTAAATACCTAAGACCAGAATTAATGAGTTGCATGGTTAAGTGTGTGTATAGTTATGTAAGAAACTTCCGAGGGGTTCCCTCGATCTACTCAGTCATCCCAGTCAGCAATACACCGGTGCCCACTACTTCTCATGCTCTGAAGCATTTTAAGAGCCAAGTTTAGTGTTTATTTCTTTGTCAGTCACATAGGTGTGTAGTGGGATCTCCTTTGACTTTAATTTGCATTCCTCTACTGACTACCGATTGTATGCTAATTTGAAGAGTCCCTTTCCTCCATTTAAATAAAGGGTACATTCAAAGTGCAAGTCTTTTATCACCATGTCAACATCTCTTCTCCAGTCTATGATTTGTTCTTTTCATTTTCTTCTTAAAATTCTATGTATTTTTGTGCTAGTGTGTGCAGGGGGTATGTGTTCACTTGTGTGTTCACGTGTGTGTGTGGATACAGGTGCTCATGTTTGCACAAACTATATGTGGAGGGACAGAAGACAACCTCTGGCATCCATTTGGCTAGACTAGCTAGGCTGCAAGCTTCCAGGAGTTCTCTTGTCTCCAATCTTCCCATCATCCCAGCCCTGGGGTTGTAGCTATCCACAGCCGTGCTCATTCTCTCTCTCTCTCTCTCTCTCTCTCTCTCTCTCTCTCTCTCTCTCTCTGCTGTATGCATGTGTGGGTACACTTACCCATGTGGGTGCATGTGGAGACTGTGGGGTGATGTTGGGCTGACCTCTTCAGTTGTCACTCCACCTTAGTCCCCAGGACACAGTCTGTCACTGAACCTGGAGCTTGTCATTTGGTTCTGGCCGGACTGGCTGACTAGTAAGCTCTGGGGATCTGCCTGTCTTTGCTCCATGGGGTTAAACCTGCCATGTCTAGTTTTTTGACTGGGGGATCTGGACTCAGTTCTCACATTGGCTTAGCAAGTACTTGACTCACTGACATTCTCTAGCTCCATTCTTCATCCTGCATCCAGCATCTTATGTGAGTTCTGAGGTTCCAAACTCGGGTGCACACTTACAATGTAAGTTCTCTACTGCCTGAGCCATCTCCCCACCCCAAATTTAAATCGTAACAGTATCTTTATAAAGGAAAAACTCGGATTTTGACCAAGTCCAGTCTGTACATTTTTCCTCAGGAATTGTGCTTGTAGTACGTTATGCTGGAATTTAGCATACCACAAACACCTTTTAAATATTTTAAGTGAATAGTTCTGTTTCTGTCACATTTTTTATGATCTCTCATATAAACTGGAGGCTGCTTTAGAAACTTTTTCCATCAATTCAGCTGTGTCTTCAAGGATGGCAAGCTTAACTGGGTCTGGGAGCAGAAGAATAGGACCAGGTGGACAATGAAAACACTGTGGCAGATGCCAAGGCCTGCAGCAGTCACCTGTCCCTTCTCTCTAGGCTTTAGTGCTTGTGTCTGTGCTGCTCGTCCCTCGGCATTCCTGTGAAAACCAAACCAAACCAGAGAGATGCTCACATAAAAAACTATTCACGTTTCTGCTTTTCTATTGAGTTCACTGTGTAGAGTCTTGGCTGATATCTGACGGAGTTAGAGAGCAAGGAGAAAACAGAGAAGGAAGCACACTGTGGGAGACATTAAGAGTGCTCCCAATAGAGAAGAGACTGGTATCTCTGGAGTCCATTGTTTTGTGGCCCTAGGGCCCCCTGTCTTCTTCTCCAGGGGTGATTGGCTGGCACTTCTGGTCATCTATGGCTGGAAGGTCATATTAAGGGCAGTGTCCTGGGATCTAGCTGGTAATCCTTCTGCATCAGTTTTGGGTTTGCTCACAGGAAAACAAAGCTTTGAGGCCCTTTAGAACAAGTCTTTTCTTGGGTTGGTCAACTTTTTCCTCAGAATTATAAAAATCATGGAATGTTATTTCTGGAAGGAATGTGGAGATGGGTGGTGATATTATTTTGATTCTTCATTTAGAGCACGGGGCAGTCATATGATCTCCCCGAGGAGTATGTGTGTTTTCTACAAAATAACTGGGGACAGTTCCCACTTGACCCCACATTCCTCCCTGTGATTCTCCATCTCCAGCTTTGACCCTGCCAGGGTCTGCTATCTAGGATACCCTTCTTTCACTGTTTTTCCTCTCTTCAAGACCCAGCTCATATCTCTCCTTTCCTCAGTCATTTCCTATCTTTGATTTTCCTCCCTTCCTTCTCTGCCAGAGTAAAGAGCTCTGTTATCTGTACTGCCATAGTGCATTAATGCAGTAGGTCTGACATGGAAGCCATACCTATGCGCACTTTCCTTTCAGCATCCCAGTGACTTGAGGACAAAAAGCCAAGCCCCATCCCAGGGCCCTAGCCGAGGTGCTTGCAGGAATGTTTGTCGCTTTGAATTTGATTTCACTCCTTTACTTCAAAGGCAAGGAGACAAGTAACAGACTTTGTTCCCTTTTTAAGAAATTCTTTTTGCCTAAAGAATCATTGATCTATATTCACTACGCTTGGGAGTTGACATTCTATGCTAAGTTATTTCTAAAAATTCCTTTCAGCACAAAGAACTCGTGACTCCTCTCTGAGCAAACTGTGTGAGGCCCTAAGCGAGCACGCCCAGGGACAGACATTTTGGAGTCCTTGGGAATGTCCTAATGATTCTGTGCCTGGTAAGCCAGGCTGACTGACAAGACCCACGGATGCCCCTGTGCGGATTGTCTGCAGTTTCGCTGTGTGGGGTGGACACAATTTGATCTGCAGAATATTGGATCCTGGGAAACAGATGTGGACGGTGGATGTCTAAGCCGCTGCGACATTTCAGTCAGCGTTCCTAAAACCAGACAGACACATTTTCTCATTTATCACATCCAGAAATCCGAAATTTATAGATCTCTTCCTTCGCAAAAACTCCTAAACTAGGTTTATTTCCATGGACCTGACCTTCCGCGTTTAGATTTTCTCCCCCTTGGCAAATCCGGCATCGATTTGTTCCTGCAGACGGCCATTTTGGCAGTCTCCTTAATAGCCTGAGGAAAGAACCAGAAGTTTACATATGGAGACCTCATCCCCAGTTGCCTAATGGATTCAAAAGACATCCTGAATATTCATCATTTCTCCTTTTATGAGCACCTTGGCAATTCTCTCCAAAGGCGAAGGCTGCAGTAAATTCAGAAGTGCCATTTAGCGAATACCAATTTATCCTCAATTCAAGTCTAGTTTTTTTCCCCTGCTCCTCCACACAGTATTGGAGCTCCTGAGATCTCCTTGAATGCAGGGCATTGTCTGTGCTTGGGGAGGCAGAGTTGCCTGAGCACACCTCCAGCCTGCTGCAAGCGCTGTTCATGTTGGTTGGTCCCACACGCTCCAGGGTTCTTTGTAGAAGCTGGAAGCCACCTTTGGGAGAAATGTTAATATCAAGCTGGACCCTTTGGCTTGGAGACAGGGCTTTTAATTAAGGGCTGCAAATCAGCAAACATTAATTTTTAGGCCTGTCCTCTCTCGTTAGTATACTAGGGAACCATCACAGTATTTCCAAATCTGTATCTTCCAGGGAAGTTTCTCAGTGGAAATAGGTACAGGGAGAGACTCAAGCCCTCATTGTTATTTTTATTCACTTGAAGAATTCAGGCTGATTGGCCCTGAGTGTGTGTGTGTGTGTGTGTGTGTGTGTGTGTGTGTGTATGTGTGTGTGTTTGTTAGTGTCAACCCTGGGTCCACTCTGTCTCCCTCAAACTCTGAGTTGATAATTTCATTTTTCCTCTCACCCTATTTCAGTATCACCCAATAACTACACATCCTTCATCAATTTCCCAGAGTTCTCCTCTCCTCCTTCCTGGGAAAACTGGAACCTAACATTTCTGTCTTCTGCTTTTGGATCTTCTTACACTGGAACATGACCGTGTGCATTTGTTATTGATCTGCACATGCTGGTAGGTTATTAAATTACATTTCCAGTTCCATCTCCTAACTTATTGTAAGGAGATTATATCGTGGAAAAAGTCAAACAATGGTCAACCCAGTAGGTTTGGGCCAATCCAAGCTGGCTGTTTGCCTGAAAATGTTTCCCTAAAGACCAACCTTTCTTCCGCACAGGTTGTTAAAGTTCCATCTGAGGCTGGAGGCAATGCCATTTCTCTTTCCTTCTTTATGCACCCCAATTGTCTTAGTGAATTTAAATAGCTCTTGAGCCTATCACAGTGTTTGCAAACCATGGCTCATGGGCCACGTGTGGCCCTTGGACATGTTTTCCTTGGCTTTCAGAGTGTTTTGAAATGTTTCTAATTGGTTGCCAACATTTTCAAATTGGGAAATTTCACATTAAAGTAGCCGGACTTTGGGAGCCTCATGCAAAATCTAAAGACTGGGAAAGACTGGATCTATGTTTTTATTCCATGGTCATGTGGGAATGGACAGAAAGGTACATTGTAGGAGCTGGGCCTACAATTAGTAGTTGGTCCCATCCCCAGCACTATTGATGTTTTATACCTACCTGTGCTGTTCACTCACTCACTGACCTGCCTGGCTTCTGGTCTAATTGAAGACAGAAAGTCCATTGAGGGAGATTATATTTCCTGATTTGTTTCCCACCTCCTGCAGTTATTCTTCTTATTGGGAGGAAGGGATCTGATGAATTCAAGGAAGGTTTGTGACTTTCACCAATTTGGGAGGCCTTTTGGCAGTTCTCCAGTATAGGAAGGAGAAGTAGAATGATCACACTGTTGATTTTGGTGATTCTGTGTGTGTGTGTGTGTGTGTGTGTGTGTGTGTGTGTGTGTGTGTATGTGTGTGTAAAGGCAACTCTTGGATTTGGTCTTAGATCTTAGGATTCTACCCTCTCTAGCAGAAATATAAGCAAGTTGTAGGAATCAGGAACAGACTTTTAACAGCAATACTTTGGGAAAGTAACTGAGAAGCAATTGACCCAAGAGTATAGGAAATGAAGCAGGTCTCACTAGAGCCAGGGGTGAGCGAATTCTAAATCTCAAAGCCCATCATGAAAGTGGCCAATTATCCCAGCAGATACGATTCAGAAAATTAAACTGCTTTCAAAACTCAGGTGCTTTACAGAATTAAAAGGCCACACTAATCTTGTTCCTTGTGTTAATTAAGAAGCAAGAGAGGGTAGTTAAAGAGGTGTTGCTCGTCTAGGGAACAGTGAATAGTGGAGCTAGACTCCTGTTTCCATTCTGCAAGTGAGGAGCTGGTCCATCAATATGGCATGGCTTTGAGAACAGCATATAACAGAGAGAATCAGATTGATGCTTATGGGCAATACTCTTCAAAATTTTGACTTACTCAGACTATTCCTCTGTCAAAGTAACAATGTGTTTGAGTCTTAACATGCACCCATGGGAAAATGAAGAGGGATGATTTTGAGGATCCAGCCTCTGGGACGCGCATCTATTGTTATCTGGCCTCTATGGTATCTCTTGGGGGGTTGGAATGAAGATATTCTTTAGCTCTCTCAGTAACAGTTGACACAACAATTCAGCAGTCCTAAGAATCTCAGTCTGGCTTTCTAGTTCCTGTCATGTATCACCGAATCATGTGTGCTGCAAAGTCGTGTTTTAAACACAGGTCCAGTCTTACTCCGATCGCTAGAGTCACACCCCATCTAGAGCGCTTAGACTTCTGAATCTAATTCCCATTTTTAGAAGTGGTTCTTGGCTTCTGCTTCTCCTTCTCTTTCACGTCATGGTCTGGTCCCTCTTGGATTTTGATTTTAAGTGCCCTACTTGTAATCTGCTCAGGCTGAGGGAGAGCTGAGAAATCGGAAGTATTTTATGCTCCAAGCTGTAGGCCTTACGAGGTGATGACAGTGTTCTATGGGGATATCTGCTGTTTTTCCTATTGAAATCAGTGGTGTATCTGGAGTGGAGAGCTTAACCCTGGCAGAGGGCAAATGAAACTGCCTTTGAGATAAAGGTGACGATGGTGATATCAGCACAGCTCAAGGAGAAGGGGTGCCAAAGAGCAGATGGAGAAGCAGTGAATGAGGGGAGGGTTCTACACCTATCCATGAAAAAAAGCAAAGCTGATGATTCCCTCAAATTAAAAAAAAACCCAACATATATGATTACTTTGAATAACCTTGAATGTAATGCTAACAATGTACTTTGTTGACTAGGAGCGAGGGGTGGCCACTTCAGGGAGGGTCATCTCCATGGGGGCTGGGGAAAAAACAGCCACTGAGCCATGGTCTCAGTTCATGTTTTAAATACATTTTCATAAGCATCGTCCTTTTTTAAAAACATAACTATTTTTTTCTTCTTTGAAGAGTAGCCTCAAGTTTGTGCAACAAATCTCGTGAATGTTTTGGTTCCTTTGTTTCTCTGTTTTGGGGATGATTTTGTTTAGTTAGTCAGATAGATCTCATGTCAGTCTATCTGAAATACCCATTATAGAAGGAGTTTTTACTGTGAACTTTATTCACATACTGCTTTCATATCTAAAGCTTTGGTCCCAATAACTATATCATAACGACAAATAAATGCATGTGTTTTGGATGGAAATGACACACCTTCCTGATCACTAAGTATTTACTGCTGCTGGCTTTGACAACAAATAAAGGTATTTCAAAGTTTCTTTACAGGCTTTCAATTTGCGGGGGGCATGGTATAATACTTAGTGAATATCAGTTAATATTTGTCTGTCAGGGCATCCATTCATGGAGGAATAAACTTACTTTCTCTCTGGATGTGAACCTGGGCCATCGTGACATAGCAGTGAATACTTTGCCCTCTAAAATATCATAAAATCATGAGATTATACATTAGTGTCTTAATTTAAGATAGGCAAGAATTACCACGCCAAGACTTAGCACAGCATGAGGACCCAGGAGATGAGATTTATCATTTAATTTACTACTTTTGTTTTGTGTGTATGAGTGTATTGCTTGCATGTGTGCAAGTGCACTTGTGTGGATGCTCGGAGAGGGCACCGGATCTCCTGGGAATTGAACCCGGGTCCTCTGGAAGAACAGCTAATGTTCATAACTGCTGAGGCATCTCTCCAGCCCTGTAGGAGACATTTCTTAAAATGTGTGGATGGATGGACTGGCTCACCAGACCTCTGATATGTCTAAAAAGCTGAGCCAGTTTGTTGCAGTGTGCATGATCATTAGTGGGGATCACTAGTGGATGGCTGCTCCTACTCTGCTTCCTCCCAAGATCTCTGGAAGACAGCTCTGTTGACTTTACAGTCTTGGGGATAACAGGAACTCTAAGGGCATGAACACAGCTAGGTTCAGGGATGGAGCCTGAACCCACCTTTTCCATTCACCATGCTGTTTTTCCACTATGCGTGACATTTTTTCTATTCTTTTCCTTTCTATTTTCTCTCTGTGTGATTGCTCAGTATACATGTAGGTGTATGTACAGGTGGCCATGCCTGTGTGTCAGGGGGTGGGGGGTGTCGGAAGCAAGGCTGGCAGTCAATAAGTCCCAGCTACCCTCCTGTCTCTGACCCTGACAGCCCTGGAGTTACAGGTATGAATACAACCATGCCTAGCTCTTTAAAAAAACACATATGTTGGAGACTTGAACACAGGTCCTTATGCTTGAGCAGCAAGCACTCTTACTCACTGAGCCATCTCTTCGGCCCTCATTCCTGTACTTTCTTAGTTCCTTTCTCCTACCCCCATGACGTAGACTCACCGGGAGCTCTTCAAGCTTTCTATGGGTATGCATATTCTTCTGGAATAGTAAGGGTTAGCCTTCTCAGCTCCATGTACCCTGATTGGAGCTAACCTTCCAGCACTGACTAGCTGGGCATCTAAGCTGGCTCTAGACAGTGCCTGTCCTGGAGGAGGCTTTGACCTCTTCCCACCGCCGTGATAGGAACAAGGGTCCCTGTGGGTCTCAGCCACATGCTATTCCCGTTTTCCCACCTAGCTCAGTCTTCACTGATTTGAACTCTCCATTGTACATTTGGTTTGTGCTTTGGGGTCAGATATATTAGTGCTTACTGCTGACTTCTGCTGTAATTCCAATAGTCTCTGTATTGATATTTAGAGCTCTTCTGGATCTCTTATCAGGCTACTAATTCATATTTACATCCAGTTGTAGTAAATACTAATCTGTGGTAACAGAAAGCTGGTGATAAAAATTTCCGTGAATAATGACACAGTTTTGGATCACTTATCTTACCCGGTATCTAAGTAGTTAAAAACATCACAAGAAGCTGACTGAGACCCAAAGCAACAGACTAGACAATATGCTTTAGAAGTTCATTTTGTGGGCTGGAGAGATAGCCTAGCGGTTAAGATCACCGACTGCTCTTGCAAAGGACCCGGGTTCGATCCTCAGCACCCACATGGCGGCTAAGAACCGTCTGTAACTCCAGTTCTAGGAGAACTCCAGTTCCAGGGGAATCCGACACCCTCTTCTGATCTCCACGGCATTGCACGACACGGGTGTACAAACCTACATGCAGACAATACATTCATACATATACAAAAATAAATTTAAAAAAATTAAAAAAAAGAAATTCATTTTGTTTTGTTATATATTTAGCACATGGAATTTTTGTGACATTTTATAAGAGTAAAATATATTGCATGAACTTTTATTAATTTGTATTTATTTGCTAGCCCCCTTTCCTCTCCTCTATAGTTATATGGAATAAGATGGAATCTTATTCCAAGTTTTAATAAGGTCAGGATGAAAAAAACTATTATATAGACAGGGCTGGAGAGGTGGCACGGAGGGTAAAGTCCTAGCCGCTCAGGCATGGGGACCTGAGCTTGGCTGGGCTCGCTAACACTCAGAAAAATCAAGGCCTTTAATCTCAGTGTTGGGGAGGCAGAGGTAGGTGGATTCTAAGGCATTTTAACCATCCAGCCTACCCTCAACAACAAACTCCAGATTCAGTTAGATACCTTGTCTCAAAAATAGTTGGAGTTGGATGTGGTGGCATATGCCTTTAATCTTAGCATTTTGGAGGCTAGCTTGGTATATATAGTGAGTTCCAAGGTAGCTGGGACCACCCTGTCTCAAAAAGATGCAATTAAAAAAATACTGTAGAAAGGGATAGGGGAACACATCTGATGTCAGCCTCTGGCCTCTGCACATGAATGTATAAGTGAGCATGCCCTGAAACTGTGCACACACACACACACACACACACACACACACACACACACATGCACCTCTCCAAACCATTATATAAATGGAACTATGAATTATTTCACTCAAGTCAGTTGCCTAACAAATAAAACTAAGTTGACTTTTAGAGTGAGATGGAATTTCTTTTTTAGTATATCTGCTGGAGACAAATTATCTGATGAAGAAAAATGATGATCTTGACTTTCTCAAGCAAGCACTGCCTTCCCGCCCCTGAAGCAGGATGGAAAACTAGGTCTTCAATCCCTACAAATGGAGAATGAAGAAATGAAAAAAATGGAAAAGGATTTCCATTCAGCCTGGCTTTTCGTGTAATCCTTCACTTCCCTTTGGAGGAAGGTCCTGCTTATTGGTTCGTCCCAACAAAAGACACATTTAATTGCTAAATCTTTGTCTTTGCATTTTCCCAGGTTATATTTATGGTTATGAAAGCTTGTTTAAAGCATTATGGCTAAAAAAGTGTAGTCAAATGTATTGAAGCTCTTAAGGAACTTTAATAGGCTATCAAAAAACAGTGAAGATTTATTCAATGTCTCCTTTCCAGGAGGATATATTGTTAGTTCAGCTGCAACCTCTTAACTTCATCATATTTTATGTACTTTGGCCATCACAGATTGCCACAAGGGCTGTTGCTTGGGTGTGATTTAGAATGTGTTCTGATTAAGTATACAGAGTGGTCCTGTTCCCCAATGGAGGAGAGAAAGGAACATCATAAATATACATTGTTTAAGTGTAAATTCTATTTCGCACTCATGGGCTATATTATACTTGCATGTTTTATGCTCTGTTGGTATTTTTAAAAAGGTCATTTAATTTAGGGGGCATTTCTAGGACTCTAACCAAGATCCAGCAGCAAGGACTTCCTTAGAATTCTCTTTTAAGAATTTGTAATAGGGGCTCCATGAAGAGATGAAACACACAGAATAAAACTCCCGTGTTGAATTGTGTACAGTGAGTACAACCTTCAGTTCCGCAATTCAGACCAGCAAGAAGAGTCATTTGAAAAATGTCTTTACATCAACTCTCCCAATTTACCTGATGAGTAGAAAGTCTATCTTGGTCTCTCGTTGGGCTGCTTCCTTTTCTCAAGGAGGCTTCAAAGTCTGGGAGTTGATTTGAGGGCAGATGAGGGGGAAGGCCTCTTACCTCCAGGCTCACATTGACTTCCTATGGTCAATATCGTCACCCAGTGTCTTTGACATTGGTTGCTTTCTGCTTTCTGTTGGGTGTGGGGCTTAGGATTTCTGAGAGCTTGGGGTCCTCAGCTTTCATGGTCTTTACTTTAGATGTCCTCTTTGTCCGTGCCTTAGAGAGGCCTTGGCCATGCCCTCAAGTACCACTTTAGAGACTGGAGGAACTTGTGTGGCTCCCAGGCCCTGTAGACCTCTCTTCCTTCTCAGGCCTAAGAAGATAACTTATGCTCAGATTTACTTATGATGAATAGGAATTAAAATAGAAAATTGCTGCTAAGATTTTTATGAATAGAGCTAGCAAGATGGCTCAGCAGGTGGAGGCTCTTGTGACCAAGCCTAGTGACTTGAGTTCGATCCCCAGGACCTGTATGAAGGAGCGTACCAACTCCCATAGGTTGTCCTATGACCTCCACACATGTGCCGTGTGCACATCTACATGCATCCACACATGGACACGAAATAAATAAAAATGTAATAAAATTAGACTTTTTGGTGAATAACAAATGAAGTTTGGCTTGCTTATTTTATCTCACACTAAATTAATTAAAAACCTGCTGATCAAGACACCCAATAACTGACTAGACACTATGATTTAACAATTTAAGTTTATTTTGCTTTTGATTCAAAGGCTTTCCTTTACTGAAGTACCCTGGACACATAGACTATCTCCACTGTCATCCAGATTCTGCTCTTAGCTCTGCTAAAGTCACTGAGTCAGGAAGCCTGGAGAGTGTGCCCTCCTGCCTGGAATCCACAGAGGAAGGTGGTATAGGTCAAAGCCAAAAGAAGGGAAGTAACTAGAACACATTTATAGTGCAGGAAATTGTTCTTCTGCATAAGCTTTGCAATGAGTGAGGAAAGACGCTCAGGCCATGAGGAAATAGCACCAAAACTGGCCTGAACTGGAGAACTGAGGTGAGTCTGATTTCAGCCATGAGCTGGAGAACGCTAAGTGCCTGCCGAAGAGTTTATGTGGCCTAAGCCATCAGAAACACATACACCAAATGAGAAAAAGAAAACACGCCCCGCTCTCCAATGTAAAAGACAATGTGAAATGAAGACTTGTTCACTTTTGGTGGCCATGTTTGTTTTATAAATGCCGTTGTCCGATCAGTCCCCTCACTGAAGACTCCAAAGCCCCATTGACCTCTTAATACTACTCAAAGTCCAGTCATGGCTCTAAGCCTAAAATACAGGAGACAAGA
The DNA here is from genome assembly GCA_009823505.1 of Rhizomys pruinosus. Classification (NCBI taxonomy): domain Eukaryota; kingdom Metazoa; phylum Chordata; class Mammalia; order Rodentia; family Spalacidae; genus Rhizomys; species Rhizomys pruinosus. The sequence goes on from VZQC01007297.1 coordinate 918,455, forward strand.
TTTGGTTAAACTTTTTCAGCTATTGAAAAGATGACAAACCACATAGGCATCCTTATATTGTTTCTTTTTAAAATTTAACTTCTTTTTATTGTATGTATATGAATGCTATGTCTGCATGCGTTTAAGTGCACAAATGTCCTTCAGTGCCTTTGGGGGACAGAAGAGGCATAAGATCCCCTGGAACTGGAGTGATGGACAATTGTTACCTACCATGTAGATGCTAGGATTCAAACCCAGCTCTTCTAAACCTTTTCTCCAGCCCTGAAAATGTAACTTATTTTTAACATTTTAAAAAAATGTGTATATGTTTGTATCTGTGTGTATGCCATGCAAATACAGTTTCCAGCAAAGGCCTTCAGAAGAGGGTGTTGAATCCCCTGGAGCTGGAGTTAAGGTGGTTGTGAGCTACCTAATACGGGTGCCAGGAGTTGGAGTTGGGTCCTCTGTAAGAGCCTCTGAGCCATCTCCCCAGCCCCTATATTGTACTTTGTAAACAAAATGGATGAATGCTTTTAGTAGTGAAATGAGTACTATGAACAGCCTCCTGTCCTTTCAGGTTAGGGTTTGCTGTCTTAGAAATTGAACTCAGGTCACATTTTAAGTGTAGTTGTGAAAACCTTCAGTCCTCGGGGATTTTTAATTTTGCAGTTATAGACAAAGGGTTGTACATTATTTCTTTCATTTTTTTTTTTTTTGAGACAGGATTTCTTTTATCACAGGCTGGCCTCTCACTCTATATGTAGCCAACTGTATAACCTTGATCATCTGACCCTCCTGCTTCTAACTTCCAAGCTCACTGGGATTGCTGGTGTGCACCACCATGTCCAGTTTATGGGGTAGGCACTGAAGACCAAACCCAGCGTTTGATGTATGCTAGGTAAAGCATTCTACCACTGAGGCTACACTCACAAGTTGTTCTTTCCAGGGCAGGGAGAGAGAGTGTGGACTATTCTTGTGATAAATGCCATATATCTTTTGCTGTATAGCAGTGTAAACACAGTCTTGCTTTCTGTTAAGGTATGAATATGAAATGTCCTGCTGGACTCCTGTGTTTGAATTCTTGGTCTTTAGTTAGTGATACTGTTTTGGGAGGTGGTAGAACATTTGGATATGGTGTCTTCTTGGTGGCTGAAGGGATGCCATAAGGTCAGCCCTATTTTTGAGCTGACCATTTGTTTCCTTGCTCACCAACATATCAATAAGACCCATAACACAGGCCCAGATAAAACCTTCCTTGCTATTATGAACTGTACCCCTTTAAACCGTGAGCCAAAATAAATCCTTCCTCTCTTAAGTTGCTTCTTATAAGGTATCTGATCACAGTAATTAGAAAAGCAACTAATATACTTTCTACGTAGTAGTGTTAGCCATAACAGAAAAGAAACACTTTTTTGAGGGGGAGGTATTATACCACTTAAGTGATGTTTTCACAAGCTGTATGACATATTGGAAGCTTCCATTTCTCCACACTTTCCACAATGATTGAGCTCTTTGGCATGGTCAAAAACTGATGCGAGGTGGGACACAAAGTATATGAAGACTGCATTTATGGTGTGTCTCACATAGTCAGAGAGTAGGGAACCAGTGGACAGCAACAGACACTATGGAAAGCCTGCAGTAGAGAAGGCACAAGGACCTCTGGGGATGTGGAAAGAGTACGTAAAGTAGAGGGAGAGGGGGGGTGGTTTGTGTGAATGAGGGAGGAGGTGGCCCTGGGTTTGTCTGGAGTGATGCTCCAGCATGGCATGTGGATAGAGGAGAATGGCTGACGGAGTGGGAAGGATGTTCCCGACAGATGGACCCATACGCATCGCATGCGCAAATATACCACCAGAGACATGGGCTTGGAGACAGCGTGGATAATGCCATCTTGCAGTGGTGACAGAAGACAGGGTCCGGGTGCCAGATCATGAAGGATGGCTTGTCTGCTGATGGAGACTATCTGCATCAGTGGGTCATTAGTGGAACATGTTCTCCAGGCAGAACCAGGCGACAGGAGCATGTGTTCATGAGCTACTGCTAAGCGCTCATCTGGTTCCACTCAAGATCCATTATTCATGCCAGAAACAAGAGATTAGGCACTGGTCTCTTGTAAGCATGGAGGATCCAGAACCTGGAGCACACATGGCAAGAAGCTGTTTGAGACCACACTCGGAGAATTAGCCCCTGGCAGCAGCCCAGGCACTGCTACCATGCCTTCTCCAGGGGAGAAGGGAAGGCATTGGGAACATAGCTTCTGACAGGCAGATCTTCTTAGGTAACAGAGTCTTAGGGGTGTGGAGGCCTCCTGGGATCATGACAGAGACTGCCAAGAAGAAAGTCAAGGGCACAAGAAACTTAAGGGTAAAGATGTGTGGAAGGCTAGAAGGCAGGCAGACAGCTACAGGCAGAGCAAGTGCTGGACTACTTCAGACCTCACAGCCCCTTGGCTGCCTCTTCCCTATTCTGCTCTTTGGCTCTCTGGGTTGTCATGTTACTTCCAGTGCTTAGAGCTGATGAATTATGGCTGCTGGTTGTTTCTAAGGCACAATGCATTCTTCTTTAATTAGATAGGCTCTTACTACGAGAGTGCAGACTTGCTCACAGGACGTTTGGCACTGGGGCAGGTATAAATCCCTCAGCAAACTCCCCACAGTCCACTCCTAGGATGTAACACATACTTTGCCACCACCTGGACTTAGTCCACTGGCTGTAAGTAGCACCCCTCCCTTCTACCCGCACACACCCAAGGACACAAAGTTTTGTGGTATACTTTTTCAATAGTCTCTGTGACAGTTTTATGGTCTAGAAGAAAGTGAAAAAATAATTTTGCCTCCATCTTACTCTTAAGATGCCAGTTTGTTGAGAAAAATATATCCTGGCTTTTTATGGATTAAAATATATACTCAAGGGTCTCTTGTGACGAATAAGGGCCTTAACTAACACTTCCAGTTGCTAAGAGTGGGCAAAGGTGATAAAACCAGTTCCTGAAACCAAAAATTCAAGCTTAAGCTTGGAGAAAAAAAGGCTGCATCAAGGTCATTATTTCCTGCAGAGATGCAGGAATTCCTGTGTGGTCCTGTGAAGACAGCCCTGATGGATAGGGCTACTCTCCAGCCTTTAAGTCTTTCCTGTATGGCTGGAAAGGTTCTCTCCATATCATGTATGGTACCTCCATTGGAAAACGATGCTAGCTTATCATGATCTGTGAGCTCATCCTTAACTCTTTCTCCTCATTCCCATCCAGATGAGAGCCTATAAATGGTTGCAATGGAGATGGGTAAATATTATCAAGGGGCTCCAGAAGCTAGGACAGGTAAGCAGGCATGTAATCAGGAGTGGACATTCACAGGTTCTCACACAGAGAGGCTCTTTGTCAGTTTCTCATCTTCTCTCTTTCACCATGTGAGCGACCTGCTCCTCTCAAAGCGGGCATGGCTGGCTCTACCCTGGATCTGGTCCCTCCTGCTCAGTCAATGTGTTGTTTCTCTAATTCTCTTTTTCTACTGTGTCACTGTTTCCTTCTCTCTCCCACTTGGTCACTTCCATCAGATCCACATATTATTATCTCTTTCCTTAAAAGAAATCATTTCGACACACCTATTCTTCTCCAACCAGCATCCTTTTTCTTTGCTATCCTATGAAGAGAGTGTTATATCTCCTTCCAGCCTTCCAGCATTCTCTCTCTCTCTCTTCTCTCTCTCTCTCTCTCTCTCTCTCTCTCTCTCTCTCTCTCTCTCTCAACAGGGTCTCCCTGTAGTCCCAGCTGGCCTGGAACTTACTATGCAGACCAGGCTGGCCTCACAGAGATCCACTTGCATTGGCCTCCTGGGCCCAGCTTCCCTCTTAAACCCAATTACAGTGAGGTCTTTGCCTCTGTACTGCTCCAATTGAGGAACTCATAATGTTCATGTTGGACAGTAACCAGGCTGTTCTGTGAGACAGTAGATGCCCCCTCCCCTTATCTATCTACCCTCCTCTAAGCTGATAGTCACTCTAATCTCACTGGCTATTTATTCCCTCTCAGTTTCTTTTGAATGTATGTTCTTTTCTCTTTGCTTCTGAATATTGGTGTGTCCAAGGCTTAGCTTTTGAATCCCTTTCCTTTGCCACCTACAAACATTCTCAGGCTGAACCCATTTATTTTCTTGGCTTTAAATACCACAGATGCTTATGATTAGCAAGTTCCTTCACCCCACTGAGGCCTTTCTCTGGATGCCCATGTTCAGATTGCTCTCTCTCCTTCTCCACTCAAATGTCAGTCATGGATTTTAAACTTACACATCTGAAGTTCCTCTCCTGATTTTCACCTTGACTCTGTCGCTAGTCTTCCTCATCTCAGCTGATGGCATCTTTATCCGTCTAGTTATTCAGATAAAAACATTAATACAAAATCTGCCTCTCCTTCACACCCATATCCAATCTGTCTTCAATAAATTATCTGGATCCAGTCAGTTTCAACACCCTAACATTGTTCCCTAGTCCATGTACTGGCATCTCCCGTTCTGATTCCCATCGATCCCCAATTGGTCTCTACTTTCCCCTTCATTCTCCCATAGTTTTTAGTTAACACAGCAGGAAGAGTGTTCATTGCAAAATACAAAGTTAGTGCACGTCACGGCTCTTTCCAAACGCCGCCACTGTTTTTCCATCTATCTGTCTCTTGGGAAGACCAGAACAAAATATTCTCTACTAGCTGGCCTAGAAACAATAGGCTTTCTCACAGTTCTCTTGACTGGAAAGTTGGACATGAAGGTGCTGATTGATTCAGTGTCTGGGAAGGGTCTGTTCTTTATAGATGGCATCTTTGTGTCAGGAGACAAATGAGCACTCTTGAGCAGATTTTATAAGGGCACCCTCTTCCTGTCCTTCGTGATCTTGTTACCTCTCAAAGGCTTCATCTCTTAATATCATCGCCTCAAGAGTTAGAATTGCAACATACGTATTTTGAGGCGATAGAAGCATTCATACCACAGCAGCACTGAACTCAGAGTGTAAGTCCTCACTGTCTTAAAGAGCCATGGTCTGTGCCCTCTCTCCTCCCTTGTCCTCCATGGCTTCCTTCACTATTGCCCCCCAACCATTTCACAACAGTTGCTGGTACTGAGAATAAGACACATCCTGCCTTCACCCTGACACTCTTCTGCATTTTCTGATTGACTCAGATCCTTGTCTTTCTCATACCTTGCTCAAATGCCCCCCTTTTGGTGAATTTTGTCTTGATCTCAATATTTCACATTGTAACCCATCCAATGGTGCATCTAATATTTATTTCACTGTGTTTATTTCTAATAGCACTAACATCTTGTAACCTGCTATTTAATTTGCATGCTTATTGTGTTTAATAAAATCCAATCTTCTCTCTAAAAAATATGAGCCTTATATGGACAGCTTAACATATATTTTTATTATTTATTTATTCTGATTCTGCTTAATATTTTGTTCCTTGATATATTTGAAACACATCAGTACCTGGAACTCAGTAGTAGATCCTAAATAAATATTAGTGGAATGAGTGAATGACAAATAGCACATAAGTCTAATATTTTATAAATCATGATCCTGTGATTCCCCCCTTCTTTTAATCCTTATAATAGCATTGTGCTCTTGGCATTGATGTTATTGTTTCTCTGAGAGGTTAATCAAGTTGTCAAGGATTGAACAGCATGCAGGTGGCTGATACCGTATGTGAAAGTAGCTTCTTAAGAAATAAGCAGGAGCCAGATATGTCATGGTGGCATGCACAGACAATAATAAAAGATCATGGACAGGCTGGGCTACATAGTGAGTCCCTCTGTCAAAAGCAAACAAGAAACAAATAAACAACTCCTGCAAACAACCTGCCCCAGCTTGTTGGCAGATGTTCTTTGGACAATCCTACAAAGCCTGTATTTTTTTCTTCCACGGAGGCCTTAAAAATACCTGCAATGTCCCCAACCTGTGCTTTTGGAGGCTTGCCTTTTGGGGAGAGTCTTTGAAACCCAGAGGCTCATTAATAGCTGACCTGGATGGTCAAACATACAATTGAGAAATGACCCATGGTTTTCCTTTCATTTCTAGTGGAAAATACTTCTTGAAATCATTAGCAAACTTACCCGTGATGAAATTCCCAAGAAAACCCTTCTAGACTTTTCATTTCCTCTAGCGCTACACTTGCTTCCTTGAGAATACAGGAGCGGGGGAGGCCGAGTGCCTCTGGAGGGTGCTGCACGATGACTTCCACCACACGCTGGTTCTCAGGGCTCCGTAGATGAGTCTCTTGGGCATGTCTAGGCTTCCTGTGGAAGCAGGAAATGCTCATTTCTTGGAGTAATAAATCTGCATATGATATTAAAATTATCTCCTTTGAGGCTGACTAGAGGTGCTGAGTCAAAGCACCTTGTAGCTGAGCTGAGTCCTTGGGTTGCCTGGAGCAGTCTGTGGGATAGGGGGTTATAATAATGGCTCTTTGCTGATGGAGGAACAATGTCTTGCATAGCTCACGGAGCTGTGAGTCATTATTTGAGATCAGGCCAACAGCAGCCATGTCTGCTGCCTCCTGATCCTTGATTTTTGGTGCTAGATTGACCAGGAAGAAGCAGGCTTCAGAAACTACCTTTAGAAGTCAACGTACTAGCCTGGGTGCTATAAATAGAGAACTCCAGGGCCAGGCACTTCCACTGACATCTTTAGAAAAAAAAAATCCTTTAAACAGTATCTTATTGGGAAAAGTTTAGGAACCTAGAGAGGAAAAAAATCATGGAGATAAACTCACAATTAAAGAACAGATTTCTTAAGCTCAGCTTTAGAGACTGATGGAGTTTTGTGCCCTCTCCCATCCCCCACCATAAAAGCAGGGAGACATGGAAAAGATAGCCATGTAGTGGATGCTTATAGATGTACAAGGTTTATCTGTAGTAATGGTAATGGTTGTCTCTTAGGAAAGGGGAAACACTTAAAGAAAGTCAGACTTCCTGGACAGAAATTCTCTGTCTTTTAAAATATTTTCAAATTTCCCCTACATATTTATATAGAGAGTTATTTATTTCAATGGTTTCTAATTCATTTCCAAGATGAAATTGTCTTATCAATCATCTCATTCAATCCTCGGTCCTCTGATTTGCAAAGGGAAAGCTGAGAACCACTTCTGATATGTTTACCCAGTGCTCACAACAGTGGCATCCAGTACACCACCACTGTCAGCACAACCTGCTACTGGGGGGTGCTGGAGACCTTGTAATATGCACTTTGCCTTTAATGTTCCAGTTCTTTTGCAAACTAAACTATGGAGGAGTGTGATTAAGTTTTAAAGAGGTAGAACACGGGCGTGGTGGCGCATACCTTTAATCCTAGCACTTGGGAGGCAGAGGCAGGAGGATCTTTGTGAGTTCAAGGCCAGCCTGGTCTACAGAGTGAGTTCCAGGGCAGCTGGGGCTACAGGGAGACCCTGTCTCGAAAAAGACCAAAAAACAAAAAAAGACTAAAGAGGTAGAACAAAGACTTGAGAAAAAGGAAGCAGGTCAAATCTTCTGCAAACAGAAGCTTCCAGATTCTCTCTACTTTGGAGCAGACTTGAGAGTTTTTATCTTGGTTTAGCACACCTTACAGGACGCGTACCATTTCAGAGTTTCCTTGTCCACTAACCTACTTTTGGTCAAGGATTGTTTCCTTTTTAGGACATTCTCCTTGGACCAAAATGCTTTCCAATGAGCCTTACAAGCTGCCTCTTTAAAAAAATATATTTTATTTATTATTTTTATTCCATGTAATATGAGCGCATTGCCTACACTTACACAAGGGCACTCAGGTCGTGCCATGCTCACAGAGCTCAGAAGAATGCACTGGATCCCCTGGAACTGGAGTTATAGATGGTTGTTAACTGCCATGTGAGTGCTCTTACCTGCTGAGCTATCTCTCCAGCCGCACAAGCTGCCTCTTAGGGTAGCTTTCATTTCAGCTTCATGGTCAGCATCTTCCTTGCATCTCCTTCCCTGACCTGAGCTAGGCTTCCAGTCTCCCACACCTTCTCTTTGCTTTCTTCTCCACATAGCACTTAGCACCATTTGGTAGTTTTCCTCTTTGTCTGGAGGTTTATTTGCTTTCTGTATCTGCCAGCCAGAATGTGCTGTAGAGGCTCACTCTATCTGTGGCTGGCAAACAGTATGGGCTCAGAAATTAGTTGGAGGAACATTGTAGGGGGACTGCAACCAGCCTTAGTTTCACTCATCCATTTATTCACTTAGAAGTCCACCCAGGGTTTGATTCTATCCAGTTAGCTTTAACACTGTGAGTGATTTACCTTGACATCGTGGATTTTGGCTTTCTCATATATAAACTGAGCACATAGAATCCTATTCTGCATATTTTCCATAAAGATGGAAGGAGATGAACTGGCTCATGAAAAGTTTACAAAGAATTTTTAAGATTTATTTTTTGACAAGTTCATGCATGTATACAATGCATTTTGATCATATCCAACCTAAATCCTCCCTTCCATTCCCCCATAACACTTCCTGTCAGACTTCATCTCCTCCTCCTCCTCCTCCTCCTCCTCCTCCTCCTCCTCCCTCTCCTCCCTCTCCTCCCCCTCCTCCCCCTCCTCCTTCTCTTCCTCCTCTTTTCTCATCCTTGTTCCTCCCCCTCCCCTACTCCCCTCCTCCTCCTCCTCCTCTTCCTCTTCTCCTCCTCCTCCTTCTCATACTTTTCCTCCCCCTCCCCTACTCTCCCCGTACCCTCCTCCCCCCTTCTCCTCCTCCTCCTCCTCCTCCTCCTCCTCCTCCTCCTCCTCCTCCTCCTCCTTCTCTCCTTTATGGTCACGTTGCTGTTTCAGCAGTAGTGCAGCTGGCCTGGCAACTGGACTGTAGTATTCAAGCTCCATTACTGGTAAGTCCACTGATGAGTTTTCTTTCCTCCTGACCGTGTGGCACCCTCCAGCTCTGTGAAAGCTAGATAGCCAGGAAGCTTCCAAGTCAGGTGCTGCTGGATTTCTCTATGTCCTGTAACCAAAGTGTGTTGTGTCTTCAGAAATAGGATATTTTATGTAAAGTTTTGATGACACGATGGGGCGTAGCCAATACAATGAGCTTTGCAAGGGTGGGAGAGATGGCTTGGTGTTTAAGCATTCCTAGAGCAAGGGTGAGGATTAGAGTTCAGATCTGTGGGCGTTGAGTTTGATTGATACCTTGCTTCAATGAATATGTGGAAGATGGATTTGAAGATGATGTCCAACATCAACCCTGGGCCACTCCAGCCATGCACATACGTATGTGTGTGTACTCACACATGTGTTTCCATATACATGCAAAAACATGCATATGCACATACACATTGTACTACACCCCTTTCCCCTGGTTCTAGTAGTGACATCCCCTGTTGTAAGGTGGAAATCCGAAGCCATCGGCCCAGCAAAGAGCAGTGTGCGGTCTCCCTTTCTAGTAGGAATTCCATTCATTTTCTCCTAAGATGGCCTACAACATGCAGATGTAGTACACGCTCCTTGATGCCTCCCTTTACTCAATTATTATCATCGATGGCTATTGTGAAAGAGACAATGAATCCATATTTGTCTGAGGAGAATAGTTATTTATCTTCCATCCCCAGAACTCATCATATTAAATCTGTGACTCAAACTACTGTGGTAGTCTGTAGTAGTGGGGCAGAGGCCTCCCTTCCTGTCCCTGAGGTGTATGCATGATGTCACAAACCAGGTGGATATCTCTGGGTAGAATTACTATTTCATCAGCTTGGTATAAAACACTCTTAAAATTACTTTCTGGTTGCATGGAGAAACTATTTTTCCTTTTGTTGACCCCTCCCCCATTTTTCAATTTTTTTTTAAAGTGATAAGTATATAAAATAACATATTTATGGGGTAAAAAATAGTACATATTTTTCATGTCATATGAAAAATATGTACTATTTCAATATGCATGTAGATTGTGTGATGCTTAAACAAATGTGAACATTTATACTTTACTTTTTCCCTTCATTCCTTCCTTCTTTCTTCTCTTGTCTCTGTCTCTCTCTCTGTGTCTCTCTCCTTCTCTTCTTTTCTCTTCTCTTCTCTTCTCTTCTCTTCTCTTCTCTTCTCTTCTCTTTTCTTCTCTTCTCTTCTCTTCTCTTCTCTTCTCTTCTCTTCTCTTCTCTTCTCTTCTCTTCTCTTCTCTTCTCTTCTATTTTTTCTTTCCTTTGAGACAAGTGGCTTTAGTTGGCCTGGAACTCACTATGTAAACCATCCCAGGCTGGCCCAAATCTCCTTAGTGCTGGGATTCAAGGTGTGCACCACCACACCCAGCATTTATACTTACATTTGTACATAAGTGTGACTATGGGTGTTTTATTGATTACTTTTCTGTTGCCAGGATAAGACACTGAGGCCAAGGGAACTTACAAAAGGAAGAGTTTATTTGAGCTTAGGCTCCAGAGGAATCAGAATCTGGTGCTACAGCAGGAGCAGAAAGCAGAGATTCATGCATACCTTCCGGGAGACACAGGAAGCAGAATGCAACCAGAAATCCAGCAAGGCTCCAGAACTTTCTAAGTCCTCCTACATGGCCACACCTTTTAAGACCTCCTGAAACAGCACCACCAACTGGGGACAAAGTATCTGAATACTTGGAGCCCATGGGGGACATTCTCATTCAAACCACCACAGGTTTGCATTCACATTTGTGTATGTAAATGCAGAGACCTGAGGTTGACATCAGGGGTTTTCCCCGGTCACTTTTCAACTTATTTTTTATTTTATTTATTTATTTATTTATTTATTTATTTATTTATTTATTTATTTATTTGTGTGTATGAATGTACTGTCTGCATGCAAGTTTGTGCACCCGTGTCGTGCAATGCCGCGGAGGTCAGAAGAGGGTCTCGGATTCCCCTGGAACTGGAGTTCTCCTGGAATTGGAGTTTCAGACGGTTCTCAGCCACCATGTGGGTGCTGGGGATCGAACCCGGGTCCTCTGCAAGAGCGGTCGGCGCTCTTAACCGCTAGGCCATCTCTCCAGCCCAACTTATTTTGAGATGGGATTTCTCACAGAGGCTGGTCCTTGTCCTAGGGCTTCCTCTTATCTTTCCCTTGCCACTCTGGGATGACAAGCATGCAGGCCATGCCTAGCTTTTTAATGTCAGTATTGGAGAGGGGGCTCAAGAACTTGTAGTTACATGGTAAGTGCTCACAAACTGAACCATCTCTTCAGCCCCCCCTTCCCTGAATTTATCCTTTGTGTATTGCACACACATTCAAAATCCTTCCTTTTAGATTTCTGCAAAACACAGGACATTCTTGTTATCTGTAGTCATCTTACTGGTGAATTTTGAAGGAAGGGAAGAAGACTTAAGAACTTTGACCTACATTCTATTTTTCTCTTCGAATTTCAGGAACAACTTGACAACATCACAGGATAAAAGTCTAGCTATTTTTCGAGTATCTGATTCTATCCCAAACTTGGAAAAACCAGCCTTGAGGAGGTCATTCCATTTTTCTGACGTGAACTGTAGAAGGAAGATGGTAGCTTTAAGGAACGTGAGGAAAACCACTGAGTAGGAGCACCTAATCTACCCAGAGACACGAAGCCATAGAACAGCGAGCGCTTGGCCTTGGATATCCAGCATGTGCCACCAATAGAGCACAGAGCCTTCTGAAGCCCTGGGACCCAAGAGTAGTCAGTCTGCTGGGGAGGGGCATTGGCTGGAGGCATGGGTGCAGCAGGCACGTGTGGACCTTCTCAGCTTTCTCTTTGTTTTTACATACTGTGGATGTGTTGGTTGGCTCAACACCAGCTCTACCACTTAACCTTTCCTTACTCCACAGCTGAGACCATTTTTTTTTTTTTTCAGGGAATATGCACCTCTGTTTCTCTGCAGAATCTTGGAAGCTTTGAAGGAAAGTCGTGCACTGGGCCAGTGGTGAAGGAGAGGGAGCTATGTACACACAGCTGAAAATGACTTTAGCGCAGAGTTTATTTAATACATCCTCCAAATTGTATTTTGAAGCCTCTGTTAACAAGAAAGCACTCTCTTTTTGAGCAGCGGGAGTGTTTTATAAATGGAATTTGCAGACCAGCAACACTCCCATTAATTTTCCCTGTCTACAATTACTATCATTACATTCTTAAAGCGCTTTTAAAATAAACTACACCATGATGTCATGTGTACACTCTGAGCTGCAGTGAGAGGACAGCGGGCGGAGCAGCAGCATCTGGACCTTGGACTGCTATCTTTTAGGGAACATCTTGATGGCTGTAATTACTGTCATGTTATGGGAACTTAAAAAAAAAAGGCGCCAGAGTTCCAAATAAAACATAAAATGGCTTTGATATAATAAATGTTACTATCATTGTTTAAAAATGTTGTGACCTGTCTGCTACAGTTTCTGAGAAAGATATTTTCCAGCACTTGATATTTCCAGCCCCCTCTCTCTTTCATATTCTATTACTGCAGATAAGGATGAAGAAAATCCTTAGGACAGACTTGTTTTAAATCAACATAACACAATGCCAGCATTGTCTCTCCTCAAGATGAACTTTCAAATTAAATTTGGCATGAGTTTTACCAGATCTCTAAACGGCTTTGCTCCAGAGACACTGAATACACCCTATTAGGGAGAATTAATAATTCAAATGTTATAGTTTGGGATAATTGCATTCATTAGGACAAGGCAGGGGCTGAAGCAATTTCCTGCTGGGTGCACCCACATCCATCGCACCCGTGACCAAGAGTTTGGGCCTCTTCAGAGGGAAAGGAGCTGCCCTGAGTGAACAGATGGTATAGACATTGCCTTCCCATGGGATCCAGTTTTGGAAGATCCTGTAATGAATTTGGTCCAAGGCATTGGACCAATTTCTATATGAAGTTATGAAGAAGACAACACACACACACACACACACACACACACACACACACACACACACACACCCCACATGTACACATTGTGTGTGTTGATCCATGGTGAGATTCACTCAGCCTCCCAAAGTGGTTTTATCATGCAAAATTCATTCAACCTTGTGAAATCTGAGTTCTTGTTTCATAATGGGTATTAGCAACTTTAAGGAAGGTAATGTATCTTACTTAGGCAACTGGTTAGTTTTGACAGTAGCATGTGTACAGAACCCAAATGGAGTAATCTGTTCTGTGGATGATTTTTTTTCTCTTCTGGTTTGCTGATAACATTGTTCAGTTTGAAGATGGACCTTCTGATGCAGAGTTGGGACTTAACCAGGAAAATTTTATTTGACCTGATCTGGATTTCTTCATGGGCAGTAAGTTTGTAATCTTTTCACGTGTCACACCAACTGACAGTCTCTCCACGTTCTCCTGGGTATAGGCTGCTCCTTATTTCATTTTGTATCCTGTTTCCCTTTTCCTCAAAGATTTGTCCACATGTCTGTTCTGTGGCTAATTAGCAGACCAGAGAGTTGAGGGAGAGCAATGATTCAATCAGGAGGCACGTTTATTGAGGTTTACTCTCTGCAGTCAGCACTGGTCAGCTCCCTAGACAATGTCTGCAAGATTAGCCCAAGCCAAACCAGGTGGGGAACAGAGTCGAACCACCCTGCTGCTGGGAAAACCCATCCAAGCAGAATTTCTGCTGCTGATGGAGAGATTGGACCTTTTCTGTGTACAAAGCAGAGAGCATTGTTAAGGGCTGTGATTTGAAGCTTGTTGTCCAGATAACTCAAAGGTTAAGAGCACTGGCTGCTCTGGTAGAGAGTTGGGTTTGATTCCCAGCACCCACATGGCAGCTAACAACCATCTGTAACTCCAGCTCCAGGGGAATCCAGTGCCCTCTTCTGACCTCTGTGGGCATTGCAGGACACAGGTGCACTTACATACATGCAGGCAGTACACTCATACGCATAAAATAAAAATGGTAAATAAAATATTTTAAAGTCTTTATTGTCCTACACAATGTCAGGCTGGAAAAATATTGTGGAGTTGTTTGAAGAGATATGTGGTTAAGTAATGGAAATCACTTTCCAAACTATCCTAAAGCCCAAGTCAGACTTTTAATTTTGCTTTTGTGGTTACATTTTAAAGATCCTCACATTTACTTTGTCCCATAAAAATAGCTCCATCTTTTACAACTCATTCAATCCTTCATTGTATCTGGTATGACTCGTAACTACTGGATATTTAATAAGGATTAGTGGATGATTGGAATATCCCCAGAATATTTTTGTCAGTGGTCTTTCTAGAGAACAAATGGAACCTTCTGGTGCAGACAATATTATACCTTTTCAGCATTAAGTAGTACTTAATGAAGTGACCAGTAACACTGAATATTCAGCCCGATCTCTGTTTGCTGAAGCATTTATGGCTTTTACTCAAGACCAGAGTAGTAAGAAGGAAAGAAGTGACTGTGAATACAGAACATTTTATTACACAAATAAAAAAAGAACATATCTGTTAGCTCTTGCCAACTTTTGAAATATGGATTCCATTTGTCTTTATTGCAGTCTGTTCCTATAGTGCTTTTTTCCTATTTATTAATTTTTGAATGTTAAACAGAGATTTGTGCCTACTGGACATAGTCAAAGCTATTTTCAAGAAACTCAACAAATGAGGAAAATATATCAACTCATCTTTTAATTTATGTCAATAAATTAGGAGGCGTGCAATTACCGAAACTTGTCATCTTTCTTAAAAAAATAAGTCATATGCATTATCAAAATAAGATGCCCTGTCAGATATATAATAATCATGATGACTCATAGATATGTGATTCTTCTTGTTAAGGAAAAAAAGAGACAGGAAATCCAATATAAATGAGCTGTTTTCCTCAGTAGTGTAATAAAACTTGGATGCTGGTATATGAGTTTTTGATTATATCATCCATGGATAATCTCTAGGCTCATTTCCTCCCAGTGAAGAATCTGTCTCCTTCCTTCCAGCACTGGCCCCTTTTGGCCACTAACCTTTTAGCAGTCCTACTCCCTTGCCTGGGGAAGAGGCCGCCTAGTCACAGTCACCACAGTATAGTATATTTTAAGGGCTGTAAATTTTTACCATCAGATTTGAGCCAGGAGTGCTAAGCTCTGAAGACACACATCTGCTTCCTACTCAAATGTTCTTTTGTTGTGCTTCTTGGTAGAAGGAGAGCTGTAGCACTACAAGAATAAATCCCAGTGCGGGTAGGGGTGAGTTATGGTACTTCAAGAAGAAAGTCTCATGACTACAAATAGAACCAGTCTCAGTTCTATTCTTAAATTCCATTTTTTTTCTTTTTTGAGTTCCATGATAATATTTTATTGCTCTTTAATGAACAGACTGAGTTGCTATTAAAGTTCTAAAGTGAAAAATTATTTTGTAACCTGACTCATAACCTCTAAATGTATCTGGTTTCTAAGTTTGGATTTCCTAATGTCAGGTTTTCCTAAATAGGAGCATATGAATATGGGGCCAGTACACAAAAGAAATGTTTAAACAATTATTTAGGAAGAGCGCCTATAACCCATGCCAATATAGGCAGCCCATGAGTGTTTACTAAACACCAACCAGGTTAATCAAAGAACACTTAGCATTAGATGTATGTTTATGTACACTCTATTCTAATGCCTCACTAACCAAGAGGAGAAAGATGATAGACCACTTTCATGGCTAGCAGCAAGACAAAAGGATAAATGTAGCCAATCCTTAATTTACAAATGGGGTTTGCTCCAAACTGTATTTGCAAGACTTTCTTTTGGAACCGTCAATACATTTACCCATAGAAACAAAATTATAAATGATAGCTAGGTTTCCCAGCCAGCCCACAGAATACACTTAACTCCTATATAGCTGAAAACTACCATGAAAGAACTCAACTGCCAAGTTTTTGTGGCTCCTTATTTATTCACTCAAATACATTATGAGTGTTCACTTTGTTGGAACACAAAGATGTCAAATGTCTTGGATGGTAAGGGGATCATGGCGAATTAGACAGTAATTGTTCATCTCTTTGTCTATGACCATAGATAGCTGAGGGGCTGTATAAGTTCACAGGATAGTTAGATGGAGGTGAATGACGTCAGCATGCCTTTCAGAAGATGCTTGGCCTACTGGATGGGAATGGTGTGATCAAGGAAGGGAACAAAAAAGGAAAATTGCTTTGGGAATGAGAAAGGTCATGAATGTCAGTGTCTTAAAAGATCTTAGCACATTGACTTAATGAAACAAAAAGCTCTGTACAGCAACATACACCACCAATCCAGTGAAGAACGGGTTAAAATGTTTACCAGCTATACAATGGACAGAGGGTTAGTGTCTACAACATATAAAGAACTCAAAAAATGAAATACCAAGAAAATAAACAGCTAAATTAAAAATTGGGGCATAGAACTAAGCAGAGTTCTTAAAAGAAGAAATACAAATGGCTGAGAAATATCTCTTTATAAATGTTCAACATCGCTGGGTGTGGTGGCGCACGCCTTTAATCCTAGCACTTGGGAGGCAGAGGCAGGCGGATCTTGGTGAGTTCAAGGCCAGCCTGGTCTACAGAGTGAGTTCCAGGACAGCTGGGGCTACAGGGAGACCCTGTCTTGAAAAGACAAAAAAAAAAATGTTCAACATCAGCTAGAAGGAGAATTTCTCCTGCCTAACACTCCCCCCCCCTTCAATGTATTTATTAGTCAAGGTAGTCCAGGAGACTCCCCAAATAACACTGGCTATTGTCATAGCCCTTGATTTCCTCCTAGAATTTGAAGGTAAGACTCTATTGCTGAAGACAGGACATAATATTGGACACAGGACTTGGTGCAATTGATCTGGAACTGACCAGGAAGCCTCCACCCTGAAGACGAACTCTCATAATATCATAATATCAGGCTACTATGCAAACTGTCAAGGGAGAAAACCAATCGGTGGCCCTACTCAGCTGTGAAAACTAATAAATACAGCAATGACTGGCCCAGTAGTTGGTACAGTAGTTGCATTTTGATCTTGGGAGTAATCAACAGCTTTCAATTGGATATAAGTCCTACTCAATGGAAGGGAACACATGTGGTTCTGTAAACATAGCCAAATACACATGGCTGGAGATGTCATAGATCCTAGGGAAAAAAAAACCTACTTTTGTTATATCCTCAGACAAACGTAGGTTCTTACTGTACTCTAAATATGTATCCTTATATTTATGCTCATCAAAAGAAGCTTCTTTTTGCAATAGATGGAGACTATTGCAGAGTTCCACAAGTGGTCAAATGCAGAGACGTGTCTGTGAGAAGCCCATCCCTAAGTGGCACATCTTCAATACAAGTTCCACAGTCAAGGCTCAGGGAACACAGTGGAACGGGGGGGGGGGTGCAGAAAGAATATTAATGCATTTCTCAACTGTCACGACTTGAGCAAATCTTCCTCATGCAGCAGATGGTAATTAACCTAGAAAGCCATAACTGGCCGAAGTATGGAGAGCTAAAGACTGCTGAGTTCTTGGCCTTGTGTAGGAAGCTATATTAGACCTCTACCACCAGAGGCTCAGGGGCCATTGCAGAAGAGAGGGCAGAAAGTCTGTAAGAGCCACTGGTGGGCCGCTCATGTCTCAGGGGATGTCTCCACATCCATGTGTACCCTGGCAGCAGTAGCAGGACTCAGTGTGCTATATTTAAAAAACAGAGGGCTGGAGATATGGCTCAGTGGTTAAGAACACTGGCTGCTCTTGCATAGGACCTGCGTTCAAATACCAGCACCCACTTGGCAGCTAACAGCCATCTGTAACTACAGTTCTAAGGAATCTGACGCCCTCTACTGACCTCCGTGGGCATTGCATGACACAGGTGTACTTAAATAAAGTGTATTAAAAAAGAAAAGGTGTGAAGTAGGGAGGGGAATGTACTGGGAGGCACACAACTTCCTGGGAGAGCTGGAGAGGGGAATGGGAGGTAGACACGATCAAGATACATTGTATGCATGTACAGAATTTTCAAAGAATAAGAAAAACAAATGAAAAGCTCTGCGTGTAAGAAGCCACAGTTTCCTTATGTTGTATCTTCAGTGATTCTAGGTGTCCAGGGTGACTCAAAGCTCTTGACTCAAAGCTTTTGATCTAAGCATCTGGAAGTCAGGTTTACCTTGGCAAGAAGATCGCTTTCACAAATCAGAGGAAACCAATGAAGCTTGTTGAGGGCAGCGCTCTTCCATAGCCTCTCTGATGAGTTTTCAGAGCATTTATAATGAGGTAGAGCCAGGTCCAGGGAACAGCTTAGAGAGCTTCTTTCCCGAGTTCCAGGAGCACCATTTTGGTTACAGATAATAATCTATGGAGATAAGTCACTTGGTGTCAGGAAACGACATTGACAGGTCCCAGACAACACTTGAACAGAAAGGGGACTGAAATCTCATGTGGTTTGCTCAGTGTCTTTACCGAGATAATTGTCCTGTTTCCTTCTGAGTCTAGAAACTAGCAGTGAAATGAGAGATCTGTACCCAGCATCATTTGGGAGTCCAGTACTAGAGATGCCCGTTGCATTTTGCGTTGTAGTCATACTGCATGGATGGTGTCGTGAAAGTTCTGCTTTTTAGAGTGTGGATTAAGGAAGCATAACATCTAATCTTGTACTGTGCCCAGTGTTGGAAGATTGACTTCCAGTTTCAGATTATTTCTTATATCTCTATGACTTTCAGTAAGTGTCACTTAAAAGCTTTAAGCTTAATGATCTCATTATGAAACTGGGATGGTGTTACCCAATACCACCACCCTAGCATTCATTGAGTGCTTCTTCTTGGCTAGGCTCCTTTAGCTGTCCTCAACTGCTTGGATGCAGGTATCATTATGTAGATGCAACAGACACCTGAGGTTTACAGAGAGTAGATATCACACCCAAGAGAAGCAGTGATGAAGTGGACTTTCTTTCTTTTTTCCTTTTTTTGCGTTGTAGTCATACTGCATGGATGGTGTCGTGAAAGTTCTGCTTTTTAGAGTGTGGATTAAGGAAGCATAACATCTAATCTTGTACTGTGCCCAGTGTTGGAAGATTGACTTCCAGTTTCAGATTATTTCTTATATCTCTATGACTTTCAGTAAGTGTCACTTAAAAGCTTTAAGCTTAATGATCTCATTATGAAACTGGGATGGTGTTACCCAATACCACCACCCTAGCATTCATTGAGTGCTTCTTCTTGGCTAGGCTCCTTTAGCTGTCCTCAACTGCTTGGATGCAGGTATCATTATGTAGATGCAACAGACACCTGAGGTTTACAGAGAGTAGATATCACACCCAAGAGAAGCAGTGATGAAGTGGACTTTCTTTCTTTTTTCCTTTTTCCTTTTTCCCTTTTCTTTCTTTCTTTTTCTTTCTTTCTTTCTTTCTTTCTTTCTTTCTTTCTTTCTTTCTTTCTTTCTTTTCTTCTTCTTTTTTTTTTTTTTTTTGAGACAAGTTCTCCGTTTAGTCCCAGCTGACCTGGTTTCACTATGTAGACCAGGCTGGTCTTGAACTCACAGAGATCTGCCTGCTTCCACCTCCCAGTGCTGGGATTANACTTTTTCCCTTTTCTTTCTTTCTTTTCTTTCTTTTCTTCTCTTTCTTTCTTTCTTCTTTTCTTCTTTCTTTCTTTCTTTTCTTCTTCTTTTTTTTTTTTTTTTTTGAGACAAGTTCTCCGTTTAGTCCCAGCTTACCTTTGCTCACTATGTAGACCAGGCTGGTCTTGAACTCACAGAGATCTCCTGCTTCCACCTCCAGTGCTGGGATTAAGCATGTGCACCACCAACCCAGCCTAAGATGGTTCTTAGCCGCCAGATGGGGTGCTGGGAATGGGACCCCAGTCCTCTGCAGGAGCAGTCAGTGCTCTAACCTCTGAGCATCTCTCCAGCCCGAGGATGGGTTTTCAATTCAAGGCTTCCTGAGTCTGCTACTGAACCGTTGACTACTGCTTATTTGTTACACACTTATACTAAAATATCCTTTTTATTTTAAGTTTTATTCTTTTAAGATTTATTTTTCTTTAATTAAAGGCATGTGCCACCACACCCAGCCTAAGATGGTTCTTAGCCGCCAGATGGGTGCTGGGAATGGGACCCCAGTCCTCTGCAGGAGCAGTCAGTGCTCTTAACCTCTGAGCCATCTCTCCAGCCCGAGATGGAGTTTTCAATTCAAGGCTTCCTGAGTCTGCTACTGAACCGTTGACTACTGCTTTAATTGTTACACACTTAATATACTAAAATACTTTTTTATTTTAAAGGTTTATTTTTTAAGATTTATTTTTATTTACATATATGTGTGTACATGAGTGTGTGTGTTATGTGTGTTGGTGCCTGTGGAGGCTAGACATCAAATCCCCTGGAGCTAAAATTACAAGTGATTGTGATTCACTGGATATAAGTCTTGGGAACCAAATGTGGGCTTTTGGAGGAGCAGCAAGCGTTCTTAACCACTGAGCCATCTTTTCAGTCCCTAGAAGCTAAAATCTTGATGCACTTGTAGAGTATTATGAAGTGTTAAATTGTTTGTGATTGGCCCTTTCCTCGGCGGCCACCAAGGTGCTCAGTTCTTCTGAGAAGCCAAGGCTGAGTTGGGGTGAGGCCCTCACTTCATGCTCTGTGCAGCAGTCCTCTGCATGGCTTCTGTGTCTGAGCTCACCCGCATCTACTCTGCCCTCATCCTGCATGATGACAAGGTCACCCGTGATGGAGAATAAGATCAATGCTCTCATCAGAGCAGCAGGGGTCAATGTTGAACATTTTTGGTCTGGCTCATTTGCAAAGGCCCTGGCCAATGTCAACATTGGGAACCTCATCTCTAATATAGGGGCTGGTGGACCTGCTTTAGCCACCAATGCCCCTTCAGCAGGTGGTCCTGACCCCTCTACTACCCCCACTCCAGCTGAGGTGAAGAAACGGAAGCCAAGAAAGAAGAATCAGAGGAGGCCGGTGATGACCTGGGCTTCGATCTTTTTTACTAAACCCATTGTTACCATGCTCAGTAACATGCTGGACCTTTTTCGGTCTGATAAGTTGGGGAAAAATTGTTCAAGATGGAAAGTTACATTTAAAATTCATGCCTCTGCAACCTCTTTCTGTTTATTACTTTAGCTGGGACAAAGCTCCCACTCAAACTGGGAAATGACTTCATGGTCTGCTGCTTTTCCAAGTACCACAAGGCTGCTGAGACTGACCAGTATGTGAAAGACAACATTTCTGAGCAGATCTTGAGGGTTCACGCCACACAAAAGGCCCGTTACAAAATAGCACAAATATGTCTACATATCTGAAGTTAGCCAGTTATCTATAATCAAACATTTGCAAATGTCAACATTTTCCTAAATATCAATATTTCTTAAACAAAATGGGATTGTGTACATTGTTTGAACTGACATGACTAACACTGGGGCTGTCATGTGTATCAGGATGGGAAAGGGAAGGGCCTTGGGACAGTGTCTGCAGTAATGCATGATGCACTTTTTTTTTTTGAGACAGCGTCTCCCTATAGCCCCAGCTGTCCTGGAACTCACTCTGTAGACCAGGCTGGCCTTGAACTCACAGAGATCTGCCTGCCTCTGCCTCCCAAGTGCTGGAATTAAAGGCATGTGCCACCACACCTGGCTTAAAGGTCATTCTTAGCAGCCATGTGGGTGCTGGGAATAGAACTCAGGTCCTCTGCAAGAGCAGTTGGCACTCTTAACCACTGAGCCATCTCTCCAGACCAACACTGGGACTGTGATGGTGTGACAGGATGGGCAAGGGAAGGGCCTTGGGATAGTGTCTGTAGTAATGCGTGATGAACATTTTATTTCAGGCTTAAGGTCAGTTTCTACACCTGTTTCTTTGCTAGTCTGCACATTCCTGTTCCCACTACATGTTCTTCTTGTCCTTCCTTCAATGTGCAATAATTTTACTTTTTTAATCAAAGAAAGATGGTTAATGAATAGACAATTAACTTCCAAGACCCACTGGACAGAAGAAAGTAAGCATTATCTGATGAGCAATTTGTATGATCCAAGTGGCAGCAAGTTAGCACAGGCTGATGAGTCTCTGGACCAGGCCTTTATCTTGTATATCTGGAATATTTACACAAAGGTAATTAATTGCTTTAGCCCCACTTCTCATAGAATTGTGAATTCTTGGGGGGGGGAACCTAGCAAGAGAGTGAAGATGATTCATTGTAACTCAACAGTACTGCTGGCAAAGTACACTTGTATTGGTTAGTCTTAGTCAACATGGCACTAGAATAGAGTTGTTGCCAACACTTGAGTGGAGCTGACATTTGCAAGTATTGATATGGAGAACTGGGAAGGGAAGGGATGAACAGTTCCCTTCTGGATAACATTTACTGAGCGCCTCAGGTTCTAGGAACTGTTAGAGGCACTATGGATATAGTTCTATAAGTTAAAACTCAGCAATATTTTTGCTTTTGGCCCTTATGTTGCAATGGTGGAAAAATAATAAACTAACAAAATAAATTCTGGTAATGTTAACTGCTGTGAAGGAATTAGAGTAATATTAGAATGTAATGTAATGTGAAGAGGAACAGTATTTTAGAGTGTTATAAAAAGCTCCCCCTCTTTTTCTCTTTCTCTCTCATTTTTTTTTTTTCAGGCAGGGTCTTACTATGTAGCCTCAGATGGCCTGCCTAGAGCTCTCTGTGTGAACCATCCCAGGCTGGTCTCAATCTTAATCTGCCTGCCCCTGTTTCCTGACTGCTGGTAATAAAGGCATGAACCATCATGCTTGGCTGAAAAGAAAAGTGTCTAAGAAGGTACAACTGATTAGAGATCTGGTCAATGTGACTATGTAGAGTAGTGTGTGTGTGTGTGTGTGTGTGTGTGTGTGTGTGTTTGCACCAATGTGTGCTTGAGTGGGAGACCTTTGGAGAAAGCCAGTGTCTTGCTTCATCACTCTTTTTTTTTTTTTTTTTGGTGTTTTTGAGACAGGGTCTCACTTTTATCACAATGGCCTGCACCTCATATGTAGACGAGGCTGGCCTTGAACTCTCAGAGATCCACCTGCCTCTACTGGTATTAAAGGTGTGTCCCACCATGCCTGGCATTTCCTTATCACTATCATATTCCCTTGAGGAAGAGTCTCTCACTGAGCCTGGAGCTAGGCTGGTGGCCAGGAAGCCCAGAAGCCCTCCCAGAGCTGGAACTACAGGGATGTGTGTGGCCTTCACCTGGGGATCTGGA
This sequence comes from Rhizomys pruinosus, assembly GCA_009823505.1. Classification (NCBI taxonomy): domain Eukaryota; kingdom Metazoa; phylum Chordata; class Mammalia; order Rodentia; family Spalacidae; genus Rhizomys; species Rhizomys pruinosus. The sequence goes on from VZQC01007297.1 coordinate 941,504, forward strand.
CCCAGTCTCTCTTCTGCAGCAAGCACATCCAGCCCCTGGTGCTTTTAGCTCTCATAAGATGATTAACTTCAACTTTGTATGGACAATGTCTGTCTCTTGCAGTCACAACATATACATAGAGTCAATTCACTTGGTTGCATCCTGGAGTTATATACATTATTGAGATTCCTTATTAGCCAACCAAGAAATAAAGGAAGTTGCCTGGATAACATATCTCACCAAATAAGGACGGAAGTGAGTCTCCTAGAAGTCACTTTAGCTGCAAAGGCACATGGTGAATATTCTGGACCACATGAGGTTGAGGCTGTCTATAGTTATCTTCCCGATTCTTTCTGGGACCCATGGACACAGATATTTAAAAGGTCACTATTTTCAGCTGAAAGTAAACAGCTTTTAAAATTCTTCTTTCCCTCAGGTGCAGCCATTTGGGAAATACCATTTTGAAAATACAGAAGCTCCATGGAGACAAAAGGGGTCAATCTGCTGCATGGGCATCTCGTGTGGCTTGGAGATCTGAATCTGGTTTCTGAGAAACTAGGCGATGTGGAAGTGAAAGAGATTCTGGGCCTCTCATGCTTAGCCACCACTGGGCTGTCAAACACAAACAAGAGCTTTGCCTATTGAAAGGAGGAAGGAGAAGTCTCAGGCTGAAGTCAGCACGGCAGTTATCTGTGTATTCCTGTTGTTCAGCCTCAGTGAGTGACCGAGAGTGGACTGCCGTCATGAGCCAACCAACCACCAAATGACTTATGGAAGTTGACGCATCATACACTGTCCCCTTCCCCTACTTTGGGAAGGCTGGGGATGAATACAGATAAATGGTAGAGCCTCTGCTTAGCATTCATAAGGCCCTGCCTAGCATTTATAAAACTCTGATTCCATCCCCTGTACCATTAAAACTCTCCGACCTGAAAGAGCTTAGTATTGTCACAGAGGGAGGTAGTCGTGCTGCACAAGCCTGTTAGAAGATCATTTTATTGTTCTGGTGACTGTGTATGCTTGGGTAGCCAAGGTTCCAATGAACTTCCTTTATTGTTTCAATCAGGTGAGTAAAATGACAAAACATTTGGGGCTCTTGAGGAGATGCTCTGCCTCTCATCAACAGCCCCCTTGGACCATAACAAAATAGTCAAATTGTAAAAGATCCTGACAATATTGAATGTGGTTTGTTGAATTCAGGCACTCGTGCTTGCATGCCAAGAGACTTGCCCACTGGGTCACCTTGGTGGCCAGGGCCTCTAGGGACTCCTTGGTGTCACCTCACGTTGTGGGTGTTGGGACAGGTGAAGCAGGATGGAAGATTATTGAGGAGTCTGCTAAATGCAGGCCTTTTCCATAGGGGAGTTGGGTTAGGTTACAGGTAGGGGCTGTTGTGGGGCAAAGTTGGGGAGCTACAGAGAGGACAAGGATTCAAAGAAGCAGGGACATTGTTCCTGTCATAAAGGAAAACTGGACAATCACGAATAAGCTTAAGGCATTGTGTGTGTGTGTATGTGTGTGTGTGTGTGTGTATGTATGTGTGTGTGTGTGTGTGTGTGTGTGTGTGTGTGATATGCGTGTGTGGGGTATGTATGAGGTACCTGCATCTGTGCTTGTGCATGTGGAGGATAGGGGTTGACATTGAGGTCTTCTTCCATTGCTCTACTCATTTTTAAGACAGCGTCCCTACCTGAACTGGGGCTCACCAGTTTGTCTACACAGGGGTCCTTCTATCTGATCTGCAGAGCAACACTAGGTGTTGCTAGGAGTTAGCATCATTATTTTCTTTGTATAGATAAGGAATACCTCAGTCGGACTGAGTTAGTTCATGATATATAACAAATAATTCTCATATCAGTGCATTGTTAATAAAATGTAGATCCTGCTAAGTCAGATATGGGGTGGTATTAACATTATACAGGTGCTGAGGCTGACAGAGACTCTATTCTGGACCATGTTTTCATGGTCTCCAGGGATTAGAAGTGGGACCCAGGGAAATGGCTCTTGAGGCTTTCCCTTGGAAGTGAAACGTGGCAAATCAGCTGATAATGCTTAACTTTAGAGGGAGCTGGAAAAGTCTAGCATGCAAATGGAGGGAGAGAAGAAGAACATTTGTGGATGGTTTAAATAATTACCTGCAATAGAGAGGGAGAAAGGAAGAGAGAAGGGAGGTGGAGTTGAAAATAGGGAGGGAGGGAGGGAGAGAGAGAGGTGAGGGGAGAGAGAGAGGAGAGGGGAGAGAGAGAGAAGAGGAGAGAGATGGCAAGAGGGAGGAATAAGGAGATGAGAGAAGAAGGAGGGAGGTGACAGGTAGTGAAGGAATAGGAGATGAGAGAGGAAGGAGGGAGGGGACAGGTAGTGAAGGAATAGGAGATGAGAGAGGAAGGAGGGAGGGACAGTAGTGAAGGAATGGGAGATGAGAGAGGAAGGAGGGAGGGGACAGGTAGTGAAGGAATAAGGAGATGATAGAGGAAGGAGGGAGGGGACAGTAGTGAAGAATAAGGAGATGAGAGAGGAAGGAGGGAGGGGATAGTAGTGAAGGAATAAGCTCACCATTTGTATTTTCTCCTTTCTGAAAGTCAAATGTCTGGGATGTAGGCCTAAAAATATAAAAACCGGGGCTGGAGAGATGGCTCAGCGGTTAAGAGCACCGATTGCTCTTGCAGAGGACCTGGGTTCGATTCCCAACACCTACATGGTGGCTAAAAAACATCTTTAACTCCAGTTTCAGGGGAATCCAATGCCCTCTTCTGACCTCCGCGGCATTTCATGACACAGGTGCACCAACCTACATGCAGACAGTACACTCATACACATAAAAATAAATAAATAAATAAATTATAAAAACCCTGTATAACGAGGCTGTTGAAGCAACCAGCTGCTCTAGCCTGGAAACTGAGCACTGTGTCTCCTGTCCTGCTGGACTTGGCAAATGATATCCCTCAAGCTCCTGCTTCCTGAAGCGCGGGGGCAGGGGAAGTCATTCTGGAAGATTCTATCTCAGCCTTTGCTTTCTGAATGATCCTTGTGGTGCCCTGTAGAATTCAGTGGCTTGAAAGGCTTGGGATTCCTTGACTTCCAATGTAACATCAAAAATAACCCTTGCTTTTCAATTCCCAAAGGGGAAGAATTCCAGGAATCGAGAATTTGCTACCACTGCAAATTCGGAGTCGAGTCCACTTCCAATATGACATTGAAACCTAAACTTCAAGGCCAAATCTATTCTACATGGACAGTACTGCTAACTTTAGTGAGCAAAAAATTAAATAAAAATGACCATTTGTTGTACTCTAGTTAGATTTTATCCACTTTATTACTTTTTGGCATTACATTACACACATATACAAAGATCTTATTTCCGCACTGGACTCAAACTCGATTTGTAGTTGAAGACCTCTTTGAACTTCTGATTCTTCTGTCCCAGTCTCCTATGTGCTGGGATTGTAGGTGTGTACTACCATACCTATACATGGTACTGGGGATCAAATCCAGAGCCTTGAGCATGCTGGAATTGTAGGTGTGTACCACCATACCTATACATGGTACTCGAGATCAAATCCAGAGCCTTGAGCATACTGGGCAAGCATCCTACTAGCTGAACTACATCATTACTTTCTACATATTAACAGTTTTTGATTTATTTATTTTTATTTTGTGTGTATGAGTGTTTTACCTTCATGTATGTAAGTGCACCATGGTGCAGGCAATGCCTATGGAGGTCAGAAGAGGACATCAGATCCTCTGGAACTGGAGTTCTGAATGGTTGTTAGCTGTCCTGTGTCTGGGAAGTAAACTCTGGTCCTCTGCAAAAGCAGCCAGTGCTCTTAATCACTGAGAGCCATCTCCCTAGCCCCAGCCTCTACGTACTTTTTAAAGCAAAATTTTCAAGTAATTTATTTATCTCAACTAATGGTTTATTTGGGTAGCCTAGTTTAACTCATGGCAGATCCATCACCAGTGCTGACCAACAGAAGGCAGTGGTACAATTTCTGTACCACATGGCAGAGAGAGCACAAACTGGGTGGGAGAGTAGGTTGTTAAAGGTGATTTTGCACAATGCATAAGATTAAAAATCATCTGATGGGGCTGATGAAGAAAGAGGGGAGTCCTACCAGCATGTGTTATTTATTTTTTTTGGTCTTTTTTTTTTTTGAGACAGGGTCTCCCTGTAGCCCCAGCTGTCCTGGAACTCACTCTGTAGACCAGGCTGGCCTTGAACTCACAAAGATCCACCTGCCTCTGCCTCCCAAGTGCTAGGATTAAAGGCGTGCGCCACCACGCCCGGCCAGCATGTGTTATTTTAAATTCCCTAGTTCACTCTAACTACCCAGCTCTGTGACCTTCTGAAGTGTGCCACTCTGTGTAATGGGTTAACATTAGGAAGTGCAGGTTCCCATAACTTGCAGTGTTTGCCGTCTTTGCATTTTAAAAATAGTATTGTCGGGGGCTGGAGAGATGGCTCAGCGGTTAAGAGCACCAGACTGCTCTTGCAGATGACCTGGGTTCGATCCCCAGCACCCACATGGTGGCTAAGAACCGTCTTTAATTCCAGTTCCGGGGGAATCTGACACCCTCTTCTGACCTCTGCAGCATCGCACGACGTTTGTGCACCCACCTACATGCAGACAGTACACTCACACACATAAAATAAAAAATAAAACAAAAAATAGTATTGTTGGAGCTGGAGAGATGGCCTAGCGGTTGGGAGCGCTGACGCTCTTGCAGAGGACCCGGGTTCGATCCCCAGCACCCACATGGCGGCCGAGAGCCGTCTGAAACTCCAATTCCAGGAGAACTCCAGTTCCAGGGGAATCCGACGCCCTCTTCTGACCTCCGCGGCATTGCACGACACGGGTGCACAGACTTGCATGCAGACAGTACATTCATACACATACAGAAATAAATAAAATTAATAAAAAAATTAAAAAAAATAGTATTGTTAATAAATTGGCTCAATAAGTATGCTGATTAATAGGTCTAATAGTAACATGAAAGTAGAAAATATAGTTTATGGAATAACAAAATGTATTTGCCCAAGATGTTAATTATGTTCATTAAAGATTTAAACACAACATTTCAAAACATTCTGCACTAGGAACGTCCAGATCTCATTTATTCAACAGTAAAGTAGCTAGTTGTTGAGTAAAATATTTGCAAGACTAACTACAGTTTCAAAACCAAGGAACTCACTAAGCAAATAATTTTACATGGCAGGACACTCTAAATACGGACAAACAGCACACAGATTTTTGTGTTAAAGGCAGAATGCAGGAAAATTTTAATTAAATAATATTAAGCCCCCAATTTATGGAATATTCAAAATTTTCAGGTTAACTGAAGCTTAAATTTTTTTGAGAAATAGGGTCTCCGAATATCACATTTTAATAAAATAATATCCTACCAGCCAGGCACGGTGGTGCATGCCTTTAATCCCAGCACTCCGAGTCAGGGGCAGGTGGATCTCTGTGAGTTCAAGCCAAGCTAGTCTACATGATGAGTTCCAGGACACTGGGGGCTATAGGAAAACTTTATCATAAAAAGATAAAAAAAAATAATGTCCTTCCAAACTTTGCACACGATTCAAAATCCTGGAGTTTACTCATCCAACGTGTGAAAAATGATTTCTCATGTAACCCTTCAGTTGTTGACTTCCTTACACTTTCTTATAAATCTCCCAAAGGGGCTGGAGAGATAGCCTAGCGGTTAAGAGCACCGACTGCTCTTGCAGAGGACCCAGGTTAGATCCTCAGCACCCACATGGTGCTGAGAACCATCTGTAACTCCAATTCCAGGAGAACTCCAGTTCCAGGGGAATCCGACACCCTCTTCTGACCTCCGCAGCATTGCACGACACGGGTGCATAGACCTACATGCAGACAGTACATTCATACACATACAAAAATAAATAAAATTAAAAAAAAATCTCCCAGTGAACCAAAGCCCTACAATAGGAAAGACACTGAAACACACCAAGATAAAGTTGGTCTTAAAGATCATTCATGAATTCAGTAATTATTTATTAAAAACTTGTGTTTCTACTTCTAGGAAGAGCCTGACAGAAGGAAGCCCAGCCTCCAAGGAGTTCACCCTCTGAAGTTATAGCTGGCTAAGCACTGATTCTGACTCACTGTCAGCCTGTAATTCATCTTGTAAGAAGTATTGAGAAAAACAGGTTTCCACTGTAAGGGAAAATAAGATATTTAAAAAGAAATTTATTGTATGCTGTGATTGTGTGTGGAAGGGCGTACCAGCCTCGTGCTCTTTGGAGACCAGAAGACAACTTTGTGGAGTTGGTTCTTTTTCCTTTCATGATGGTTGCATGAACTTAGACCCTCAGGCTTGCAAAGGGCTTTCACCTGTTAAGCTACCCACTAAGATGTTTCCCCTACAGATCTACGAGGGTCTGAAAATCTTTTCTTATATAAAACTTTCTTTGGATTTTGATAAGTGGTTTTTTTTTTTTTTTTTGAGATAGGGCTCTCCTTGCAGCCCCAGCTGGCCTAGAACTCACTATGGAGACCAGGCCTCCATCTCACAGAGATCAGCCTGCCACATCCTTACAAGAGCTGGGATTAAAGGTGTATGCCGAGCCGGATGTGGTGGCACATGCCTTTAATCCTAGCACTTGGGAGGCAGAGGCAGGCAGATCTTTGTGAGTTCAAGGCCAGCCTGGTCTGAAGAGTGAATTCCGGGACAGCTGGGGCTACAGGGAGACCCTGTCTCGAGAAGACCAAAAAAAAATAAATAAATAAATAAAATAAAATAAAAATAAATAAATAAATAAATAAATAAATAAATAAATAAAGGTATATGCCACCATACCCAACTTTATAAGGGGTATTTTGAAGTGTGTTTGCAGATAAGGGCTGTACTTTGTCTTCTCTCATTGGCTTCTGATTACTACTTCAAGTACTTGGTCTCCCTTTCTGTTTTCTCCAAACAGCCTCTTGCAGCTTGTCATGGCTGGCTTCCTGTGACAGTATGCACTCTCTGCTCCTCTTCACTGCTGTGCTTTGCTTTCCTGCTTGGAAGAGTCTGGTCACCCTGGCTCTATCATCCTCCCTTCCCTGACTCCTTACCCACTTAGATGACTAATAGTAAAACTTCCTTAAAAGTAAGGTCTTTAAGCACACCTCAGCAACACTTGCAGTCAGTATTTCTTTGAGCTTCATTGTAAACTTCAGATATTTCTGAATGCTACTCAAAAATACTGTCCTTAATAGGAATACTTTCTTAAGGATTTCTGTTCTAAGCTCCATATTAGACATCTATAAAGGAATGCCAACCTCCTGTAAAGGAGGCTTCAGCTATAGTTGGTGGGACTATATTCCCACCAAGACAAATACTGATTCCCCAAGAGCACCACTGTTGCTACTTGATGTAAGATAATTTATACAGATAATGGTTAGATACAAAAATTCAATTTTGGGCTTATGCCTAAAATTAAATTTTATAGGACATACAGAACTTGAAACTTAAAATCCTAAACAATAAAAAGCTAAGATAGATAACAATTCACTGAAATGTCTATTAAGCTAAAATAGAACAATTCACTGAAATGTCTATTAACATTATCACTAACTATATAATTTAAAACTCATGCTACAGCCCTGAAAGTCAGATGATATAATTCATGATCCTTTAGCATTTTTAACTCAGAAAATATACAAGATCTGGTGAATCAGAATTTTCCAAATATTCTTGAAAAGAATTATGAGTGATGCTGGCTTCATAGAAGGAATTTGGGATATTTCCCTCTGCTTGTGTCCTTTGGAAAAGTTTGAGTAGTAATGGTTATAAGAGCTCTTTAAATGTTTCATAGAATTCTGCTGTGAAACCATCTGGGCCTGGGCTTTTTTTCTTTTTTTTTTTAAGTTGGGAAGCTTTTTATTACATCTTCAATTTCCTCAAATATTATGGGTCTGTTTAAGCTGTCAATCTCTTCTTGGTTAAGCTTTGGCAAATCCCAGGATTTCAAATTCAATAGAGTATAGGTTTTTGAAGTATGATTGTCTGGATCTTTTCTTTATCTGTTGTGATGTTTCCCCTTTCATCACGAATGCTACTGATTTGGAGTTGCTCTTTCTTTCTTTTGGTTAACTGGGCTAGAGGTCTGTGTATTTTGTTTATCTTTTCCAAAGAACCAGCTTTTGGATTCATTGATTTTTCGTATTGTTTTCTTTGTTTCTATTTCATTGATTTCTGCTCTGATTTTTGTTATTTCTTCCTGTCTGTTGGGTTTAGGGTTTATTTGTTGTTGTCTCTCAAGTGTTTTTAGCTGCAGTGTTAGATCGTTTATTTTTCTCTTTCTGTTTTTATAATGTGGGCACCTAGGGCTATAAATTTCCCTCTTAGGACTGACTTTACTGCATCCCACAGGTTTTGTTGTATTGTATTGTATTGTATTGTCATTTTTGTTTAGTTCCAGGAATGCTTTTATTTCATTCTTTATTTCTTCCCTGACCCGCTTATTATTCAGGATTGTGTTGTTTAGTCTCCATGTGTTCTTATAGTTAGTAGGGCTTACCCTGGTGTTAATATTGAGCTTTATTGCACTGTGGTCTGACAGAATGCATGGAATAATTTCAATCCTTTTGTATTTGTTGAGATTTCTTTTGTATCCCGGTATGTGGTCAATTTTGGAGAATGTTCTTTGGGCGCTGAGTAGAAAGTATATTCTCTGGTGTTTGGGTGGAATATTCTGTAGATATCTGTGAGGTCCATTTGATGTATTATATTCAGTTTTGATGTCTCTCTGTTTATTTTTTGTCCAGTTGACCTCTCCAAAGGGCTCAGTGGGATATTGAAGTCCCCCACTATTAGCTTGCTGGGAATAATCTGTTTCTTGGGTTTGCTATTTTAATATAAGACAAAATAGACTTCAAAGAGAAATCAGAAGAGACAAAGAGGGCCATTACATCTTTATCAAAGTAACAATTGACCATGAAGATTTCACAATCATGAATATATATGCACAAAACTCTGGTGCACCAAACTTTATAAAAACAATTCTTCAGGACCTCAAGGCATAGATTAACCCCAGCACACTCATAGTAGGGGACTTCAATACCCCATTGAGCCATTTGGAGAGGTCAACTAGACAAAGAATAAACAGAGAGACATCTAAACTGAATGATATGATACACCAAACGGACTTCACAGATATCAACAGAATATTCCACCCAAACACCAGATAATATACTTTCTGTTCAGTGCCCCACAGAACATTCTCCAAAATTGACCACATACTGGGATACAAAAGAAATCTCAACAAATACCAAATATTCCACCCAAATACCAGAGAATACACTTTCTATTCAGTACCCCAAAGAAAAGAAAAGAAAAGAAAAGAAAAGAAAAGAATTATGAGACTGCTACTTCAATTATAAAAGCAGATTGCTTGCCACAAATAAACTCTCTGCCGAGGTAGCAGTCACACCCCTGGTGGGGTGGCCTTCTGTGGTGATTGCCCCACTCAGAAGCACACCCTCTTTACAGGAGAAGAATGAAGAAGGGTTGGGAGAGCAAACCTTACTTGTTTCAGTGATTCTTGGTGTTTTCAAAATACCTCATGCCTGACTTCAACTGTACAGCAATAACAAATATCAATATTTATTCTGAAAGGTATTTATTCAAAATACCTCATGCCTGACTTCAACTGTACAGCAATAACAAATATCAATATTTATTCTGAAATTGTGTTTGCAAGTAGCAAATGTTAACAATATCTAGTGAGATCTCTAGGAATAATTCCCAGTTCTGAACCAGACTTCACAAAAACATTTTCAGCAGTCTGTGCAGGATGTTTCCTTATTCTATCATTGATAATAACTAACTTTTTGCTACAGGAAATTTAAACTCTTCTGCTGCAAACTTTAACACTGCAGTGAAAAGTGTACTTCCAGGAAAACTGAGAACTTTGAACAGCAGCCTCAGGTCCCATGTCAGTGAGATCTTTTTTTTTTTTTAAATAAAATACTTTTATTGATGTTTTGTGCATTTCATACATCATCTTTCAGTCCAATTTAGACACATTCCCCTCTCCCTGCCCCTAACCCCACCCAAGTTGCATGAATTTCTGCCATACACGAGCTTGCATTTTCTCTCGGTCTTTCCAAAGTTTGTTCTCTGCAAAGGTTTTGTTTGGGGAGAATCTAACTGATCAGATCAGTTCTTTGTAGCACTCCTTTGTTGTTGTTGTATCCTCTCCCCTTTTATTGCTTACAACATAAGCAATATATATATAAAAAAAAAAAAAGAAAAAATGATAAAAATATCGAAGAAAAAAACTGTATGTTATATGCCAAAATGTGTTTAGGCATTCCAATTTTTCCCGTTTGATTATTTAAAAATTTTTTATTCTTTCTCTTTTTTTTTTTTTTGTTCTTCTTTGATTGAACAGGAGTTCCCTGTAGCCCCAGCTGTCTGGAACTCAAAACTCCTGTAGACCGGCTGGCCTTAACTCACAAAGATCTGGCCTGCCTCTGCCTCCCAAGTGTCTAGGATTAAACGGCAATGCGCCACCACGCCTGGCTTATTCTTTTATTTTGTATTTTTATTTATATGTGTATCAATGTACTTATGTGCATGTAGGTTGTCACCGTGTCCTGTGATCGTGCAATGGCCACGGCAGGTCAGAAGAGGGGTCTCGGCGATCCCCTGGAGTGGAGTTACTGGAATTGAGTCAACAGACGGTGCTTGAGCTGCGCATGTGGGTGGCTGGGGACCGAAACCAGGGTCCCTCTGCACAGAGGCAGTCAGTGCTCTGTAAACCAGTGGCTATCTCCCAGCCCCTAATTTTTTTAAATATATAACTGTATCCACCCCTTTTTTTTTTTTAGGTTTTTATTTTTTGACCCATGAATCTCAAAAAAGCAGTTGTATTAATATACCTATAGGCAGGAATCAAGGAGTAAATTTTCATTAAATTTACCCGAGCTGTTTATCATTGACTGTATGTTGTTAATTTGGGAAGGAAACTTAATTCCTTTAGTTAAATTATCCTACAGGTAAAAGAAAATGTTACAAGATGATACTGTACAACACAAAAATTATAGAGAACATTTATATACATTAACCCCAAAGTTGTTGTTATATAAATTATAAGTAAAACAAATGTGAACAACAATTTATATTTCCAATTAGCTTAAATGTATTACCGTTTTTATTAAAACCTTTCAACCAATGTTGTTTAATATAGACATTTTTACTTTTACTAAGTCCTAAAATACTATATAATATGTAGACAAAGTTTGGGCAAATTTGGATACCTGTTAAACTCACATCAATTAAATATATATTAATCGAATGTAGACCGATGTCCCCATACCAACCCTCCCACCCCACCAGATTCACCGTTTCAGTCAGTTCTTTGATGCAGTCTTTTCTGTTGTTGGTGTTGTTGTTGTTCTTTCCAATATGCATCACTCCCCACAAGAAATATTTACAACTGGGTTATTGGCACTAGCATCCACAGATGAGGGATACCATTCGTTGTTTGTTTTTCTGGGACTGTGTTACTTCACTTAACATAATATCCTCTAGTTCCATCCATTTACCTGTAAAGTTCATGATGTCGTCTTTTTTTACTGCTGCATAGAACTCCATTGTGTAGATATACCACATTTTCTCTATCCACTCGTCAATTGAGGGGCATTTGGCTTGGTTCCAGCTTTTTGCTATTGTGAACAGAGCTGCAATAAATATAGCTGTGCATATATCTCTGTGGTAAGATGAGTCTTGTGGGTATATACCCAGGAGTGGTATGACTGGGTCAAGTGGTGAGCTCATTTTGAGTCTTCCAAGGGTTCTCCACACTGCTTTCCATAGTGGCTGTACAAATTTACATTCTCACCAGCAGTGGATGAGTGTTCCCCTTTCCCCACAACCTCTCCAGAACTTGGTATCATTTGTTTTTCTTGATCCTAGTCCGTCTTATTGGAGCGAGATGATATCTTAAAGTGGTTTTAATTTGCATTTCCCTAATTATTAGTGACGTTGAATATTTTTTAAGATGTTTCTCAGCCATCTCTAATTCCTCACTTGTGAAGTCTCTGTTCAGCTCTTTGCTGACCAGAGACTTCTTTTGAGTGATTCACTTGTTTTGTTTCTTCTTTGTTTTTTGAGTCGTTTATATACTCTGGAAATCAATGCTTTGTCAGATGTGTCTTTTGAGTGGGGAGTTTAGTCCATTAATATTTAAGGTTATAACTGAAAGATGTGTGTTGCTTCCTTTCACCTTATTGTCCACTTGCATTGTTGGTCTAGGTTTCTACTTCTGCAGTTATGCTTTTATTAATTTCTCTTTCTAGGTGCCTGGGGATAGTTGCTCCTTTATTTTGTCCTTTGAATTGCTTCAAGTATTCTCTGAAGGGTTGGTTTTCCAGACATGTATTCTATCATCTTGTTTATGTCATGGAAGATTTTTCTCTCTCCTTCGACTATAATCAACATTTTTGCTGGGTATAGTAACCTGGGTTGGCATCTATAGTCCTTTAACACTGGAAATGCTTTGCTACACGTTCTTCTTGCTTTCATAGTTTGCACCGAGAAGTCAGTTGTAATTGTGATGGGTTTCCCCTTATATGTGACTTGTTGTTTTTCTTTTGTGGCTTTCAGAATTTTGTCTTTTTTTTGGGTGTCTAGCATTTTAACTATGATATGGCATGGGGAGTTTCTTTTCTGATCTTGTCTGTTTGGAGTTCTATGTGCTTTTTGTATTTGTGTGGGTTTGTCTTTTTTTAGTTTGGGGAAATTTTCATCTATTATTCTGTTGAAGATCTGATCAATACTATTCTCTTGGGATTCTCCTCCTTCCTCTATTCCTATGATTCGGAGGTTTGATCTTTTCATAGTGTCCCATATTTCCTGGTTGTTCCACTTTTGTACATTTTTAAAATTTTCATAATCTTTATTTGAGCTTTTTAGTTGCTCTGTGTTATCTTCCAGGTCTGATATTCTTTGTTCTGCTTCTTCCATTCTATTTCTTTTTTAATAAATTTTTTATTTATTTTGTATGTGTATGAATGTACTGTCTGCATGCAGGTTTGTGCACCCATGTCATGCAATGCTGCAGAGGTCAGAAGAGGGTGTTGGATTCCCCTGGAACTGAAGTTAAAGATGGTTCTCAGGCACCATGTGGGTGCTGGGGATTGAATCTGGGTCCTCTGGAAGAGCAGTCAGTGCTCTTAACCACTAGGCCATCTCTCCAGCCCCCCTCCATTCTATTTCTGAGGCTTTTTCTATTCCTTTCCTCTTGATTGGATGAGTGTTCTATGTATGAAACACTTGTACACTTGTAGGAAACACTTGTATGAAGCCGCAGCAACAAAGCACCTCTTGCTCGTTCTTCTCAAAGTGGTTTATTCAGGCAGGCAGGTCTTGTCAGAACGGTTTATTCAGGCACATCTTTTCTCCTTCTCCAAGCTTCTCCCTCTACAAGCCTCAGGTCTTTTCCCTCTAAGGGGGCCTTCCTTCCCTTTCTCCAAGTCCTTTTCTCCTTTCCTCAGCAAGCAAAGCTTCTCTCCTAAAGACCTAGAAAGGAGAGAGATGAGTCCCTATCTATCTAGAAAGTCCCCCTCTTTTATCCACCTTCCCTGCCCAGGTTGCGTGGCCTTAGATCTATTGTATCATCTGGCCTGATCTTAAGTATAAGGGTGCACCTCGCAAGCTCAAACGGTTGAGCATGACTTTACTTGGAGGTAGGAGGAATCAGGTGTTAATCATAAGACTAGGTGTTAGTCATAAAACTTTGCTAAAGTCTCGGTGCCTTCTTAGGTGGCTGTCGCCACAAACCCGCTCCCCACATCTCCCCTTCTTTATTATTTTAGTATTTTGTTGTTTGTTCTTGTTTTGTTTTTGTTCCCCCTTCCGGGAGCTTTACTGTCCCCCCCTCCTGGGGGGCCTTATTGGGCCAGCTCTTACTTGGCCACAGCTCGGCGGGTTCTGGACTCACGCCGAGCCTGCAACCGGGATTGTCTCCCCCTTTTCCGGGGAGCCTATTGGTCCCCTTTTCCGGAGCTTTATTGGTTGCCCGGCTGGCTCGGCGGGTTCTGATTCACCCGAGGCCTCTGGCACCAGAGGTTTGTCCCATTTCCGGGAGCCCTTATTGTTCCCCTTTTCCGGGGAACATTACTCTTCGGGCCCCTTTACCGGGACCTTCTCTTTTCCGGGCCCCTTTTCCGGGCCCCCTTTTCCTTTTCCAGGACTTTAACTGTTCCCCCTCTCTTACACAGGACTTTATACTGTTACCCCTTTACCGGGCTTACTTTCCCCCTTTACCCGGGCTTTAACTGTTCCCCTTTACCTGGGCTTTAACTGTTCCCCTTTTACGGGGGGTTTTAACTGTTCCCCCTTGACACCGGGCTCTTTACCCTATTTCGACTTCCCGCGGCACGGCGGTGCCCCTAGTCTCCCAGTTTCAGGCTCGCCACGAGAAAGCCCGAACCGCCGCTTTGGCGGGGCTTGCTCCCTCTTCCCTGGAGCCTGTAGGCTGCTGGGGCCGCCGACATCATCTCCTCACCGCCCCGCGCTTCCTTCGCATCTTCTGCGCGCCCCGCGCTTCCTTCGCAAAGTTTTTCAGTCGAAAGCGGTCTGGTTTTTTTTTTCTCCCTCTGGGTCTGTCTGTCCATCGGTGCCCGGGCCACTCGGCGGGTTCTGGATTCAACCCCGAGCCCGCGCACCAGGCCCCTTTAAGAAATTTAAGTTTCAACAGTCCTGTGGAAAGTAAGTAGGCCTGCTTTGTTTGAAAGTTTTCTGCAGCTTTTGGTTGAAGTCTCTGCACCTCTTCTCAGCTTGTGTTGAACAAGTTTCTGCATGTTCTCATAAAGTTCTCACAATGTTTGTAGGCATTAAGTCTCACTCAAACAATGTACAGGTTACCCTTACCTGCGGGTTGTTTCCAGCCTTGAGCCTCCTTCTGCGAGATTGTTTTTCTGCGGCTCGGCTCAAGGACCTCTACGGCTGTCTTCTCTCGGATTGCTGAAGCCATTCATCGCCGGGCCTCGCCCAGGGCCCGTCGGGGTCCCCAGCACCACTTTCCCAGGGGCCTGGAAGCCGCGCCAATAAGGACTTGGCTAAAGGTTCCGGGGGAGCTCTGGGCTGGATGCGTGGCCATGTTGCTCAGCCTCCCCGACGGGCCAACCACTTTTATGAAAACAACTTGCCCACTTGTTAGGAACACTTGTCATAAAGTGCGGCAGCAAACAAAGCAACCTCTCGCTCGTTCCTCAAAGGGGGTTTTATTCAGGAAGGCAGGGTCTTGTCAGAAACAGTTTATTTATTCAGGCACCCATCTTTTCTCCGTCTCCAAAGCTTCTTCCCTCTAAGCCTCAGTCTTTTCCCTCTAAGCCTTCTACTTCTCCAAGCCTTTCTTCCTTCATCGGCTTAAGCAACTTTCTCCTAAGACTAGAAAAGGAGAGAGAGTCCCTCTATCTAGAAAGGTCCCCCTTCTATTATCTCACCCTTTCCCAGGCCAGTGTTGTGGCCTTAGTCTATGGTTATCATCTGGCCTGAACTCTGTATACAGGGTGCACCTGCAACAGCTCAAGATCGCTGCGGAGCCCGTGACTTTTATTGAGAGGGTGTTAGGGATGGGAATCAGGTGTTAACATAAGACTTTCAGAGTGTTCTCCATAAAACTTTGCTCTAAAGGTCTCAGTGTTGGCCTTCTTAGGACTGGTTGGCCACACCACACTCCCCACAGGTTTCTATTTCCTTTTTCATTTCATCCTGTGATTTCTTTAGTATTTTCCCACTGTGCCTTTTGAGGCTTCTCAATCCTCTCTTGGTGTTCCTTACTTCGCTGGTTGGCTTCCTCTTTTTCAGTGTTTCCAACTTCCTTCAGAATTTGTCATTTTTCCTCCTCTGTTTTTCTGAGTTTTTCAGTTTTTCATTCTCCTCTTAGTTCATTTCAAAGTTTGTCATTGTCTCCTCTAGGTCCTTGAGTTTTTTCTTCTCTCTCCTTAGTTCTCATGACTTCTTCTTTATATTCTTAATTTCTTGACAAATAGGTCTGGAAATTGTTCTCTTAAGGTCTGTTTTTTTGGGTCACTCTCATGGGGAGATCCACTGTAGGAATCTCCTACAGGGTTGGGTTACGAGCTTGTAGTGGCAAATTTCCTCCACCTTCTCCATGTTTTTGTCTTTTCTTCCTTATGTCCTGGACATCTGGGTTTCCCTTTTTTGCCTATATTCCAATTTGCAATATTCACCTAAATACCTTTCACTGTGTGGAAGAGGCTTTTTGTTAGCTTGCTTTGGCTTGCCTCCTTAAAAGTTTGCTCTTTGCTTTCTTTTTTTTTTTTTCTCCTTGCTTTTATGAGGGTGTTTGACTTGTCTAAGGTTTTCAGGTTTTCAATTTTGTTATATATTCTGGAAAGTCTATTTCACTCCTTCCCTTTCTGTTCTGAAGAGGTTCTCCAGAAAAAATCCACTTGGATTTAGTTTCTTTTTGTGGGGGGGCAGTGGGGGGTGGGGGGATACTCGTGCTTCATTGGTGGTCTGAAGTCCCTGACCTAACCACTACACATTCAAGTCTCACAGTGGCGATAGGCCCACTTTTAATACTGGCTACAAGGGTAACTCCACCTGGACAGCCACACCTGACAAGGGTTTAACAGGCCTACCTTTGATCCCAGCTAGCAGGGCACCTCTACCCTGCCAGCCTCGCAAGACAAAGATTTAGCTATCCAACAAACCAACAAATCAATTATCCAGCAACCCAAGAGTAGATCTATCCTAAAATCTGCCTGGCTGAAGCACTCGCTCCTACTTGTGCTTCAGGTGGTCTTGGCAAGGCCCTGACCAGACCACTGCATACTCAGTTGCTTTCAGATAAGAAGAAGTATAACAATAATGTTGCACAGCTTTCCTTTCAACTGGGTATTTGGTGTTAGCATCCACAAATGAGGGAAACCATTCACTATTTGTTTTTCTGGGACTGTGTTACCTTACTCAGCATAATGGTTTCAAGTTCCATCCATTTACCTGCAAAGTTCATGATGTCATCTTTCTTTACTGCTGTAACAGAACTCCATTGTGTAGATGTACCACATTTTTGTTATCCACTCATCAGCTGAGGAACATTTGGGTTGCTTTCAGCTCTTTGCTATTGTGAAGAGAGCTGCAATAAACATAGATGTGCATGCATGTGTCTTTGTAGTAGGATGAGTCTTGTGGATATGACTGGGTCAGGTGGTAGGTGCAGGAGTGGTATGACTGGGTCAGGTGATAGGTGCATTTTGAGTCTTTTTTTTCCATTTTGAGTCTTTTAAGGGTTCTCCACACTGCTTTCCATAGTGGTTGTATAAGTTTACATTCCCACCAACAGTGGATGAGTGTTCCCCTTTCCCCACAACCTCGCTAGCATTTGGTGTCTTTTGTTTTCTTGATCTTAGCCAATCTTATTGGAGTGAGATGATATCTTAGAGTGGTTTTAATTTGAATTTCTTTAATTATTAGTGATGGTGAACACTTTTTAAGATGTTTCTCAGCCATCTTTACTTCCTCACTGGTCAAGTCTCTGTTCAGCTCTTTACTCCATCTTTTGAGTAGGTAATTTGTTTTCTTAATTCTTTATTTTTTGAGTAGTCTATATATTCTGGATGTTAATGTTCTGTCAGATGTATCACTGGTGAAGTTTTCCTCCTTCTATGGGTTTTCTCTTCAGTTTCTTGATTTGTTTCTTTTGCTGTACAGAAGCTTTTGAGTTTGATGAGGTACAATTTGTCAACTTTTGACCTTATTTCCTGCATGGCTGCTGTTTGATAGAAAGTCTTTTCCTATGCCTATGTCTTGTAGGTTGCTGTCAACTTTTTCTTCTATCACTTTCAGGGTTTTGGGTTTCACGTTGAGATCTTTGATCCACTTGGAATTGATTTTTGTACAGGGTGAGAGGTAGGGGTTTAATTTTGTTTTTCTACAAATGCTGATCCAGTTTTGCCAGTACCATTTGCTGAAGATGCTATCTTTCCTCCATTGAGCTTTTTTGGCCCCTTTGTCGAATATGAGGTGTCTGAAATTGTATGAGCTCAAGTTTGGATCTTCAATTTTGTTCCATTGGTCAACTGGTCTGTTTTGGTGCCAGCATCAGGCTGTCTTTATGACTATATCCCTGTAATATAGCTTGAAGTCTGGTAAGGTGATCCCCCCTGTATTGCACTTTCACTCAGTGTTGCTTTAGCATATGAAATTAAGATTTTTTTCCAAGTCTGTGAAAAAGCTCATGGGGGTTTTGATTGGGATTGCATTGAATCTGTATAGTAATTTGGGTATAATGGACATTTTTACTATATTAATTTTTCTAATCCATGAGCATGGGAGGTCTTTCCATATTTTGATGTCCTCTTCAATCTCCTTCTTCAGGGTTTTAAAATTTTTATTGTAGAGGTCTTTGTTGTCTTTGGTTAGGTTTGTTATCAGGTATTTTTTAGAGGATATTGTGACTGGGAAGGTCTCCTTATATTCCTTCTCCAGTTGCTTATTGTTGGTATAAAGAAAGGCTACTGATTTTTCTGGTTAATTTTATATCCTGCCACTTTACTGAAACTCTTAATCATTTCTAGGAGTTTTCTGGTGGAGTTTTGAGCATCCCTTAGGGAAACTATCATATCATCTGCAAACAGGAATAGTTTGACTTACTTTTTTTTTCTGATTAGTACACTTTTAATTTCTCTTTCTTGCCTTATTCCCCTAGCAAGCATTTCAAGCACTATATTGAAGAGGAGTGGCGACAGGGGGCAGCCTTGCTTGGTTCTCATCTTTAAGGGGAATGCTTCTAATTTTTCTCCATTTAGGATGAGCTTGGCAGTGGATTTGTTGTATTTGGCTTTGATTATGTTGAGGAATGTTCACTTCAGTCCAATTCTCTTTGGTACTTTAAACATGAAGGGATGATGGATATTGTCAAAGGCTTTTTTGCATCAATTGAGATGATCATATGTTTTTGTCTTTCAGTTCATTTGTGTGTTTTATATTTATTGATTTAAGTATGTTGAACCATCCTGCATCTCTGGTATGAATCCAACTTGATCATGATATCTTTTTGATGTGGGTCTGTATGCAATTTGCAAGTATTTTATTGAGAATTTTTGCATCTATGTTCATTAAGGAGATGGGTCTATAGTTTTCTTTTTTGGTTGTGTCTTTGCCTGGTTTTGGTATTAGAGTGATGCTAGCTTCATAGAAGGAATTTGGGAGATTTCCCTCTGTTTGTATCCTTCTGAACGGTTTAAGTAGTAATGGTTGTAAGATCTCTTTAAATGTTTTATAGAATTCTGCTGTGAAACCATCTGGCCCTGGACTTTTTTTAGTTGGGAGGTTTTTTTTAAATTGTATCTTCGATTTCCTCAAATATTATGGTTCTATTTAAACTGTCAATCTCTTCTTGGTTAAGCTTTGTTGATTCACAGGATTTCAGATCTTCATCCATTTCTCTTAGGTTTTAAAATTTAGTACAGTATAGATTTTTTTGAAGTATTCTTGTATGATTGTCTGGATCTTTTATTTGTCTGTTGTGATGGTTCCCCTTTCATCACGAATACTATCTCTTTCTTTTGGTTAACTGAACTAGAGTTCTATTTTGTTTATCTTTTCAAAGAACCTATTGTTTTCTTTGTTTCTATTTCATTTATTTCTGCTCTGATTTTTGTTACTTCTTCCTGTCTGTTGGACTTTTGTCTCTCAAGTGATTTTTAGCTACAGTGTTAGATCATTTATTTGTTCCCTTTCTGTTTTTTCATGTGGGGACTATAAATTTATAGGGTTATAAATTTCCCTTTTAAGACTGCTTTTAAAGTATCCCACAGGTTTTGTTGTGTTGTATCGTCTTTTTTGTTCAATTCTATGAATACTTTTATTTCATTCTTTATTTCTTCTCTGACCCATTCATTAATCAGGATTATGTTGTTTAGTCTCCATGTGTTCTTGTAGCGAGTAGGACTTATTCTGGTGTTAATATTGAGCTTTATCGCACTGTGGTCTGATAGAATGTATGAAATAATTTCAATCCTTTTGTATTTGTTGAGATTTCTTTTGTATCCCGGTATGTGGTCGATTTTGGAGAATGTTCTGTGAGGTGCTGAATAGAAAGTATATTCTCTGGTGTTTGGGTGGAATATTCTGTAGATGCCCGTGGGGTCCATTTGGTGTAGTGTATTGTTCAGTTCTGATGTCTCTCTGTTTATTTTTTGACCAGTTGATCTATCAAAGGGGCTCTGTGGAGTATTGAAGTCCCCCACTATTAGTGTGTTGGGATTAATCTGTGGTGTCTTGAGGATCCACAGAATTATATTTATATAGTTTGGTGCACCTGTGTTTGGTGCATAAACATTTATGATTGTGAAATCTTCCTGGTTAATTGTTCCTTTGATAAGGATATAATGGCCCTCTTTGTCTCTTCTGATTAATTTTACTCTGAGGTCTATTTTGTGTGATCTTAGAATAGCAACTCCTGCTTGCTTTTTGGTACCATTTGCTTGGAATATTGTTTTCCATCCTTTCACTCTAAGGTGGTATCTGTCCTTGAGGGCGAGATGGGTTTCTTGTAGACAGCATATAGATGGATTCTATTTCCTAATCCATTCTCCCTATCTACGTTTTTTCATTGGAGAGTTTAGACCATTAATATTTAAGGTTATTATTGAGAGATGTGTGTTGCTTCATTTCACCTTGTTTGCATTCTTGGTCTAAGTTTGTATTTACTTTGTTATGCTTTTATTAATTTCTCTCTTTAGTTGCTCAGGGCTATTTGCTCCTTTCCTCTGTTTTTTGAATTGCTTTGAATATTTCCTGAAGTGTTTGTTTTTTAGACATGTATTCTTTCATTTTGTTTATGTCATGAAAGAGTTTTCTTTCTTCTTCAACTATAATTGACATTTTTGCTGGGTATAGTAATCTGGGTTGTCATCTAAAGTCATTTAGCACTGGGAACACATTGGTCCACATTCTTCTGTCTTTAATAGTTGCACTGAGAAGTCAGTTTTGATTCTGATGGGTTTCCCCTTATATGTAACTTGTTGTTTTTCCTCTTGTGGCTTTCGGTATTTTGTCTTTGTTTTGAGCATCTAGCATTTTAACTGATATGCCATGGGGAATTTCTTTTCTGGTCTTGTCTATTTGGTGCTCTATGTGCTTCTTGTATTTGTCTGTGTTTGTCTTTTTTCAGTTTGGGGAAATTTTCTTCTATTATTCTGTTGAAGATCTGATCACTTCCATTGTCTTGGGATTCTTCTTCTTCCTCTATCCCTATGATGTGGAGGTTTGGTCTTTTCATAGTGTCTCACATTTCCTGGTTGTTCCACTCTTGTGTTTTTTTTTTAATTCATAATCTTTGATTTGGGCATTCTAGTTGCTCTGTGTTATCCTGCAGGTCTTATAGTCTTTTTTTCTGCTTCATCCCTTCTGCTTCTGAAGGTTTTTCCCATCCTTTCCTGTTGATTGGATGAATATTCAATTTTCCTTTTCATTTCATCCTGTGATTTCTTTAGTATTTCCACTTCCTTTTGGAGCTTGTCATTCTATTCTTGTAGTTCCTTGCTTCACTAGTCAGTTTCTTTTTTCATTTCAGCCTGGGGTCTTTTCAGCATTTCCACTTCCTTCTAGAGTTTGTCATTATCTCCATCTAGTTCTTTTCATTCTTCCCTTCTAGTTCTACCTGAGTTCTTCATTCTCTCCCCTTAGTTCTCTGATTTGTTCTTTATATTCTTTTATTTCTTTGAATATGTCTACAAATGTTCTTCTAATGTCAGTGTCTTGGTTTCCTTCTATGGAGTAGGGATCTTCTGTAGGACTGGTAGAGTTTGGTGTGGATTTATTATGAGCTTTTCCCCATGTTGTTGTTTTTTTGTTGTGTCTTTGGCATGTGGATTTGTTATTTGTTTGTTTGGATTCTGGTGCTAATCTCAAATGTTAATATGAAGGACTCATTCTGCTTCCTGCTGGCTTATTCCTCAACGTTGGCTGTGCAGCTTAGAATCACTAACACTGTGCCTGCTGGATCATCCCCACAACAGCACCACTGGCTTGGCAGAGGGGTTTGCTCATTTTGTCCGTGTGCTGGTACCCTGTTGTCCTGCTGGCTGCCTGTCTAGCTCCATCCATGTCACTCTGCACCAGAGGTGGGAGGTTTCTGGGTGCTCCCGAGCCTCTAGGGGTTGGGGGCCACAAGGCTGCAAGGCAGGTCCGCCTCACCTGGCTGCTGCTGGTGTCCTGATGGCCACCTGTTGAGCTCCGCCCACACTGCTCTTCTTGCCGGTACCCAAAGTAGGAGGTTTCTGGGTGCACCCCAAGCCTCCAGGTGTAGGGGCCACGAGGCCAGGAGGCACGTCTGCCTCACCTGGCCACTGCTGGAGTCCTGATGGCCTCCTGTCCAGGTCCGCCCATGCCTCTCACGTCAGTGAGATCTTAAAGGAAACCTTTGACATGGTGGAGCTGCTGCACAGAGCCTCCAAGAGCTGCTGGACTCAGGTAACTAATTTAAATAGGTTAAAGCTAAATTAAATGATCTTAAATTCAAAGTAATTATGGATAACTCAACAAAGAATACACGTGCATATAATAAGTGAAAATGCCCATCTTTTCTGATCTTTATTCTCAGAGATATTAGTCTGTACATACTGCTGTGTACACTGGCTTTTTCATTCTATGAAACAGGTGTAAATGTTAACAATGGTTTACTCATTTTATTACCAGTGGAGTGCATTGCCAAGAACAAACTCCAGAGTTCTGATTTGGATTCTAGATGTGAGAAGCAAGAGAGCCTTTGCTTTCGAAGCTGCAGCCCTTTGCTGTTGGTCCAAAGGGAGCAGCCCAGGGTGCAGTTGGGATCACGAGGGCATCTCACCTGTCCTTCTAGGAGCGGAAATTAGAAGTAGTGAGACGCTAACCCATAACTTCAGGTGAAGGGTGTTCTATCTCTCCAGAGAAGATGTTCATGTTGACTTAGGCAATGTGAACATTTCTTCCTATCACTAGAGGATGATGGGCAAGGGAACAGCGTGGAGAAGAGGTGAAGTCAGGGATAGTAAAGAGACAGGATGCTGATGATTTTCTGAGAAGCTGGAAGACAAAGAAGAGAGGTGACTGTCAGGGAGCTGGTACTATGTGCCATACCAATCAGATTAAACTGAGTCTGGTGAAAGCTGGCATCCTGAGTGACCAGGCACACAAAGTAACCTCTGAATCTCTCTGTAGACTCTGTTTCCAAGTCTATTATATGTAGGTAATAATGCTGTTTCACTGCCTAGGGTTATTGTGAGAATTAAATGAATCTATATATCCATACATGAGCATGTATGTCTGTTTAGCTGTTTACATTTGTTTATTTTTGTGGGTGGATCATGTATAATTTTTACATGATTAAGTCGTAACACAAATTTCAGTTAATGACTTCTTTTTCCACACAATGGTATATTGTGAATATTTCTTTGTATTATTGAATGTGATTAGCTGCCTTTGAGATTTCATTGCCTGTTTTGGTACCATTTAGACATAGTTTAGAACAGTAAGAATTATATAGGTTTACCACTATAGAAAAAATCTTATTTATTCAATATTAGTTAAGTAAATAAATTAATTACTTCACCTAACCTGGACTTCTGTTTGGAGGAAGATGGAGTACATATACTGTTCCCTATTCTCCCAGTGAAATGAAGTCTCTGAGCAAATACACAACACAAAGGAAGACTTAAAAGCCTGAGGGCAGAAGGCAGAAGGAACCTAGGACTCAAGGACCCACATCTGCTTTCTGCTTTGCACATAACAGCATTAGAACTAACAAGAAAGCAAACAGTGGCACTTTCCTAAAAAACCAAGTTACAGAAAAGCTTCAGCCTAATGAGGTAGAAAGCTTTGATAAATTACGTTAGTCCAGGCAACACCAAGCAAAAATGTCTTGGCTCATACTCCACCCATACCAGCAAAGTTCAAGCAGGGAGCCTGGATTGCTGCCCATTAGAAGCTGGAATGTGGTGTCCTGTAACCCAGCACCAATAGGTTGATGTGGAAGAAATCTGTTGGGAGATGGGATTTCTATTCTCTACTGGAAAATACCTCTCAATCCCACCTTTGGTCTCAGTGGAAACTATGTGGGGAGGCTGGATTTACTGCCTGGATTTACTGCCGCAGTAGTGTCAGAAGAAGAGTGGGGACAGTTGCTGCCCTGAGTGCACATGTGCGCCCATTCCCTCTCTTGGTATTAGTGGTGGTCATGCGTAGAGAAGTAACTCCCATGCTACCCACTGCCCAACAGTCCAGGGGAGCTCCTTGCACTTCCCCAGTGTGCCAGTGGTACCCAAGTCGGACCCTGGACTTCTACCTTCACCTGATAGGAGCAGGTGGCACTCTTGCTTCAGCTGTTATATCTACATTAGAAGAAACCAGTTAACATTAACATTTGCATAAGATCCTGAGTTACATGGCATCATACCCAAACAATTCATACTTTCAACGAAGATCCAGGAAGTTCTCAAATTGAATGTAGAAAGATAATCTCCATAAAGGTGGCACATACTTATTACCCTAGAACTCAGTAGGCCAGAAGCAGAAGAACTGCAGTGAATTCAAGGCCAGCCTGTGTGGTATAGAAAGACAATGTCTTAGAAAACAAAAAGTAGGCACCAACTCCAAGCTTATGATTTGGCAGAGAGTTTGAAGCAGTTGCCATAAAATATTTCCTTGAATTATAGATTTTACAAAAATTACAAATTATAAAAATAGAAAGCCTTAACAAAGCAGTCTTAGAAAAATGGAAAATAAAACTAAATGGAAAATTTTAAACTGAAAAATACAGTAACTAAAACAAGACAATAGATAGGCTAAAGGTCAATACAGGAGGGGTGTGTGTGGAAGAATCAGGTAATTAAAAGAACAATAGAATTTGCCCATTGCAAACAACACAGAGAAAATAATACCTTAAAAACAAACTGCCACTGGAATCTGGGAGGCTATAGCAAGATTTTATATGTGTCACCATGAATGTAGAAATGTAGAAAGAGGGTGACACTAGAAAAGAACTCTAAGAAAAATCAACTGGCAATGTCTCCAATTTGGAAAAGGATATAAACAAACAAGTTTAAGAAGGCGGGTGAAGTCCACAGACAATAAGCCAAAAGATACCCTAGTCAAACACATCTTAATCCAAATGGAAAGAAGACAGTAAAACAAGTGCTTAGTGAGAGAGAAACAACTTATCTACCCAGGATAGGCAATTAGAATAACATTTTCAGCAGAACACCATAGAAACCAGAATTCACTTGCATGGCATTTTCTTCCTTTTATGTATCTTTTTTATAGCATTACTTTTGGAAAAATAAAAAACAACAAGATTGCATTGAAAAACTTTGTATCAATTAGAGAACTTGGAGTGAATGCCAAATTCATATTACAGCAAGAGTGATAAATTTCACAGTACTGTTGAAGCTTGATAATACAGTTTTTTCCCAGTAAATAATACTAAAAAATTATAGTAGAAATATAGAATTGCCAATTTATATTCTAAAATATAATTACATGTTTTAGTTTGAGAATTGTATCAGTTATAATTCTTATTATTATTATATTACTATAAAAACTTCCAAGACTGATTTTTTTTTTTATCTCCATAAGTTCAGTTTGGTGTTTCACCTGTTCTTTATGGCACAGGTGAAGGCACACTGGGGCTGTGGAATAGTAATAGAAAAATAATGGAAAATCTCTTGGTGTTTGTGAATGGGAGAGGAGCTGGGAAGTCCATTCCAGAGAGGCACTCCTTCTAACACTAGAGTCTGCATGTGACAGAGACCCCCCTGTCCTCAGCACAAGCCCCACACAGAGATAACGCCATTGTCAAGCATTTTCAAGCACTAAAGAGAGCTGTCAAAACACAATTCAGCCAGTTGTGGTGGCATGAGCCTTTAATCCTAGCACTTGGGAGGCAGAGGTAGGCTGATCTTTGTGAGTTCAAGGCCAGCCTGGTCTACAGAGCGAGTTCCAGGACAGCTGGGGCTACAGGGAGACCCTGTCTCAAAAAGACAAAACAAACAAACAAACAAACAAAAAAAAACAACAAAAAAAAAACCAGAAAACAAAACACACTTCAAAAAATCAAGGGAAAGGGGGACAAGAGCAGGTTTAGTTGGTAGAGTGTTTGCTGCATGAGTTTGAGGACCTGAGTTCAGTCTGCAAAGCTCATGCATAGAAGTCTGGTGTGTCCTTATAACCCTGGCACTGGGGAAGTGGAGACAAGAGAAGCCCTGGTGCTGGCTGGCTAGCCCACCTACCCTAGTCAGTGAGCTCAGTCCAATGAGATGCTTTGTCTCAAAAATCAGGTGGGTGGCTTCTCCAAGAATGATGCTAGAGATTGTCTTCTAAGCCCCCCAACCACAATGAGAAGTTTAGTATTCCTAGATGAAAGAACATGAGACATTTGTCATCAGTGACCTACTTTAAAGATTCAGCTAAAAGAAGCTTCCTAAGTAGAAATGAATTGCTAAGAGAAGAATCCTTGAAAGAACAAAATACGGTCAGCAAGCATATGAATAAAATCCAATTAATTTCCCTTCTCTGAAGCTTGCTTTTGTTTTTAATTAAAATTTTGCTATTTTAGAATTTCCTACATGAATATAATGTGTTTTGATCAAATCCAGCCTTCTCCAACTCTTATATATCCCCACCAGGTTTGTCACCTAACTTTCATGCACTTTTTTTTTAAAGCCCAGTATTGCCAGTATGTGCAAGAGGTAGAACTGACCTGTTGGAACATGGTCAGCCAATCAGGAGCTGCATCCTGAGAAAACTGACTCTTCCTTCCTCAGAAGCTATCAGCTGTCAATCCTTCCTCAGCTATGGGTGGGGCTTTGTGAGCACCTCCCTTGAAATTTAATTTTTTTTTTCTTGAGATGGGGTCTTTCTGTAGTCCTAGCTGGTCTGAAACTCACTATGTAGGCCAGGGTGGCCTTGATCACACAGAGATCTACCTGCCTCTGCCTCCTGAGTGCTGGGATTAAAGGCATCCTGGCTGTTGAATTTTAATAAAAAAAAATACAAGTGAAACAAGCAAAAAAAATCACATGACACAATACTTTGAAGCAAGTGTCATGTATTGTTACTTTTCTGTTGCTGTGACAAACTGTATGACCCAGGCCACTCATAGAAGGAAGAGTTTACTTGGCCTATGGTTCCAGAAGACAGTCCATAATGGTGGGGGGGAGGGGAGGGGAGGGGATGGCGGCAGTGGGGAGTGCAGAAAGTTAAGTGACTACATCTTCCAGCAGGTGCAGAAAGCAGAGGGAAACTGGGAATCTAGCAAGACCTAAGAACTCTCACAGCCTGGCCCCCGTGACCTGCTCCCTCCAGCATGGCCACACCTCCTAAGGGTTCCATGACCCTCCCCAGACAATGTTGCAATCTCCGGGCCATGTACTTGGAACCTATGGAGGACATTCATTCAAACCACCACGCGTCATGTGTAGGTTAACGTGGAAAGACTCTCCCCTCATTAAAAATCCACAGTTAATACAAATATGCTACTTAAACTAGGAATTTAATTTAGCACACAGAATTTTGAAATTTGAAGAGAAATTTATCCTAAAGGGATTTGTCAGAAACCACTGAGAAATTTGTCCCACGTCTCCTCCCCTCCAGTCTCCTTACATGCATAATAGCTCTTAAGTTCTATTCCATTCACTTCTTGTGTTTGCCAAGTTTCTGAGAGTGTTCAGTTTCTCCCAGGGTGGCACTATTGGTTGAAAAACGGTCCACAAAAATCCCAAGACTTTAAAAATACTTTATTATACATAAAATAACATCTTTGATGAATGAGGTGGTTTGATTTTATGAAAGAATTTTCAAGAGTTTAAGGAATGATTTTAAGGAATTCATGTATTTTTTAATAGAGAACGTAGGTGTACTTTACCTGGGGTTTTGCAGACCATGTTCTGGTTTTATTCTGAATGTTCCAGGGATCCTTGCTTAACTGTATTTCATGGCTGGCTTCTCTTTGTCCTTTCTCTCCAACAGTGATAATAAAGGAACTTCATTACCATTATGCATTGAAACAAACAGCAAGTAGTGGATACCAAGTGTGTTCCCCTCCTTTCCCCTTCCCTTTCCTTGCATCCTCTCCTTTTCCCTCCCTTCCTCTGTCTTTTCCTCAACCTCTGCCTCTTCCTTTCCCATCTCTTCCTCTTTACTCTTCCTTTCCCTTCCAATTTTCTTTAGAACCGATTAAGAATAAATTGCAATCATTAACTCTTCTCCACAATTACTTCATTATGTATTTCCTAAGAACATAGATATTTTCTTCAATAACCACAAAATAAAGACTAGATTAGGAAAATTAACATAGATTTAGTAAATTTCTAAATATTTATTTGTATCTTATGTGTATGAGTGTTTGCCTACATGCATATATGTGCGCCATATGTATGCCTGGTCCCCAGAAGAGGGTCCCAGATCCCCTGGAATTGGAGTTACAAGTGGTTGTTAGTTGCCATGTGGTTGCTGGGAACTAAGCCAGGTCCTCTGCAAGAGAAGCAAATGTTATTATCCACTGAGCCATCTCTTCAGCTCCAAAGTTCTTTTCTTTTTTTATATTTTATTTATTATTTTTATTTTATGCATATGAGTGTATTGCTTGCATCTGTGTAGATGCACCTGTATCGTACAGTGATCTCAGATTCAGAAGATGGGTTGAATTCCCCTGGAACTGGAGTTATAGATGATTGTTAGCCACCATGTGGGTGCTGAGAATGGAACTGGGGTCCTCTACAAGAACAACAAACTCTCTTTAACTTCTAAGCCATCTCACCAGCCAAAGAATTATTTTTTAAACATTTTACTTTTTAAAAAAAAAAACAGGGAGAAAGAAAAAAACAAAACCTGTTCTGCCCCCATCCCCCTCGACCACCAACACCTAAGCTGCTGGCTTCTTTCCTCCCGCCTCACTCGCCCCTCCCTTCCTCTGTTCATTTCCCCCCCCCCACCTCCTCTTGCTTCCTTCCTCTCCTCCCCTCCATTCCTCTCCAAACTCCAACTCTCCCACCCTCTTCCGCTTCTCCGCCTATCGTTCGCGCCTCCTCCCCTCATTGGACCCCGTACTTCTCCGCGCTTCTTACTCTTCCCTCCCGCTGTCTCTCTCTCTTCCTCCGTTACCTCCTCCTCCCTCAAAAATCGTTAACCTCTTCTTCACTTTTCCCTTGTTTTTGTATGTTTTTTTTTTTAAATGTGTATGAATGTACTTAGTCTGCATGCAGGTTGTGCACCAGGTCGTGCCAATGCCACGGAAGAGTCAAGAGAGGGTGTCGGATTCGCTCCACCCCTGGAACGGGAGTTAAAAGAGACAGTATCTCAACTCAGTACCGCCTTGTGGGTTTGCTGGGCTAGGAGGGGTGGGGCGGAGGGGGGGATGGTATCCACCGGGATCCTCTGTAGAGCAAGTTGGCTCCTTACCACTAGGCCATCTCATCCATCTCTCGAGCCCCCTTTCCTTTCTTCCTCCCTCCTCTTTCTCCTCTCCTCCCCTCCTCCTTCCTCCTCTTCCTCCTCCTTCTGCCCCTTCCTCCCCCATCCCCTCTTCCTCCTCCTCCTCCCCATTCTGCCTCTTCTTTCTCCTCCTTCCTCCCTATTCTTCTATTCTCCTTCCTCCTCTTCCTTTTCTTCCTCATCTCTCCTCCTCTTTGTTCTTCTTAAAAAGTATAAGTTAACAGGAAGGGAAGTCTAGCAAAACTTGAACTCTTTCCTTCTGGCACCTCTTTCTTCTCAGAACTGGAGCCTACATCATCTGATTCCCTGACTGTCTTCTAATGTTCTTTTCTATTTACATGTTCCTTTTGGGCTCTGTTAGGGAACAGTGGCCAGATCTGCTAGCCTGGTTCTTTTGGATTTTAGATGATGAGGACAACGATTCCATTTCCCAGGGGCCATAAGAACTTATTCTCAATCAATTTCAGAAATCAGCGCAGTTTTGGCCAAGAGACTCAGGCGACCCAGAAGAAAAGAAGCAATTTATGTCTTTGTTTTAACCTTCCATAAGCAAATAGGAATACTTTAAAGCTGTTTGGATTTCAATTGTTTTGTTTTTCACCAGACTTGAAAAACCAGAAGGTTTGTAATATTTATTCATAGAAAAAGCCAAGAAAAATAAGTTACAGAGTAAGGTAGGTAGTATGAGCTCATTATCATCAATAATGACAATCTTTGTATCAGCACACAGGTGTATGAACACAGAGGAAAGAACAGAAGGACATTCATCAACTTGCTAAGTTTAGGGAGGAGAGATCATTCATTTCTTAGTATGCTATTACTTTGGGGGCTGAGAGATGGCCTATCGGTTAAAAATGCTGACTGCTCTTGCAGAGGACCCGGGTGTTCGATCCCCACACCCACATGGCGGCTGAGAACTGTCGCGAAACTCCAATCCAGGCGAACTCCAGTTCCAGAGGGAATCGGAAAAAAAAAAAAACAAAGTATGCATTATTACTTCTGTATTCCTTTTACTTAGAATAGATAATAGTTTTGTAATTAAAACATAAATGGCAGTAAAGAGTTTGAAAAGCAAAGTGCTGGGGCTGGAGAGATAGCCTAGCGGTTAAGAGCACCGACGCTCTTGCAGAGGACCCGGGTTCGATCCCCAGCACCCACATGGCGGCTAAAACCGTCTGTAACTCCAATTCCAGGAGAACTCCAGTTCCAGGGGAATCCGAGACCCTCTTCTGACCTCCGCGGCATTGCACGACATGGGTGCACAGACCTGCATGCAGACAGTACATTCATACACATACAAAAATAAATAAATAATAATAATAATAAAAAAAAAGAAAAGCAAAGTGCTGAGAAAAGCAGCCCTGACTTTCCCATTCACAGAATGACACCGAACATGTGTTTTGGCATGGGGGTGGGCATGAGTTCAGAGAATGGACCGATGGTATGGAATCCCTTGAATTGCATCTGACTAAATACCCTTCTCCATAGTCTTCGTGCTAAGATAAGCTTTGCTGAGCTGAGGAGAGAAGCAAACTTGGAAGGAAGAGAAGCACAACATGGAAAGGAATTTTCAAGATGGAAAAGAAATGGGGCTTTCTGGTCAGACCCGCAAAGACATCCACACGTGCCGTTGGAGTGTTTCAGACACGTGTGCTCAGGGGTCCTCTGGGGCTTGAGATTTTGAGACCTGTCGTTGCCTTCTGGAGGCATCCCATTTTCCCAGACACTTCGAGGTCCAGATTTTGCCCAATGACTTCATCCAAAGTGATGAAACTACTAAGTCTTCATGCAGCCACATATTTTGTCTATCTTTGACTGGAGCTGATGCCAGAAATTTTAATTTCATTTTTTTCCAGTGAATTGTTGATTCATATCTTACAGAGAGACTATGAAAGAAAATTTTTCTCCAAAGATACCTTTCATCATTTGGATTCTATCGGCCTCATTTCTATCTAGGATCCAGTCTTGGAAGCATCTGATTTAAATTTCCTTTAGACCACAGTTATATTAAATAGGAATGACTTCTCCTTTATCCATCAGGGAACCTCACATGAAAGAGTCAGACAACGCTCCCTTTCAGAAGTCTTAGAGCCAGGTGACACCAGGTGCAAAGAGAGCCCAGTGTCTCATCTCGAGTCCCTTCACCTCCAGGAGGAGCTCCGCCATCACCTTCGACATCGGTATCAGTGAGCCACCCACTTCCTTTCATCCTCCCAAACACTTCCGGCTTGGGCATCTGTAGGATCCTCACACATTTTCTGATATATTCCTTTGCACCTGCAGGAGATGAAATGATACAGTGCTCAGTGAAGGAATCTGGGTGGTGCCACAGATCATTTAGGGCTACGGAACTTTATAACTGGAAGCAAGTGGTGACCATCCCTTTGATGTGGGATCTCCAGGCACCTGTCCCTCAGTGGAGGTTGGCCCCCCACCAGTGCCCTTGAACCCAATGTTCCATTAGCATTCTTGCAGTTGTGGCTGGAACCTGGTAATTGCACTGGAAACATGTTGACCCACGTGGCACAGTCCCAGAATTCAGTGGCATTAACAAGGTTTGGCTTCAGTAGATACAGTGTGGAGATCCACAAGTCTCAACTCCATTGTTTCCCTAACACCTGTCTGATGGATCTTGAGCTAACCCTACCTACCACCTGCTTTTGCTTTACCTTTTCTATCAAGGACAAACACTGAGGAGAATGTAATGATCATAGGAATTGAAAAATGATACTCTAATGATCAGATATCAAATGGAGTTGCAGACACATAAGAACTTTACTTCATGTACTTTTAATACATTTTTATGCACCACACAGTAATTTACTAGGATGTGGGTTTTAACATACTGTACACACGATGCGTAGATAAGAATGACTGAGTTGAATATTGGCTCTTTAAATTCCTTGGAACACTTTTATAGTGTTGACTCCAAGGAACAGTACTGACATCCCCTCTTTATGGACGCGTGGAGAGGAATTGGGCTTTTACTGGATGTAGTTGTTTTGCTTCAAGGGATACGAGTTTGTGAGTAGCTTTGCCAATTTTTTTTTCAATCATGCAATTTAATTGTAATTCTATTGTAGCACTACAGCCTTAGGCATTGACATTTATTTGAAAAAGAAAAGAAACTCAACATGTAGAAAAGGAGGAGACATCAAATCCAGGTTCACTCAGGGTTTAAGTTATCATCAGACATGAAGACTCTCCGCCAACTTTTGTTCATCTTTATCTTAAATGTTCTCATGTTAGGCAGATGTTCCTGTTTAGTAGAACACCCTCCACAAGAGGACAACAGGGTTTCATTCATTTCTTATGGGAGGTGCTGCCTGGATGTGCGTGTGTGCATGTACGTGTGTCTGCAGGTGTACCTGTGTGTGTGCGTGTGTGTATGTGGTAATGTGTGTGGTTATATGTCCATATGTGTGCACATGTGTGTGCATGTGTTTATATGTATATATGTATGTATGTGTGTTTGTGTGTGCATATATGTGTGTATATATATGTGTGTGGTTTTGGAAATTAATTTTCCTGTACTGAGAGAATGTAGTGCTGGTCAAAGAACTCTGCCAATGAGCCACACCCGTGACTCCAGCAATATCTTCTGATACTTAGTAGTTACTGGAACCTCTTGAACACTTCTTTTTATTCATGCAGATCAGATCATTAAGTGACCACTGCATTTTATCCATATGACACTTTTCAAACTTCTACTCTTGAGGAGAGTAGCAGCCTACCTCTTCCCACAAGTCACATCATTTGTGGAGAATGTGTACAAATCCCGAGGCAACTGTGGTGAAGATGTGTGAGATGGACTCCTCTAGGAAAATGAATGAGGGGCTTTGTATTTTGAATTAAGGGATCTTAGCTTTTGAGAGTGAGATTGGTGAGTGCAGCTAAATGCTAAATGGCTTGTAGCTCCACCATTTTCTCTTTGAGTTTCTGGTTTCCTATTTAAATGACAACCAAATCAAGATGAAAAGCAAAGATTCTGGTCCATCCTTTACAGTGTTTAGATCACTCAATGCACCAGCCATCCGTAGGGACTCTCTGTAAGTCTTCAGTATATTTGTTAGCAGGGAAGTCTGCACTTAATTAGAAGTTGGGAAACCACTGGCTTTATAAAATCTTCAAAATCCAATCACTTGAACAATGGTCTTCATTTCACCATTAATGTTGTTTTCTTTTTCTTCAATCACGTTTTGACTAGGCGTTGACGCTATGCAGACCTTCTCTTCTTGGAAGCATGAAGTGGCACATGAACCAATGCTGTCCTGATTCTGGGCCCACTGACCTCCAAAAGGCTAGCTTGTGCTAGTGCCTCTGTCTGTGGGGAAAGCAGCCTTTTGTTATAGAGGAGACAGAATGGCTGGTCAGTAGTGCAGTCGAGTCTGCTTCCTCTGCGCTGTGGTCGACTTTGCTGTGGCTATTGTAGTGTTGGCAAGTTACAGAGTTGCCTTCCAAACACCTCTCTCTGTACCTCCTTCCTGAGACTTGGCTCGGTCTCCTTGGACTGGCTCACTTTAAACAGAATGGGAAGAGAAGTGGATGGGCTATCTGTTTAAAAAAAGAATAGTACATTTTAATGGAAAAATGAGGTATTTTCCATTGTGGTAGAGTGTCTTATTTTCAGTCATAAAATTGTTCGAAAGAGGAAGCAAAAAGGGGAACATATATTCATTTGTTTTAACTTGAATTCGTAAATCGAGTTCTTGAGAAAGCTGTCAGGCACCTATTTTGAAGAATGATGACTTTGTTTCAACATCCAAATATCATAATGCTTACACTGTATAATTACCTCGCATAATGTTCTGAATTTATAAATAGAGTTATAGATCATAATTGGTAGCTGTGAGTGGAGTTTCAACATGACCACACTGAGGAGAAATAGAGAAATAGAGAGAAGCAGGATGATGATGAGGAGGATGAAGAAGAGGAGGAGGACAAGAGAGGGGGAGGAGAAACTTATATAAGGGATTATTCAAATGACAAGATAAAAGATTGTGACAAGTTAACCAATTTTAGAAAGTTATCATCTAGCAAGTATGTGATGCTGAGATAACTCCAAACACAGTCCTTAATAACTCCTGTAGCCAGACTTAGGTATGGATGCTCACATTGGACCACACATGCTGCAGAATACAGAGTCAGACTTGTTCAGCTAGGCCCTCAATGTTCCTAACAGTTCCTAACCGTGGAACTACATTGATCGTTGACTGTACATTAGAACTGCAGAGTGGACGGCCAAGTTTTGAGTTACACGATGTTGAAAACCACTGCATGAAGCCAACTCCAACCTCTAACCACCAGGTTTCCACTAGCAATGGCAGAGAAGCGGAAGGGAGGCAGACGTGGTTGCTGACCATTTGGAAACTATGGTATTAACAAGATTTAAAGTGAAGTAAGTGGTGTGGTGTGGTGTGTGTGTGTGTGTGTGTGTGTGTGTGTGTGTGTGTTATGCTTTTCCTGGGGGTTTGCTCCTTTCTGAACCATCCTAGACCTGGCAGGAGACCATTTTTCCTTTTGTCTTAACTCTTTATTTGTGACAAGTTCTGTGGCAGTATAAGCAGCACACAGCAGACATTGGGAGTCTAGGTGCCTTTGCTGGAATCTTTTGCCAGAGAGATTTCATCTGCTTCATTTTCCATAGCTGGCCCTCTGCTGAGGGGGACCTGAGAAGGACCCGGGCCAGGCCATACGTGCAGGCTGCCTGCAGAGAGGAAGCATAGTGGAGCATTCCTTTCAAAAGCTAGGATTACACATGGCTTTTAAGACCATTCTTGAGTTGCTTGTTCCCGGTGGCTGCTCTCCAGGGTCATGCAGAGGATATTTGGAGGGAAATCCAGCTTACCAGCTTGACTGGAAGCCAGCTTAGTCTAAGTAGAAAGTAGCTATGTGCATGTGTACAGGAGAGAGGACACATATGGGGTCTTTTCTATATGCTACAGTCTTTTCCACCATCTTATTTATAACATTTCAATGAAAAGGTTGTGATTATTAGGAACAGAAGCAAGTCCTTGAGCTCACTTGTATTTGTCGAGTCCTTAAAACTTTTGCTTTCTTAGCTATGACATTACTCTGTTTAAGTTCACCAGCCAGGTGATGGCAGACCAGGGTCTCACATTTGGTGCTGTGTGCTGGTTTGTGCTGGATCAAGAGCTCTGTGACCGGATTCCCTTCTCTGGGATGCCCCAGGTCAGGGGTGTACACAAGAGAAATTTGGACGTGATTTGGAAGTTGGAGGTAGAGCTGTGACTGTTCTTCTCCAGAGCCGGATATGAGGGTAACTGCTCTGCAATGGCGGCAGCTCACAGGTTGTGGCAAGTTGATTCATCCTTTCGACATTCCTATGGTTGAGTTCACATCCTCCTCAGTTTTGAGGAGTCTCTTCCCTGAGGCTCTTAAAGTCCCAAGCCAGGGAAGAAGCCATTTATAGTTCATGGCAAAAACCATCAACCTGTTCGGTAGGCTATCGTAACTGCCAAGGTTGGAGATCATGCGAACCTGGCAGGGGGTGTGGTTTGTCCTTGATCTTCCTCCTTCATGTCCAGCTTGTCTTTCAGATTGCTGGTCCTGAGCTACCAATGACCCCAGAGCCACCCCAGACACAGTTTCTCATAGACTTCAGCAGCCTGGTTTCATTCCACAATCTACACTTTGTTCCACATCACCTGTAGCAGATCTGGTCTCTCCAGGAACACTTACCCTCCAACATTCCACACACTGCACTTACTGGGGAGGGTCTGGGGAAAGGGATTCAGATGCTCTAGCTCTGGAAAGTTGAGGACTTTTCCAATTAGCTGCTCAGAGAATAAAGAGTGAGTTTCTTGTAGCAAAAACAGAAAATTCAAAAGCCACTTTGATGTTCCTGTGAAGTTGAGGAGCACAGAGTTAGGGTTGAGCAATTAGCTCAGTCAGTAAAGTGATTTTGATCCTAAGAACCCATGTGAAAAAGTCAAACATGATGGTATACCCAGTGCCAGGGGGGTGGAGACCTGTGGATCCCTGGAGCTCACTGGCCAGCCTGCCTAATTTCATTGATAAGTTCCAGGCTAGTGTGAAGTTCTTTCTCAAAAAACAAGGTGGACAATGTCTTGAGAAATGATACCTAATGTTGACCTCTGGCTTCCATGTGCATGTAGACACACACACTGATTATAGAACTCATCATTTCATGGCCAAGGATGTGTTTAAGGTAGGTCAAAATATCTTGATAAAAATGTTCTGGTGTCCATTGATGGACAACCAAGAAATCCTCTTCTTGTTTCCCAGCATATTTTCAGGTGTCTGTCAGCGTCTGCCCTCGTGTGCAGGGTATTATGGGAAAGCCAGAGTGTGCTCGCTTGCTTCTGTGGATGAACGTCTGGACAAAGATGGAGATTTTTTTCTACTTTTCATTCATTTGGTGTTATATGGATCTAGGTATCAACACATGTCTCTTTTCCATTAAGTCTTTTAAAAAGAGTATTATTTTATTTTTCAATGCCGGTTTTCTGGAAAACAATTTTGCAAGGTGCAAGCTGTTCAGATGAAGTGTTGAAATCCTGGCTGCAGGAGAAGCTGCTTGGAACCAAACAACACTTACTTCAACCCCAACAGCGACCCTTTGGAGATTTACCCTTTGCCATTTAGCACGTTGCTCTGGCTGTCTGTGTGCACGCTGTGTATCCTGGGACTTTCCTGAGTCTCTCTATCTTCTGCTTTTGGGGTAATATTGGTTTGACCAATATTAAACTCAGAAGAACAACATTGGAAAGATACTGGTTATTTATTTATTTATTTATTTATTTATTTATTTATTTATTTATTGTCTTTTTTGAGGTAAGATCTCCCTGTAGCCCCAGCTAGCCTGGAACTAGCTATGTAGACCAGGCTGGCCTTGGACTCACAGAGCTCCATCTGCCTCTGCCTCCTGAGTACTGGTATTATAGGCGTGCACCATCACGCCTGATAGACCTAGTTTTCTAACAAGACAGTGAAATAGGTTGTCTGTGACTCATGGCTTCACTTTCTGGAATATTCTCTAGCTCCATAAAAAAAATCTCAACCCCAGAACTTCCATACCTCTGCCACCCTCCTTTAAGTCTGAATATTGTCTGTTTTGGATGAAGTAATATGATAATATGTTAATGCAGTTGGCTGTATCTTGGTTTTTCAGGGTCAGGTTTTGTGTGTATACAACAAACCTTTTACATAATAAAAGTATCAATCATGAATTATACTGAACATGCTTGTACTGACCATTGTTGTTTAGCAGAAATTCAAATTTCCTTGGGCATCCTGTATTTTATTTTCTAAGGCTGCTACCCTCAGAGTAGATAACTCCTGTACCCCACACTCCCCAACTCTCTCATTTTCAACATCTTGCATATCAGCAGGATTTTCAGTTGCAAGCTGACCTCTGATTAGCTTGATGAGTCATGTGCTTGCTTTCTAGAAAGGAATAACAGGACTTCTTTAGGTTCCTCGGTGCTGCCAAAACAAAGCATGCCTGAGACTGTGAGAAAGACTTTGGTCCTTGACTGCTTTGGCTGTAGTGTGGCACAATTTAAGCATCTGTGTTCTGAAGTAGAAGACTCACTTCACAGGGGGGCTTGGGTTCCAAGTTCCCACATTTTCCTGTTTCCTTCCTCTTTTCTTCAGAGCTGCTAGTCCCCTTTTCTCATAAAAGAAATGGTTTGATCTCTCTGAGGTTCATCTGGGCCTAACACTTGATCCTCTAGGCTTTGTGGCTCAGAAGTGATTATCTGACAGGTTAGTGGAAGGCAGTCCTAGGGTACAATTACTTTTTAAATATTTATTTTTATTTTATGTGTATGTGTACCACCATGTGTATGCCTGGTGCCCATGGAGGCCAGCAGAGGGCGTTGGATCCTCTGGAATTGGACTTACAGGTGGTTGTGAACCACCATGTGGGTGCTGGGAACTGAACCCTAGTCCCCTATATGAGCAGCAAATGCCTTTTAAATGCTGAGCCATCTCTCTAGCTCTGAATATAGATTCGTGTGTGTGTGTGTGTGTGTGTGTGTGTGTGTGTGTGTAGGTCAGAGGTCAATGTCAGTTGTCTTCCTCAATTATTCTCCACCTTATTTTTTGAATAGGATCTGTTACTGAACCGGAAGCTCAGTAATTTGGCTGGACTGGCTGGCAGCCAAGCTTCAAGGATCTTTCTGTCTCTATTTTCTTGCATGATGACTGGGGATTGAACTCAAGTCTTCATGGACGCACCTTGCCTACTGAACTATCTCCCCAGATCCTAGAGTGTGGACTCCTATTACCTAGCTCATAAGTACTGACAAGGGTTTCTGAGTACCTTGGGAAATAATGACACAGAAAGAATATGGATTAAGGTTTCTAACATTTTTTCCAGGTTTTCCTACATTCTAAAACTAATGCATGTTCATTGTAGATAAAAATATAAAGTATTCAAAAGCATAAAGAAGAAAATTTATAAATCTATGCTCCAAAGAGAAATGCTGTTAATATTTGCGGAATGTATTTTTATTATTTTCCTATAAATAAATGCATTATTTGAACAAAATTATCATATGATGCAGAAATATGCAGTCACCTATTTTTGCTGTTATTTTACAATGGAATATGAAATTTTTTCCAGAATGATATATATGAATACCCTTGTGAATAATTAATTCTCAATGTTTGGGGCTGTTGCAGGTTTCATTTTAAAAAGTAAAGTTGGGGCGCTGGGTGTGGTGGCTCACACCTTCATGCCAGGACTTGGGAGGCAGAGGCAGGCAGATCGTTGTGAGACTGAGGTGACCCTGACCTACATAACAACTTCCAGGCCAGCTGGGAGTACAAGAGACCCTGTTTCAAAAACAAATAAACAACCAAAAATAAAGTTAGGTATGAACCCTTCTAGGAAAACAATTTATTTATACAGGTACATAGAGAATTTGGGTAAAGTGTCAAGAGGTCTCTCTAGCTCCGATAGGCAAAGAAAGCCTGCTGTAAAACATCACAATTTAGTTTATTTAAAATTTTTTTTACATTTAATTAATTAATTAATTAGTTAAATTGTGTGTGTACGCACCTGTCATACATAGTGCATGTATGGGGTCAGAGGGAGTGAGTGGGAATTGACTCTCTCCTTCCAGCAGGTGGGTTCCAGGGATTGAACTCAGATTGTCAGGCTCAGAGACAAGTGGCCTACTCACTGAGCCCTTTTGTTGACCCCACAATTGATTTAATTCCTATGCAATAAAACATTTGAGGGGCTCCCAATATAAATATGTTGTGTTTAAGCTCATGGGAGATTAGACATCTGCTACTCTGTAACCTCAAGTACCAAGATTTTTGTCTGTGTTTTCTTAGACTCTGGGTTTAGGGCTAGGGAAGAGGAGTCTATGTCAGATTGGCTTTCTGTTTTTGAGTCAGCTCTGAAGACTGTTGGGTAGCTGGGGCTTCCCTTGGTCAGAAGCCAGAAGCAGTCATGAGCGAGAAAGCTAGCGTGGATTTCACAAGAACTTTGTCACAAGTCTCACGTTTCCTGTAGGAAAGCTGAATTGGCTAGCACACTCCCTGTGAGTAAGACCGTAACTCCACTCTCAGCACAGGACTTGTGCTGAAGACTAAAATTAATTCTCAGAGGAAACATAAAGCTAATCCACTAATGTCTGAATGCTAAAGATGTTGATTCTTTTTTCTCCCATCTTCTGGCTATTTCCGCATGGAATGTAGCTTTTATCTATTTGCATCATTAGAAAGAAAATGAGACAGCTTGGGAAACCACAGAGAGGAGCAGAATCCTTCACGATGGGTCCTGTGGGTCCCTGTGTGCTTTTCATCTAGCCTGGGACAGTGCTGAGCAGCCTCTGCAGTCCAGAGAATCAGCGGTAGGTCTGTAAATTAGTATCATTAACTACAGTAACTCTAGGTGATATGATATGCTAGCCCTGGGCTAGGTGCTTTACCAAAATTCTTACTGTTCTGAAAAGTGGGGATCGTTTTCCTTTTTGTGGACCGAGAGGTGAAGGAGTGCAGCCTCCAGCATAGGATTCACCCCTGCTGGCCTTGGACCTTGGGAAGTTGCTTGCTCGACCTTTACCTCATTTCTCTTATCAAGAATGGAGTGTAATGCAGGCTTGGCTTCAGGCTGGGCAGACTGTATCTCAGGACAGCCTACTACCCACATCGGTATCTGATGTTTCCTGCTCGCCTTGTCTTCCTGCCACCCTCTGCTCCACTGCCCTCCAGCCAGAAATCTTTTTCCCTCCCCTTCCATGACTGTTAGCTGCTAGCATCCAATCCAGGATGGAGAATGGCCCTTCCTTCCTTCCTTCCTTCCTTCCTTCCTTCCTTCCTTCCTTCCTTCCTTCCTTCCTTCAACTTCCTTCCTTCCTTCTTAACTTCCTTCCTTCCTAACTTCCTTCCTTCCTTCCTTCCATTGTCCTTTCCTTCCCTTCCCTTCCCTTTCCTTCCCTTCCCTTCCCTTCCCTTTCCTTCCCTACCTTTCCCTTCCCTTCCCTTCCCTTCCCTTCCCTTCCCTTCCCTTCCCTTCCTTCCTCCCCTCTCTCTTCCTTATTTTCAGAGGTTTTGTTTTATTTCAATTATGTATGTATATGTTTGGGGTATGTATGCATGAGTGTAGGCGTCCTTGGAGGGCAGAGATGAAGGATCTCCTGGAGCTGGAGTTATAGGTCATGTGAGCCATGTGATGTGAGCACTGGGAATCAAACTCTGATCCTCTGGAAGCGCAGTAAATGCTCTTGATCCGTGAGCCATCCCTCCGGGCCTAGATAGTGTCTTAGGGCAAGAAGTGCAGTGGAAGGGGTGTGTGACTCATTGAGAGCACTCCAGCATGGACAGCCTTCAGATTCCACAGCATGGGGCATGGGCAGGTTTTCTAATGGGCGAATGGCTGGAACTGTAACTAGTGGAGTGGAAGGACACATTTGATGGCAAATTCCTGCTCAGTGTTCCCCTAAACAGTTCAGGAAGTGGCTACCTACCTTTCCCAAGTTATTTAGGCTCTGATGTGGCTCTGGAAGGGAAACCACGCACTACACTGCCTTCCAACAGGCAAGCTCGGCCTCATCTTTTCCGGAATAAACCCACAGTTACCTTTGTCTGTGGGTAATGGCCCATTTTCCTTCTTGGTGTGAGGAGAATAGGGGTGAATGGTAATTTTAAACACCTGCAAGCTGCTTTATGATTTGGTCATGCTAAGGTTTTTGGGCAGCCTTCCGCCAGTCTGTTAATATCTTTCCAATTATGTTTGCCTTGACATTTGCCCTGAGCCCTCTGGCTTCTCATAATACCTCGGGAGCCATCCATGTGCTCAGAGCTTGGTGAGAAGTTCAGCACGGAGGCAGGATCTCTGCTCCTGCCTCACCATCCAGGAAAAAGGTGGCCAGCAAGCAGCTCCCAGGACCCAGGAAGAAGATTCAGAGAGGAATGTGTGTTACGTGTGTGTATGCCGGTGCATTTGCATGTGTTTATGGAGGCCAGACCTTGATGTTGAGTGTCTTCTCCAATCGTTCTCCGCCTCAGTTTTTGAGCCAGGGAGTCTCAGGATCCTTCTGTCTCTGTCTTCCCAGTGCTAGGACAGCTGGTGTGTGAAAACATGCCCAGATTTTTACACAGGTGTTGGGGATCTGAACTCAAGACCCCATGTTCACGTGGCAAGCTCTTTACTGTTGGAATCATTATTTTGACATACACTTTGGCTTCATTTTCCTGGTGAATTCCATGATCTGCATATCAGAAGAGATAATCCTCACAGTGAAGGACATTTCTGAATTAGCCATGTGGCCTTTACGTGGCCACTCATAGAAACCTGTTGTTGATGAGAATGAATTGCTGTCTGCGAGAATCTGCCCATAAACTTCATCCAGATATTCAAAGTCTAGGCTCAAAGCAAAGGGAAACATATGGACTAAGTACACATGATTTTCCTCCAAAAGACATTTTGATATTGTTTAAGTGAGCTCTCCATGCATTTAGTTCATGAACGGTTGTTTTAGTTTGCTTTCAATTGCTGTGGCAAAACACTCTGACCAATACCAACTTGGAGAGGAAAGGGTTTATTCACTTTACATCTCCTCTGTCTCAGTTCATCACTTAGGGAGGCCAAGGTAGGAACTCAGGGCAGGAACCTAGAGGCAGGTGCTGAAGCACAGGCCATGGAGGAACATTACTTACTGGTTTGCTCCTTGGTTCATGCTCATCCTGCTTATTTATACAATACAGAAGGATCTGCCCAGAGGTGGTACTACCCACAGTGGACTGGGCCCTCCCACATCACCCAACAATGAAGAAAATGCCCCAGAGACATGGCCACAGGCCAGTCCAATGGAGTCAATTCCCCAATTGAGAATCCTTCAACCCAGGTGTGTCAAGTTGACACTAAAGCTGTCCAGCACATCAGATAAATGATGTCAGGATGCAGTAGAGCATAAAACAGTATCTCCAGTCTCAAACACCCCATGTTGTAGTCGGGAGGATAAATTATACAATGAACTGTGTGTGTGTGGGGGGGGGGTTTGCTGGGGATTGAACTCAAGGTCTTATGGATAGTAGGCAAGTACTCTAGCACTGAGCTACATTTTCAGCCCATAATAAAACATTTAAATATAATTATAAGAAGCCTAGAAAATGAAGCTTCTGTTCTAGGCAAGTCACAAAGACATCTCTTGATGGAAGCTTCTATTTGGGGCTTGGTTTAGTTTTTCAAGGTAGCGGGTTTTGAACAAAGTTCTTTGTGTATTTTTATGTACTTTCTAAGGAAATGCTATTAAAATGTGTGCTTAGCAATCAGTCCATAGGTAAATAGTCTTACCAGGAGTCCACTATCTGGTGACAAAACAGCTCTTCAAACAGGACAGGAGCCACGGGCCCATGATGCTGGGAAACCTCCCAGGTGGCTTGAAAATAATTATTCAGGAAAGGGCAGTCTAGAAACACTGGCCGGAAATGAAGGGTTGAAGAGGGGACACGGATGGGGGAGGGAGACCACAGGCCAAATGCCACTCTGGTGGCACTGCCAGCAGTCAGTTTCTCTGTCTTTTAAAAATGGTTTTATTTAAAACAAGTGAGAGATGGAGGAAAGGAAGAAAATCTTGAGGTTGGAGTGCAAACAAACCCACATTCCTATGAGCGAAAGGGATTTTTAAATCAGCCTCATTTTCTTGGAAGAGGAATTCAAGAATCAATTCTTTGTCTCACTGAGGTCAGTCTTGTGAAAGTTGGCCTGTCTGGTTACCTATGTAGCCGATGCTGACCTCTGAGGAAATGGGAGTTATATATTATATTTGTCCTGGGCTCTGCCCTTCCATACCTTTCTAAGGGCATTGCCTAGATCTCGGTGATCAGTACAGGGGTTTTCCGATTTATACAACATAGCTTCATTCCAGAACTGGGTAAATAATCCTGCTAGTAGACACATGTCACACTGCCATTGGTACAGTGAAAGTGAGTTAATCAAGGGTTTCTTTAGAAACAGAACCAGTATTAGAGGCAGATTTCCATATGTATTTACATGTACATATTTATACATATTAAATATATGTAAATCATATCACATATCATATTATATACACATTACAATTCATATTTGACTGTAAAAACACACACTAGTATATGTAGTATGAAAGTGCATCTGAAATATTAATATATGTAGGTATAATCACAAAATTTATATATTCACAGAGATTTTTAAACGTTGAAACATTTTTTATATTTATTTTTATTTTATGTTTATAAGTGCTTTGGCTGCACATATGTAAGTGTACCACGTGTGTACAGAAGAGCATGCCAGATCCCCTGGAAATGGAGTTGGGGACACTCTTAGCTGTCTTCTGCAAGAGCAGACAGTGCTCTTAAC
Organism: Rhizomys pruinosus; assembly: GCA_009823505.1. NCBI lineage: Eukaryota > Metazoa > Chordata > Mammalia > Rodentia > Spalacidae > Rhizomys > Rhizomys pruinosus. The sequence goes on from VZQC01007297.1 coordinate 985,782, forward strand.
CACTGGGCTACCTCTCCAACCTTTATTTAAACATTTTTAAGATATCCATTTATTCATTTATTTGTATATGTGTCTGTGTAAGTGCATGTGTGCATGTGCGGGGTGTGTTGCACACTTGTGTACATGCACTAGGGGGCTGGAAGATGTTATTTCCTCTCTGCCTAGCCCTCTGAAGTAATTTCTTTCTGAACCTGGGGCTTGCCTCCAGTCTACACTGGAAACCAGCACCCCCTAGCAATCCTGTTGTCGGGCCTGGAGAGATGGCCTAGCGGTTAAGAGTGCCGACTGCTCTTGTAGAGGACCCGGGTTCAATCCCCAGCACCCAGATGGTGGCTGAGAACCGTCCGTAACTCCAATTCCAGAAGAACTCCAGTTCTAGGGGAATCCGACACCCTCTTCTGACCTCTGCAGCATTGCATGACATGGGTTCACAAACCTTCATGCAGACAGTACATTCCTACACATAAATAAATAAAATAAAATTAAAAATAAATAAATAAATAATAAATAAAAAAGAAAGAAATACTGTTGTCTCTCCTCCACCTCAGAGCTGGGATTATAGGCCTTTGTGGGAACTGTTAGATAGTTATGTGGATGCTGGGATCCAAACTCTGTTCTTGCTCTGAGCCACTGAGCCATTTCTTTAGCCCCTTTTGTAAACATTTTAAGGGATTAGCTAGCAATTGTTGGATTTAGCTGGTCTGAAATCTATAGATACCCAAGAAGTACTGAGATTGACCTGGAGGGACAGCTGGTCACAGAATTGGTCACTTCGCCAGGTACCTCAGGGTACTCTCTCAATGCCTTTAGCTAACTGGATGAAGCCCACCCACATATAGACAGTAATCTACTTTACTCAAAGTGTATTAACCTAAGTACCTAAAGCTATCTAAAACTCATCTTTTCAGAGCTATATAGATTCATGTTCGACCAAGCTATTGGGCCTTACACTCTACCAGAATGACATTAACTATTACCCTGGACAAGGGTAGGTCAGAGCCTCCTTTTCATATAGAACTTTAGAGTTCAGGTATCTCCCTTCCCAAGTTCAGGCTTCAGATGAGAGAGGTAGGCATAGAGAGGAATGAAGGCTTCCTCACCTCCTACCCACAGCCTCCTCTGGGAAGGAAGCCATGCTCTACGCTCCTTTCTTCTGTCTTCTTCTTCCATCTAGTAGAACACTTAGTCACCTTACCCTGCTTGGGAGAGTGAGGGCAGAGCTGTGGGGAAGCTGCAAGTTAAGGACATGGTGCCCCTAGCATCCAGTATGGCTCCTTTAGCTTAGTTCCATCCTGGGGCCACAGATGAAGCAAGATGAAGTATAGCTTGGGCAAAGCAAGGGACTCCATCCTTCTTGTCTGTCTCTTGGCTATGCAAGGCATTGCCCTGTTGGGAGACCAACTCCAAAGGGCACAAATGTGCCATGGCGCTGCCCACCACCTGTTCCCACCCTTTCTGGAGCTGGTTTTCTCTATCAGAGCACATAGTCCTTCTGCAGAATGAAGAGGTGGTGGCAGGCTTTGTTGTCTCAGTGTCTACTTGTCTTCATCTTGCCTGTCTTTGCCCTGTGCTCTCAGGCTCCTCTTACGAATGGAGTTTCTGGGGATGAGACAGGAAAGACCTTACTTATGGGGCCGGCTGCCTTGTGGGCTTGGCTTCGGTGATCTCTGGATCTTTCTCTGTGTGGTGAATAAGCCAGGCTGACTCAGACACTAACTATTACTTACTGGTTTATAGTTGAGCATTTAGCTCTCACGAATTATGGCTAACTTTTCCTGTAATTCCTCAATTTGCATTCAATTTATGTTTCATTCAATAGTTGTGTTTATATAATTACTCACTGTGGGATGAAGATGTTTGCTAGAAATTTTCCTGGCTTTTTCTTTACAAAATGATTCCTTACCCCAAACTACTTCCTTGAGGTTGAAGGTTAGATGTTTTAAAATCTAATATCATCTATCTATCTATCTATCTATCTATCTATCTATCTATCTATCTATCATCTACCTATCTATCTATCTATCTCTATCCAGCTAACATCTATGGACTGCCATTGTTGGACTATCTGGGCTGTATCATGGAGGCCAGTGCAGGGGGATCAAGACAGGACACATGCTTACTGGACTTCATTTGGGGGACCATGGGAGGGAAAGACCCCAATATGGAGCACAAGTGCAGGATTGATGGTTGTTTGGGCTTGCCAAGGAGGAGCCTTCGAGCACTTCCTTAAGGAAAACATAATATCTTTTAGGAAAAAAAATAAAGTCCTCCAATTCAAGTGATATGTGTATGTATGTATATATTTATGTATATATAAATATAAAACACTATGTGTATATATAACTATGTATATATGTATATATACTGAAGCAATACAAGTTGGAGAGAACAACAACAACAAAAGAACTGAAAAACCCCAAAACTCTGGAAAGACTCAGAAAGACTCAGATGCAGGACATATAATATGGCAGAGTGCAGGGACTTGGGTGGGGTGGGGGGCATGGAAAGGGGAGCGACTCTAGATTCAATTGAGAAATGATGTATGACTTACCAAAAAAGTTTAATAACAATAAAATTTTTAAAAATTAAAAAAACATAAAGAAAAGAAAAGAAAAGAAGAAAAAGAAAGAAAGAAAGAAAGAAAGAAAGAAAGAAAGAAAGAAAGAAAGAAAGAAAGAAAGAAAGCAGGCTGAGCACTGGCAGGGGAGCAAGCCAGTAAGCAGCATTCTTCCATGGTCTTTGAAGCTCCTGTCCCTAGGCTCCTGTCCCTAGGCTCCTGTCCACCTTCCTTCCCTCTATGAGTGAATACAAGCTATAAGGTGAAATGCACCATTTCCTGCCCCAGTTGCTTTAATCAGGGTTTGATCACAGAACTAGAGAGTGACTAGTACAATTTAATATCCTGCTTCTTGTGAGCACAACATTGTTCCTTATCTCTCTGGGATATTAGTAACATGTTTTTAAAGACTTTTTCCTCCCTCTTTTGCCTATATTTCTTGACTCCAAGCTACAGGTTGACTCCAAGTCTTTCCCAGGCATCATTGGCCTAGGTTTATTTGTTTCATGTTTCACAATACATTGCTAAGGGAAGTCAGGGTAGAAACTCAAGGAGGAACTGGAGCAGAAACCATGGAGGAATGCTGCTTGAGGACTGGCTTCCAGGATCGTGCTTAGCTTTCTTTCTTTTTCTTTCTTTCTTTCTTTCTTTCTTTCTTTCTTTCTTTCTTTCTTTCTTTCTTTCTTTCTTTCTTTCTTTCCTTCTTTCTTTTAATCAGAAAGGAGCAATCAGGGTGTTGCCAAGTCCTGATTACACAGAGATGCTAATCACGTATCATGCAAACTCCAATCATCATTTTCTATCTGCCCTCCAAAAGGAGGAACAGGTAAGGATTATCCCACCTGATGATGCTTAGCTAGCTTTCTTATGCAGTTTAGGACCATCTGCCCAGTGGTGGCAGCACCCATAGTGAGCTGGGCCCTTCCACATCAATGAACAAAGCAGACAGTTCCTCACATATAGGCCAATCTGACCTGGGAAATCCCTAAATTGAGAGTTGCTAAGATGACTCTGTGTTGTGTCCTTGACAGAGGAAACCAACTAGGATGTGCCCCATGCTAATAAAATGGCACATGCATATGCATATGTTATCTCTCTCATACACACACACACACACACACACACACACACTGTCAGATATATGTATGGCTCACAAAGCATATATGTCTCTTTTTGCATTTTAATTCTATGGTGGTAGTGGTAAGCTTTATTCATTTAAAAATATTTGTTCTAGGGCTGGAGAGATGTCTCAGCTGTTAAGAGCACTGACTGCTCTTGCAGAGGACCCATGTTTGATTTCCAGCACCCACATGGTGGCTAAGAACCTGTGTTCCGCCAGGTGTGGTGGTACATGCCTTTAATTCTAGCACTTAGGAAGCAGAGGCAGGTGGATCTCTGTTAGTTCAAGGCCAGCCTGGTCTACATAGTGAGCTTCAGGCCAGCTGGGACTAAAGGGAGACCCTGTCTCAAAAGAAAAAAAAAAAAAAGACAGCCAAGTGTGGTGGCTCATGACTTTAATACTATCACTCTGGAAGCAGAGGCACGTGGATCTTTGTGAGTTCAAGGACAGCCTGGTCTACAGAGTGAGTTCCAGGACAGCTGGGGCTACAGGGAGACCCTATCTCGAAAAAGAATAACAACAACAAAAAGGCAAAAATATTATTCTAGCTTGGTGTGGTGGTGCACATCTTTAATCCCACCACTCTGGAGGTAGAGGCAGGGAGATCTCCGTGAGTTCAAAGCCTGCCTGGTCTACATAGTGAGTTCCAGGGCAGCTGGCATTACAGGGAGAGCTTGTCTCAAAAAAAAAAATGTTATTATTTGTATGTGTATGTGCACATGGGTGCAGGTGACCACAGAAACCAGAAGAGGGCAACACTGAAACTAGAGTTGCAGGTGTTTATGAACTTGGATCCAAGCTCCAGTCTTCCAATAGAGCAGTGAGTGCTATTAACCACTGAGCCATCCATCTAGCCCTGAAATTTTATTCTTCATCAGAGTTTAGGAGATGAGGCAGTTGGCCTAACTCCCTTCTTATTGTTGAACAAACAATCCACAATTCAATTTACTTTTGGAAAACCTTTTGTCTCCATTTGGATTCTTGGTCTACGGTTACATATCTCTGATCACTGAATTTACTAAAGAGCCACTTTCATATCTTGGGCAGTGCCATTTTCCTCTCTATAAGCCTTAGTAGGAACCAATGAATACATGGGTTTGGGGGAAGAAACTCTACTGGGGCTATTGTAGGTGACAGTGGGTGGATACCAAGCCAGCTGCCAGCCCCTGGAGGTCTCACTGGAAAGTTTGGCCCAGCTCACATGTGGAAATATGTCTAGTGGTCTCATCCTCTTCTCAGGCATCTGTTCACTTTACTAAACCACTGCATGTTTGGCACCATGTGCTAGCTTCTAGGCAGAGTCCCTTAAAATGACATGGCTGTGTTTTGTAGGTTAGGAATGGAGCATGTGTGGCGAGGAGCCTTCACAGTTTCCCAAAACCTTATGTGGGCGGTCCCAGTGATTTTTGAATTTATGAATTCTTGATGGAAACAAGGTATCTTGTGTCTCCATCTTGCAATAAAGATTCTAGAATTAGATGGCTTATATTTTGTATTCTACTTAAAACTGAAAAAAACTTAAAAGAACGTCTTCAAAACTTCTCAGTTAACAGAGATGGGTTTGTGTGTGTGGCATATACCTGTTGGTACTGTTATTTGGCTTTGGCTTTAATATTGAAGAGCAGTCTGAGAGAGAGAGAGAGAGAGAGAGAGAGAGAGAGAGAGAGAGAGAGCACTATACTGTGGGCTAAGAGAACATACCAGAGTTTATGAGTGTTGGGATTTAATTCTAGGAAACCTTGTCTTCTGGCATCTGCCAATATATCCTGTGGAATTTATTATGTGCCCGCAATGTCTTTCTTGACCAAGTCTTCTCCCTTGTTTCCACAGCCACGAGCTTAATATCAGCCCCTGTCGTCTCACACCTGCATTATAGACACAGCTCAGGCCCTCGTTCCCTTGCCTTGCCACCGGTCACCCCCAGTTTCAGTCTCCATCCTGGCTGACAGCACAGGGCAAACTCATCACTCTTTCTAGGTCACACATTTCTCCACCTCTCTGAAGGAACTCAGTAACATTCACTGGAAAGAAAGTGTCCACAGATCATGTAGCTATCCTCAGGGGGAGAAAGGTGGGCCCAGTGTGTTTTAATCACTTGGAGAGACACTAGACAAGAAGACTCCTCAATCCCTTCTACTGACGGGGCAGGACTTGGAGGCCTATTCTATATTTATGTATTCTGTTCTGTTGTTGTATTCTGAAAATAACTTTAACCCTACAAGTTTTTCCCTTGTTAATGTTTCTCAAAAACAGAACTGTCCCCAAACCTACCCAATAATTTGGGAACATTTGAAATATGTATAGATTCTTGTTAGAAGCCAGAAGAATGGCGACTTTCTTTCTTTCTTTCTTTCTTTCCTTCTTTCTTTCTTCTTTATTTCCCTTTTTTGCTGTTAATATTCTATATCTTGGTCTGGGTATTAGATATCTTTAAATATGCATGATAAATATTCCTGTAATATTTGTGCATCTATATAATTTTACCTCTATTTATTTATGTTTATTTATTTCACGACAAAGTCTTTTCTGAAACATACTATTTCAAAATATTTTTGTCAACGTACTTCATTCATGCTTATTGTGACCATAATAATAGCTTCCAAATAGATATAGAATTTTTAGAAGTATACTTAAGCATACTGTACCTCTGAGTTTCATTTAATAAATGGACTCTCTGTGTGTCTGTCTCTGTTGTTCTATCTCTCTCTTGCTTGTGACTCTGTCTCACTGTGCAGCTTATGCTGATTATCAATCTCATAACACTCCTGCTTCAATACCCTGAGTACTGAATTAACAGCTGTGTGTCTTGGGCCTGACTCCCTTTTCCCTTGTTATTAGTAAACAGACAAGAAAAAGCATTGAAAAGAGGTTGACATGGCTGGGAGTTAGAAGTAGCCAGAGCTTATATTTACATCAGGGCCCCTGAATCTAAGGCAAAGGCTCTGGCCAGGTTTTGCTTCCTGTACTTTGAAGCTATATCAACATCAAAAAAGTTTTATTTTCTAAATATATGTATCTGAAGATTTGAAATTATGTATGTGATTTGCATTGCATTTCTGTTGGATGGTCCTGTTCTAGATCAATAAAAAAGTGCCTTACCAAAAAAAAAGTGGAAGAAAAAGGAATTCTCAATACAGTTCTGGATACATAAGATGCTAAGGCACATGGAATGCACTTAGTTTGGGAGAACGCACACTTAGGGTTTTCTTTTACAATTGCACTTGTAGGAAGAATAATCTGTATTTATGCACTGTCTTCCCTTATGTCTCAAAACAGTGCTCAGTGCACTGCACAGGTCCTGTCTCTGAGTCAGTGACTTAGACAGTGCCTGTCTCTAAGTCACTGACTCATCCATTGCTTCAGAGCAGGCCAGTCTAGCCGGAGCATTTCAGCTCTTAGGCATAGATTTCTCCGCAGTATGGGTGCTGTTCCCCTCCCCCTCACAAAACCCTCCATCCATTGGTTTATTGTTATTATTATTTTTGCAACATCAGCAACATTTAAAAATGTCTTTGCATGGTAACAGAGCCAGGCACCAGGCATAACACACACACACACACACACACACACACACACACACACACACACACACACACACATTATTTCTGTCTAACCCATTTCTGCAGAGAAATCTTTGCTGTCTTCTTTCGTGATGTGAAAAATGAGGACTGTGAGTATAATCCTGAGTCTGCAGATATGACAATGTCTAATTAATGAATCGCTCTAAAGAGGGAACAGAACGTATGAGGTGCTAAGTAATATTGTGCAAGTGGAGATTACACTCGAGCAAATGATTTATTAGACGAGTCTAACAAGTGATATCACTGGCTCGAGGGAGCAGAATTGGATTGGTTTATAAGATCACTTGAACTTGGAACAATTGAGTTGTGGATGTTTGTTATTGTTTTAAGGACAGAGGCCCAGTGTAGCTTTTAGGCTTCCAAACTTTGGAATGTGACATTTATTATGCCTACAACTCCATCAAAAGTAATTGAAGCTGTTACGATGTTGCGGTTAAAGGGATGAAAGTAAATAGATGTTACCCGGCTGGATTTACTGCATGGCAACTCTATTCACAGCCTTGATGCTGGGTATTGCCTCTGTTGCCTGTTTCTCTTAATGACAGCTGTCTCATATTTACTCATCTTGAAAGTTAAAACACAACTTTTTCTGCCGCAGCCATACTAAGCTCCACCCAGGACCTCAAGCCCAGCTGCAGTCTCTCTGTGTTTCTATTGCCATCAAAAGCAATAGAGATTCTGCAGTCAAGGCAGGGCTGTGGAGGACGTTAGTGCTGCCCGGGGGGCAGACACCCGGCTGCCGTGTTGCACACATGCTCACTCTCTCCAAAGTATCTTGATGCGGAGAAGGCCGAAGAGAGACACTTGTATTTTTGCTTCAGTAGCTAATGCCAGAGCCACTGAGGAGCAAGACAACCAAGAGGAAGACAATTTTAGGAACTGTTTGAAAAGTATGCATTCTCTTATAAATAAGTTTTCAATTTTTAGGCTGTTTTGAAGCCTGGAGTTGGGGATAGAAGGCAGTTATGTTAAGGCATAACTTTATTTTCACTAGACCAAAATATTTGGAAATCATCCTATATTTCAAATGAATCTAAGCACTATGGACTTTTAAAATATTGTTCTCTCTCCTCTCTCTTTCTCTTTCTTTCTTTCTCTCTGTGTGTGTATCTGTCTGTTTCTAGTATGTCAACTTGTCTGGATATGGAATCAACTAAGAGATGGCTAGGTTAGTTGAGGTGGGAAACCCCACTCTATATCAGGACATCACCTTCAGTGGACACCCATGTATAAAGCTGTCCTCAGAAAGAGCTTTTGCTTTTTGCCTGCTTCTCTTTGCATCCTGCTGGCAGATTTGTCTATCCTGTTGCTGGCCCCTCCATCCCTCACTGACATCAGAAGCCAGGGTCTTCAGCCTTCTGACACATATGGAAGAATAGTGGTTCTCTGTGACTTCTCTGTCTTCAGTGTCAGATTGGACTACTGAGGCTTCCAGCTTCATGGCCCCAGAAACTGCTGGTTCTCAGCTTCTCCATTGTGAAGATAACTGTTGAACAACCAAGACCAAGCCATGTAAGCCAAGCTAATAAATTTTCCTGCTTCAAAGTTTTTATACATTTATTTATTTTATTTGTGTGTATGCACACGTATGCATGTGTAGGTGGTACAGCATTCCTCTACAAGCCAGAGGACAGCTTCGTCAGTGTTGGTTCTCTCCTTCCACTGTGTGGCTCTCACTGTTCAGGCTGTCAGTCTAGGTGGCAAGTGCCTTTACTCACTGAGCCATCTACCTGGGGTTGTGGGGGAGAGCAGCCAGATAAAATGGACCACAAGTCAGTAGACAGGTGGTAGGGTGGGGGGAAGGCAGGGAAGCCTTTCTTCAATAGGCTAAGACCTGAGGCTTAGCCTCAGAGGGGTTAGCCTATGGGGCTGTGCCAGGCTGAAATTTATTCTGTGGGTCACAGACTGTTTGGGCCTTTTCATTTTAAAGGTTAGCTACTGTCTCTGTGTCTGTCTTTGTTTTCATTTTTACATATTAGAATGCTTCAATTTTCAACACTTATCAGTACTTAATCATACTTATCTTGCAAGGCTGGTGATCTCTCTCTCATTAATTTCACTCATGCATATATGCCTCTCTCTCATATGGCATATATGCATGAGTGAAATTAATGACTCTATGAATGCTACATAGGTGTGCGGTTAAGGACCATCTTCTCCCTGGTATTGTCAAGATTTCTTAGAATAAAATGTTAAATATACAGCCTTTTTGTCTCTGCAATATGAATATGTCACTATTTTTAAAATTAGAATTTATTAACTTGTCTTATGAGTTCATTTTATTGGAGCTGAGTCCTCTCTTGGAAAGTCAGCTGAGATCAGGCATCATTCTCTGGGATTCAGAGAATATACTACAAGCACTTCTCTCACACGTAATGACTCTTCTGGGCTCTGGGGTGGGAGATACGCCTTAGCAGTTGATTGTGGCTCAGATCAGAAAAAGCTAAGATCCTGCGACTTTTGAAAAATTCAAATCATAAGCAACAAAACTCCAAGTGGCAACTAGTAACTAGAAGTGACTGATTAGAGTGGAAGCCAACTGGATGATTATGTTAGTTACACAGTACGTACCTGATTTTTTTCTACATAGCTTACCAACATTGCTCTATGGTTGAAATACTTACAGAGTGATTCATAATCCACAGTTATGCAGAAATGCATCATTTCCAACGTGCTTCCTACCCTGTTCTCTTGATTTCTTGCAGCGATCCATAAAATGTAGGATGATGTAACGATACCCATATCTCTAGAGTAAGGCATTGCTAAGGAAAGACCGTGGCTGCAGCCTTGATCGGCTATGCCATCTGACACAAGTTAATAAATCTGATGAGCTTCAGTTGTTTCTCTATTTAAGTTGAGATCATAGGGACAGAGGGATAACTCACCGAGTAAAGTGCTCGTCATGCAAACACAAGAACCTGAGCTCGGATCCCCAGACTTCATAAACATCTGAACTCAACAACACTTAGTCCTTCTGTGGCAATATTACAGGTGGAGAGAGGAGTCCCTAGAAGCTCGAGGGCAGGCCAGCCTGACATATAGAGTGATGATGAGCAAGAGATTGTCTCAAACGAAGTAGGCAAAGACTGACACTGATACCTGAGGCTCCTTTGTGTGTTTGTGTATACACACACTCACATACATACATGTATTAAAAGAAAACAAAAGACTATCATGCATGCGATTATAGAAACTAGTTGATGGTAAGCATTATGTTGGACACATGGCAGGTGTTCCATTTATTGAAAACAATTGTTATTGTCCTTGATATAAACTGAAGAAGATTCTGAGAAAAACAAATCTCTGAGGGCTGAGGATCTAGCTCAGTGATAGAGTGCAGGCCTAACGTGAATAGTCTGGGTTTGCTCTTACTCCCCTGAACAAATTTAAGAGGAAGAATTTAAGTGACTTACTTAGGACCTTCACTGGACTTCAGAGTCAGAACCAGAGCTCCGAGTCTCTCATCAGCCACTGCAGTGCACATAGCTGTACCATGCTGTCTGGGGGGCACCAGCTGGAGCAGAGAAGCTGGGTCTGGCCAACATGGACCATGGAACAGTTAACCTGTTTTACACATAGTCCTCACTGCGATGCTGAAAATGTAACAGTGCTTGGGTCTTTAATCTTTACTTTGCTACAAAAATATTATAGATGATCACTTAGACTCATTTTTTGGAAGCAACGTTTAACATGGTATCAGATTATTAGATAATGACCGATATGCCTTATGTATAATTGCTTGTGTTAAACTATAGTCTGCTGTGTGATTATAGCTGCCAAAACCACCTCACGCTGCAGAGTTTCAACTAGTGAGCTATTACCCTGGGATTAGCTGTCAAATCATCTGGAAATCGCATAACATCATGTGGCAGTAATTTATTTTAGTTTAGTTTTTTCACACAAAAAGTTTATGTTACTCTAACATTCTCTGAGATGGAATTTTAAGACTCTTAAGAACATAGGAAAGGTGATAAATACCTGTGGTTATTGTCTTGTTCCCATCGGGAGAATGCTTTACACAGTCACAGACATACATGGAAAAGGGAAGCACATTTTTTTTCTATTCCGAAGCTATGGGTTTGGATCCATAAACATTTAGACTTGCTTTCCTAGATACCTAAATTCAAAATGAGTAGTTTTATGCATTCATTTAGGTGAAAACATTAAGATTAGGTTCTAATGTTTCCAGAAATTTGCCTCATATTTTTATTTTAAAGCAGCTTGTTTTAAAAGTTTTGGTTTGGGACCCAGAGAGACAGCTCAATGGTTAAGAGCACTGGCTACTTTTATAGGTTCAGTTCCCAGCATACACATGGCAGCTAACAACTATTCTTAACTCCTGCTTCGGGGTGTCTGACACCCTCTCCTGGCCTGTACAGGCACTGCATGTCATGGGTGCACTTACTAAATGCAGGCAAGGCATACACATAAAATAAAGTAATAATAAATAAGAATTTTAGTTTTGTTTTACTTTTTGTTTTGTTTTGCTTTTTCGAGACAGGGTCTCCCTATATTCCCAGCTGTCCTGGAACTCACTCTGTAGACCAGGCTGGCCTTGAACTCACAAAGATCCACCTGCCTCTGCCTCCCAAGTGCTAGGATTAAAGGAGTGTGCCACCACGCCTGGCAGTTTTATTTTACTTTTAAACATTGTTTTAGATTCTAAAAATTAGAGTGTGTAGTGTGTGTGTGTGTGTGTCTGTCTGTGTGTGTGTGTGTGTGTGTGTGTGTGTGTGTGTGTGTGTGTGTGGTGTCCCAGCTCTTGTGGGGAAGTCAGGCATAACTTGCAGGGGCTGATTCTCTCCTTCTACCATGTGGGTCCCAAGAATTGAACTTAGGTTGTCAGGCTTGGTGGCAAGCACATTTACCTGTTGAGCAATCTCAATAGCCCTTGTTTTGTTTCCAAGATGGGGTTCTCCTGAGTTGCCCAGGCTAACCCCATACCTCTGGGTTCAAGTGATCCTCTTACCTCAGCCTCCAGAGTAACTGGGACCACAGGTCCAAATTGTCTTCAATCCTTGTCTTGTTGCTGTGACAAAACACCACAACAAAGGCATGTTAGAGGAAAGAAGGGTTTGTTCTGGCTCACAAACTGAGGGCTCAAGCCATCGTGGTTAGGAGGCATAGTGGCAGGAGCATTGGCAGCTGGTCACAGTGCAACCACAGTACAGAACCAGAGAGTAACGCAAGATGCTGCTCAGCTAGAGTTCTCTCTCTCTCTCTCTCTCTCTCTCTCTCTCTCTCTCTCTCTCTCTCTTTTCTTCAGTCAAGGACCTCAGCCCAGGGAGCAATGCCAGTCAGTTAGGATGTGTCTTCCCACTTGAGTTTAACCCAAGCAAGATGATCCCTTATAGGTATGCCCACAGGCTTCCATCTTTGGTGATTATAGATATTGTCATTGTGCATTTTCACCTTTATGTGTAAACCTTTGGCTAGTGTGCGCTGATGGTACTGGTAACAGGTTGAGAACTGTTGTGTTAAAATCAGTCATTCCATTCATCTAAGCACATTCTTCACATAAATGGGACAGCATAGTGCACTAAAGTTTAAGGGTTGGATTTAGCACCCTGTGACCTGCTGTGCAGCCAGAGCTTTCATCTATATGAAGGCCAAAAATCCTGTAATGTCACAAGGGAGATGGCTAATGGGAAGTTGATAGATTAACATAATCCATCCCCACTCCTGGAAAAAAACTCCAGGGTAAGCCATAGGGATGACAAGTCAGCAGGGTTTCCATAGACACATGCACACATGTGTATATTTCATTTTTGTCTTTTCTTCTAAAACACCATGCTGATATTTATGTTTAGAAAATGTGGTTAGAACACAAAATTTTGAAGCAGGAAAAAAATGTACCAATCAATCTCTCCATGAAGAAATGGCTTCCACATTTTTGGCATTGTTCCTTTTTATATTCTTTTAGGCATTTGAACAAGTTGTCGAAGAGTTGTCTTTGAATTTTGTTTTCAGTGAACATCATCTCAAAACTATTTCCTTATGTAATAAAAATTCATCCTTACCCTTACAATTAGGCTCATCTTTGGTATGGTCCTCCATTTTCCTAAACCACCTATAATTTTTGACATTTGAGTGCTTTTTCTACATTTTCCTTTTGTTATAAATAGTGCTAAAAGAGACATCTATAGATCTCTGGGACGTGAGTTTGGGTATTTCCTTCAGAGACAGTTCTAGTCCACCTTTCAGCTCAGGCCACTGCTTTTCAGCAACCTTTCAGCCAAGGTTGTAAACGTTTAAATACGGGAGAGATCCTGTGTCTTTTTAAGTTACCTTCAGAGTACTAGTGAGATTAAATGCTTTTGTCTACTTATTAGCCATTTGTGTTCTTTTTGCAATGAACAAGCTATTCATCTCTCTGCCTATTGAATTCTTAGTGTTTTCAAAATAACCATTATTAAACTTGTTCTTTGACAATTTCACACATGTATAGTGCGTTAAATCCCCCTTTTCTTACCTCCTCCTATACCTGGGTTTGATGAGTTCTACATACATGTATCTATACACAAAGCATATTTCCCTGAATTTATGGCTTTCAAAAATACTAGTTAGCATATTTTTATAATATATTAGCATATTCTTCTGATATCTGAAAGTAAAAATGTTAATTAAGGATAACTTTATTTATATTTCCCCTTTGAAATATATGCCATTGAATTTGAGTTTAATAAGTTTCTTTCACACTTCAGTCAAACAAATACTGACATACTTTGAGTTTTGAATAATGTTTAACTCCTTATTCTGCTTGATCTCTACTGAAGTTCATAGATTTAACAAGGGTATGAATAATTTTTATTAGTCTCTAACAAATTATCCCAAGACAGACTGTAAATAATGTTTTAATTTTTCATTAATTTGTGAAATGTCAAATTTCTGATATATAATTCTTGTTCACAGCAAAGCCTGTTGATTTGATTTGATTCCACCTGTGTCAATATAATTTTAATTACCATAGGCATAACATAATAACTTTAATTGTTATTTGCCCCATTATTACCCAATTTGAAAATTAGGTGATCTAATTTTTTAATTTTTCCAAATGGCTTTCAAAAATCAATTAAATATTAACTACCCCAAACCTTTTCTGTTTTGATTTCCACTACTGCGTTAAGTTTATTGGCCAATTTTGAGAGTGTTATCATGACATTACTTTAACATAAATGTTAGCAAAGTCATTTTAAACCCAAGATTAAAGGAATCTAAAGTTGAGAGGTAGAAGGAGTTCTGTGAATTAAAGACGGGCATCTCCAGACTGAATTCTGATGAAGCTCACCGATTCTTTCTCAGCCACAATGTCCCAAGCAATTCCTTTAGACTGTGAAATGGGAATAAGCCCTGGCCTGCTTACCTCATAAGGTTGCTGGCTGATCAAGGAAGATTAATATTGTCACTATCTTTTAAAAACGTTTATATTTTAGCCGGGGGTGGCGCACGCCTTTAATCCTAGCACTTGGGAGGCAGAGGCAGGTGGATCTTTGTGAGTTCAAGGCCATCTCTGGTCTACAGAGCGAATTCCAGGACAGCTGGGGCTACAGGAAGACACTGTCTCGAAAAGACCAAAAAACAAACAAACAAAAAACATGTATATTTTAAAAGTTAGGTTATCTTGATTCTTTTTTTTTTAATTTTAATTTTTATTTATTTTTGTATGTGTATGAGTATACTGTTTGCATGCAGGTTTATGCACCCGTGTCGTGCAATGCACGGAGGTCAGAAGAGGGTCTCGGACTCCCCTAGAACTGGAGTTCTCCTGGAATTGGAGTTACAGACGGTTCTTAGCCGCCATGTGGGTGCTGGGGATCGAACCCGGGTCTTCTGCAAGAGCAGTCAATGCTCTTGACCGCTAGGTTATCTCTCCAGCCCCAGGTTATCTTGATTCTTAAAGTACACTCCCACCCCCATGAACACAGGGCTTAGACTCTGAAAACTCCAAGAGATTGTTCTTTTCCTTTAATGTGGAATTTTATAAATTAGGCTCCCTCTCCCTCTAGTCCTTAGGAGAATCAAATTGTTCAATTTTCCTCTCTTTTCTTACTGCAAATACAGTTCACTTAACAAAGCCCCCAACTTTTTTTTTTTTTTAACACTGAAAAGAATGCCTTAGTATTTTGTACGAGGGAGGCTTGTCAAGCAAATTGACCTTGGCAGGAAAGCAGATCGTATATCTTGAGCTTATCTACCTCTTCAGACTGTGTGCAGCCTAGATGGCCGGAGGGTGCACAGCAAGCTCCGCAGACAGCCCGGTGCTGTCTAGGCTGGGGCTGCCTTGCCCAGGGCTGCCAAGGAGAGCTGGCTCTCTATAGCCTGTGGTTTAGGAAGCTCAGTTTCTTCCCCACAAGTGATGACTTTCTGCTGTCATTTTGGAACTACCTACTACTGTTTATTTGGAATCTAAACATCTGAGAAGCTTTAAAGACCCAATTTGTTGAGGGCACAGTCTATCCTCTGATTTAATGCTCATGAGACACATGACATGTAAACACGTTGATAGCAGGATTTATTCAGATGTAGCTCTTGCAATATAATCTGGGGCTGGGGAAATTTAGGTCAGTTTCCAGTGGTACCCTGGGTGGTGGAATTTTAGGTTGGAGAGAGATCAAAATGTTACTGGTTTAACCCTTTTATGTTGCAAATGAGAGGCTGCAGCCTGACGGACCTACTTTTCCATGCGACAAACCAGTTGGTGGCAGTGGTAGGAACAGAAGAGAACTTAGTTTTGAAATTTCCCTCCCATTTCTCTTGAGCCTTCACTTTACTGATGATGACATCATGGAGGATGGCGACTCATGCCCAGCCTAGCCAATGTAGTGGCACACTATTTCAAAGCAAAAACGATTGAATGAACAAACAAATCAATGGTTGGTGGTGTAGGGGGATATGTGAGACCTGAGTTCAAGCCTGGGTATGGTACCGGAAGATCAAAGCCTGCTACAGATGCTGAATGCATGAGGTTCCCTGAGTCCTGAGGCTCAGCTCTGTAGATGTATGAAAGAACTAGACACAGAAGAGCACTGGAAAGTTTGTTGAATATTTCAGTCTCTGCTTGGGTCTTGGATATCAACTTTTTCATTTGCTCAAAACTATTTAATAGCAATAAGCACTTTTATTTTGGCTTCGAAAGGGAAATGCTGGATCTTGGTGATATTCCTGGCTTCAACGTACAAAAGTCCGGATTTGTTCATTTCCTGCATCTGTCTGGTCAGTTCCATGGACTGGTTATTATTAAAATTTGGGACAAATAAGATGTGCCAAAAATCTCTTTCATTTTCTCCAACCTGCTCATTCTATTCTGGCCCCAGCCCTAACCCTAAAACTGATTTAACAACCCCACTTTCCTTTTATCCCTGACAAGAATGCTGTATTTAAGGAACTTAATTCCAGCATTTTAGTCTCCTAAACTGATTTTAGTTTCTGTAGTTTTCTGTTCCTGTTGTTCCTTCCTGTGGAGTACTTGGAGTACTTGCCAGCCACCTTATTCCCAGGGAAGGCTTCTATCGTCTCCGTCTTTTCTGGCTCTCAATGTTCAGGGCTCTGGAAGTCATGTCCATGGTACGTGGCTTCTTACATTGTCCGGACCTGGCTCTCCGGCTAAACTGTATAAGTTGTGAGGCCCAGAGAGTTGGTAAAGATGAGATTTTCCTCCTAAGTATCTCCCAAATTCATAGGCCCTTAGAAAGGAGCATGAATAAGCTGAAAACATCAGTTGAGAGTGGGGAGGGAGGGAGAGTCAAGCGGGAAAGCTGCATGCAGTTCTCACCGGCAAGTTTGACCTGGCCCCCTCCCTATTGAGTCTTGAATTCTCATTACCACAAGTGAAACGGCAGCCTTGGGCTGTTATCATTTTCCAAATTTCTCTGGCTTTATTTCATGGTCTTTTTCTCTTGAATGACCTTGCTTTTCTTTCAGTCACAGTGTGTGGTGTACGTGCGTGCATGCGTGTGTGTGTATGTGTGTGTGTGTGTGTATGCAATTTTTCCCCTCAAATTTTCTAAGGTACTTATTTTCAAGATCTATAAGGATGATTGTGAGAATAATAAATGAGGCAGGCAGGCTGAGGTAAGTAAAAAATTCTGCCAGAGGCAAGATAGAAATATATCTCTCTCCAAGCTTACAATTCCCAGTGACATATCACTATCATAATTGGTCATCTCACATCAGCAGGCTCTGGGCATGTGCTTCTTTCTCCCTGTCTGCGAGCTGAGCTTTAAATATTTGCATGTATGGTATGAATAACACTGTGTGTCATCCACAGTAAAGCCACAGTAAATGTGGCTAGGACATTTAAACAATGTAAGATTTCCTTAAGCATTTTGTAATAAATGAGATCTACCTTCCCCCCTTTAATTTGTGTGTGTGTGTGTGTGTGTGTGTGTGTGTGTGTGTCCACGTGTGTGTTGTGTTGTCTGAAGTTGTCTGTCTGAATATGCTTATGAATGTGGCTGTCTGTGGGGGCCAGAGGTTGAATATCTTCCTCAATTGCTCTCCTCCTGATTTTTTGAGACAGTATCTATCATTGAACTTAGAGTTCTCTGATTTGGGCAGACTGTCTTGTCAGTGAGCTCCTGGGATCTGCCTGTTTCTGCCTCTGGGTTTAAAAACTGCCCAGCCTTTTACCTGGATGCTGATGATTTCAACTCAGGTCCTTATGCTTATGCAGCAAAGCTCTCTACACATTGAACATCTTCCCCAAACCCACTCTTCAATTTTTCATTGATTTTTTTTTCTTTAGTAATGGAAAAAATGATACTCTAGATACTTCAGCAACAAAATGGTCTTTCTTCACCTCATAACTTCTAAATTTCCTTTGCTCTTTTTTTAAAATTTCCTTTGTTCTTAACCTCAACTTGGTGATTGCTTTGTCTGTGGTGTTGCAAGCATCTGTGCTTTTTATTTAAAGTGATGTGTGACAATTCTCTTCTATGAGGAAAAAAAAATCCCATTCTTGCAGCAATGTTTTGTTACAGCTGGTGAAATGGATCGGTTTTGTTGACAAATAGCTTTGGTCTAAACTGCTGACATTTTTCAGCCTTCTGCTGGGTTGCACAACATTGTGTAACTTTATGTGGAAATAAATGAGTTTATTAGTGATGAGTTGTGTGTTTGTGGCTGCATCCGTGTGTGATAATAGACATCTTTTGTGGGTACTTACAGCAATAATGACACCGCTGATTTTTCAGTTCAGCCTTTACCATAAACTATGCCATTATTCATTTCAGTGGGGGCATGTAACCTCAAAGAATGTTATGAGAGCGGCTTGCTGAAGCAGAATAATGGACGGTAGGCTCTGAGTAATCTTGTACGGGCAGGGCCGTGGGACAGCTGGGCGCATGGCTTCTTTCTCTTGGTGGTCTGTGATATTTCTATTTCAACTGTTCACATCCAGCATGCTTTGCTACCCCAGGCCCAGGAGCTACTAGTAACTAAATAAAGCAGAATGTTTTCTGGAGTTTGCTTTAGTTACTTTTACAGTTAGCTTGTGCTTCCAGGAAGTGCCTAGGATGAGGGTGGTTCCTGTGTTCACAGAGTACACAGTCTGATTTACCTGAACAGGTGACTAACTCAACTCCCCAAATGTCAGGAAACCAGAGAGCAATAATTCGACATATAGAGCCCAGCCATGGCTAGAACAACTGGGCTGGGTGTAGGGTGGGGAGATCCTTGAGGGAGATATGGATTAGTTAATGAAAGCATTAATGGCTACGGTACACAGAAAGGCGTAGACAGCACCTTTCAGCTGGAATGGCTCATATGTGGGGTTAAGGAGGAAGGAGCAATGTGTTGTGGGAAAGGAAGGGAAATGAAACCATGAGCTAAGCAGTACAGCTGAAATTCCCCAGGGTTGGGGAAGAGTCCTGCATCACCCAAGAGATTTAAGCCAGAGTCCCAAAAGGAAAGCAGATTGGTGCTCACTTCAACAGGGACTGGATAGGTGTTGGTAGACAGAGGTAGGAAGTAGACCTGCTATGAAGGACCTTAGTGCAGTCATAGACACGCTAAGGGATCATTTCAACATGGGGGCATACATGTTGGAGACTTCATGTGAAGTCAAGAACTCAGAGTCCGCCCTGTTCTTGAACACGGTGCTAGGCGGTGTGGACCTGGAAGATCACAGGTGTATCTTGGAGGAGGCCTAAGGTTCACTCCACAGGGCACCCACTTGTAGCTGGAGAGTGGAGTGGAAGGTAAAAGGCATGATTTGAGGAGAAGCCATCACTCATTACGGAAGAAAGCTTTGCTGAGATTAGTAATCTCACTCTCTGAGTGGTTGAGTTTGAGGTGAGGTGTATGAGAAGCTGTGCTCCCATAGGGGCTTCTGTGGATAATGGGCACTCATAAGAGAAGAGGAGAGGATCCATGTGGTGAGATTTTCAAGTAATCTTTGCAGTGTGAGAAAGGGTCAGGTGAGGGCAATTAACTGTTAATAGTTAAGAGTCTGTTCAAGTGAGAGGCTCTGAGGACTTGATAGGACACTGTACTTAGGGATGGAGAGGAGAAGTGGGTACCCAAAATGGCCTCCATGTGAACTGAGGATGCCAAGACATGGGGGAGTGGAGAGAGAGAGAGAGAGAGAGAGAGAGAGAGAGAGAGAGAGAGAGAGAGAGAGAGAGAGAGAGAGAAATGGCATAAACATAGCTGGGTGGCCTTGATGGCCGAGATCGCACACTGCCTGCACTTCACGTAGGGTTTGACAGGCTGAGCTCAAGGTGCCTTCAAGACACATACCTAGGCTTGGTTGTGGGTCAACTTTATTCCATTTGCCTGTGCTTTGGTTTGCCAGTGGACCGAAGGCCTCAGCTCTGGTCCCCACTCCATCACTTACTGGTAGTCACTGATAAAGGCTTGAAACTCATAACTTCTTCCTTCTCTGCAGGTAACCATAGAGATGTCTCCTCAGGGTGCTGTGGGGACCAGTCTAGAGGTGGACGGTAAAGAGCATGGAACATGGTCTCCTAATGGCGACATCTCTTTGGATGATGCTTTTCATTTTTTAATTTATTTTTTATTGTTATTAAACTTTTTCCATACATCATACATCATTTCTCAATTGAATTTAGAGTCATTTTCCTTTCCATGCCCCCCACCCCACCTGAGTTCCTGCACTCTGCCATACATGTCTTGCATCTTTTTCTGAGTCTTTCCAGAGAGTTTTTTTTTCCCTAGTTCTTTTGTTGTTGTTGTTCTCTCCAACGTACAAGGTGTCAGGATGGCTGAGTGGTCTAAGGCTCCAGACTCAAGCTCGCTTCCATGGATGATGCTTTTCTGCTTGGCTATGTTCAAAGGCCTGGAGGGAAGGGTGAGGTTGTGCCCCGGGGCTCCTCTTATTCCAACAGAGCAAACGCCTCTACACCAGCAGAGATGACTCAGTGTTTCCTAGGACTTGTGGGTTAAACACTGAGTCAACATTATTCTAACACTTTTTAATGCTCTTTATATTTACAGCCTATAGTAGGTGGCAGACAGAGGCACAGAGCCACAAAGGGCTTCTGGGCCAGTAAAGTCCTTTCTCAAAGCTCTAGGAAAGCGAAAATGATATCCTTCCCTCTCAGTAGCTTAAAAAAAATACTTGAAACATGTTAGCCTATCTTAAAGTTTTCTAATAAAAATGAAAGGAATAAAAAGTTTATAGAGAAAGTCTTCAGGAAGATAGGGGATCCAGGTTTGTACACATGAAAGTAAAAAAATGTTAAAAAACATATCCCCCCCACCCCACCCCCCAAATCCGGAGGGAATTGCCTTGAGCCACCATGAGTCAGAAGAGTTCACAGGCAGGAAGAAACATATCAGTTAGAGGAAGGTTCCTGAAAGTTCCTGAAAGCGGCCAGCATTGTTGCCTGTTGGTGCCCTGGCAGAGAGGACCTTGGTTCATCTAGAAGAGTCCAGAAGTTTCACATGGGTTGTATTTTAATGTTGGAAAAAAAACGAGCAGGACGGTAGGGGAAGAAAGAAAGAAAAGCTCCCCCCGCCCCCCACTTCTTTTAATATCGTTTTCAGTAGCACAATGCATTTAAAGCAAGGCATTGTTTCCTCAGAGTAATATGGCCTCAGGACATGATTTAGATGGAAAATTTAAGTAAGATTAATGCAATTTATTATCCGACAGGATATCCCTACAAGCCACACTATTTGGCTGAATTTTAGATTCCCAATCTAATATTTCAGATGAGAGTTCCAGATGGGTGTCTCATTCCTCTATTAGTTTAGTCAGGGTGATATAGAGTTTGTAAAACAAGAGAGGTTAAACTAGTTTTAACACTTGATTAATCATTGAAATTACTTGTTTCTGTTTGAGTCCACTGACTTTTTGTTTATTAAGTAACTCCCTAAGACCCAAAGCCAACACAAACTACAGGCATATTTCCAACTTTGCTAATTTATTTGATGACCTCTTCAAAGGAATTTTTTTTTAAGTAGTAAATTCATGGTTACAGTAAAAGGCTGCTCAAAGCCTGCTCTTTGCCTTGCAGAAACCTAAAGTGAGGAATTATAAGATTGAAGGAAACCAGGTATGGGCTCACCACATCTCTCTCTCACACACACACACACACACACACACACACACACACTCCTATATTCTAATTTCCTGGAACATTATTGGGCAGATAAATCCTTAAAACAAATTGCATGAATAATTATCAGAGCCGTTGCTACTTCCACCAAGAAACAGAACACGAAACCTTTGGAGGTGACAAACCACAAACATATTCTGCCATCGTATAAACCACTGGCAAGTCTATCAAGGAAAGTGAAGTCCCACGGGGCAGTGAGACGGTAGGGGATGGAGAGATGCATTGGGGAAAGAGGCACAAATGCAAGATGAATGCAGAACTGCGCATGTGTAAGGGGGGGGGCGCTGCAGAGATTGGACAAAGTTCCAAACCAGAGTTTCTTTTGGGGACATGAAAATTTCCTGAAGTCTGGGCTTGGTAAATTGATTGTAATCTCTTTTCAGAGACCTATCAGGAGCAAACGAGTGAGTTGCAGACGTAAATATGAATTCCAGAGTCTCCAGCTAACCCAACTCATAAATGAATTCCTAAATGCTGACCGGGCCCGAAGCCCCAGCATTGGAAAACCACTTGGCAGGAACAGTTAGTTTCAAAATGAGATGAACTGCTCTATTTAGCCCTCATTGAAAACTTTACAGAAACGCCAGATTTCCATAAACACAGGTTTCCTTGAGTTTCCAGGGCTTTGATTAACTGGTGGAGGAGAGTCTCACAAATACAGATTTGTGTGTAATGTTCAGGTTGGATGGGTTTGGGGGAGGGGTGGAAAGCAACACAAAGTCTCCCCTATCCTTTCTGGGATGTTAACTCTTCCCTGCTTTCCAGAAAGCTCCTTTTGTTATAGTTTGGAAAATTAAGAATTAGTCTAGGGTTTAAAAATGTGGTTATAGATCATATTCCTGTCATTTGTGTCATCATCTCTTAAGCCTTTTATGACTGATTGACAGCCCGCTGCTTTATGGTTTGGTTTGAATGCCCCAAAGGAATAAGAGAATTAAAAAATACACTTCTGTCTTTACTGAAAAAGTCATAAAGTTGTGGCTTCTACTACGTAAAGAGATTGCTTGCAAGACATATTTTCTTTTTTAAATGTGTTTTCATTTTTCTTCTTACTGCTCTTTTTCTCTATCGACCCTGGTGTACCAGGCAACGTCTCTAAAATCTGTACAGCATAGATCCACACATTAAACATTCTGGTGGTTTTTTCTTTTCCTTTTTTGGCTTCCATGTTCAAGTCAATAAAAACAAAAATTGAAGGGTAAATAGCCAATTTTCTGTATTCTGAAAAACTATTTCCTTCCAAGGGAGTGAGTTTGGAGTCCAAGCATGACTTGAGTTATGACATGGATTTTGTGGCCTCTGGAGGTCTCTCCCACATTTTGTGCTGTGCCTTCTATTTGTTGATGGGGTCTTAAACACCAGAGATCAAGTTAGAAGAGACCATGAGTTAAGCTGGTTGCTGCCCTACTTAAGGGAGTATAAATTGAAACTCAACTTACATTGGAGCTCAGAAAGAAAGAAGTGAAAGAGGGAAGGAAGGAAGGAAAGAAAACTGTTTGAGAGGTGACTCAGTAAGAGCCCCATACAAGCATAAGGATCTGAGTACTGAGTGCAAGTCCAGGAAAACATATAAAAAGGCCCATGTGCTTGTGTGCACATCTGTAGCTGCAGTGTTTTGTGTGTGTGTGTGTGTGTGTGTGTGTGTGTGTGTGTGTGTAGACAAGAGGATTACTGGGACTTCTTGGCTGTCAGCCTGATTTCAGGTTTAGTGAGATACTTGAGGGAATATGGTGAAGAGTGATAGAGAGGGACACTAACATCCTCCTCACATACACACGCTGTACACACATGTGCATACATCACCTCACATACTATGTGTTTCTGTTTCTCTTTCATCTCTCATGGAAGGAAAGAAGAAGGAAGGAAAGGGAAGGGAAGGGAAGGGGAAGGGGAAGGAAGGGGAAGGGCAAGGAAAGGAAAGGAAAGGAAAGGAAAGGAAAGGAAAGGAAAGGAAAGGAAAGGAAAGGAAAGGAAAGGAAAGGAAAGGAAAGGAAAGGAAAGGAAAGGAAAGNTGCAGGGTACAGTCCATCATGACGGAGGCCACATGGAGGGGAGGATCGTGAAGTAGCTGATTGCTTCTCATCCACAATCACCACATTCAGGAAGGAGAGAGAGGGAGAAAGGGAGGAGAGCGGGTGCGCAGTTGTCTTTTCGTTTTTTTTTAAATTGTTTGTGTTTGAGCAATTGGTGACAGCAAGTCAGAAAAAATGGTTCCCGCAAGCACGTGCCCAGTCCCCCCAGTGACCACAATCCCCACATAGAAATCCTGGCATTACAACATCGAGTTAAATGCCCTATCAAATCCTCAAGCTCCCATACCCAGCCATCCTCTGTGGCAATAGGTCCCACGGAGCCCAGTCATCATATCCATAGGAATCCTAGGGTTAAGGCAGAACTCCATCTCTGGTCCCCAGCCTATGGGGTGATGCTGCCCACACTCATGGTGAGTTTTCCTGCCTTAACTGAATCAAGAAAATCCCTCACAAACTAATTAGAACTTGTCTCCTTGGTGATCCTGCCTAGTCAATAGTCAACATTAACCATCACATTAGGTTACTATGAAGTGTGGTTCAATGAACCATGATGTGCTGAATCCGCAGAATGATGGCTTAGAATGTTTATCAGGTAGGGTAGCCAAAGTGTGTATAAGAGGGATCATTTTATTTTTTTTAACAGATGAATGTTCAAGTATTGTGTAGAGGGCCAGGTAGGGGTCTGGGCTACCCCTTACCACTCCCCTGGGCCAGGAACTCGACAGCAGGTGGTCCCATGGCCCCCACTCCTTGAAATAGCTGCCATTTTCAGTGACATTAAAGGAGTCAGGGTAGGGGAAAGGGACTGAAATCTGGACAGTGAGGGGTACCTATCCATTTTTAGTTTTTGGAGGAACCTCCACACTGATGTCCAAGGTGGCTGTACCAGTTTTACATTCCCGAAGCACTCCTACTTTTGACTTCTTCGTTCAACAGTATCTTGTTGTCAGCATTTTTGATGTTACTTAAGTTTTTCCTAACGGAGATAATCTCAATCCAAACAATAATAAATTTTCATGCTCTCTGCTAGAAACGGGTGTTGAAAATACTTATTCAATTATTTATTGGGTTTACTTCTAATTCATCCTTTGAGAATTGTCTATTCAGCTCTGTAGCCCTATCATCGCATTTGTATGGGTAATTTGGGTTTTAATTGGTGAAATGTCCATCAATTGCTTATGGATATTAATCCCGCTATGGTATACATAGCTAGGCAGAGAGAGGTTCATCCTTTACCTGTAGGCTGTCCTTTTAACTCCTTGATTTTTTTTTCTTTGGATGTACAGAATATTTTTATGGATTCCTCTTTATTAATCCTTGAAATTGTTTGCCTAACTATGGATTAGTACTAAAAACACACACACACACCCAGACCCCATGCTAGAAAGATCTACGTAATCACATACAATACCAAAACCACTGAAGTGATACTCACCAGAAAAAAGCAAATAGTCATAAAGGATAACTGGAAAAATGAAAATTTTCACTACACTGGGGAATTTATGAGCCTATGTACTTATACAACTACTGTTATACAACATTTTGACACATTTCATTCTTATACATCACCATGAACACACAACTTTTTTTACCGTTTATCCAAGAGTGTGTAGAAGTAATAATCAGCGATTTGCTAAAATCATAATGTTTTCATTCACGCAGATGAATGTGATGCAGCATTCCCATCCCCTGATGGTTAACTGTGAAGCACTAGCATCTTGATATTATATGCGATGCTCATGATATTCACAAAGACTAATACTAGTGGATATCATTCATCAAGACTATCTCCTCACTGTTGAATAAATATGACAAACTTTAAAAGGAAATTTATAGTAAGGTCTATGATAATCGCAAAAGATGGAAATCACTAAGATCGTGAAAGAAAACAGATTAGATATAAAAACTGTCCCAATGATTTTTAAAAAGGAACACAACTCAGCAATCAAAGGAAACTCTCAATATATACAACATAGACAAACATCAAAATAATTATGCAGAAAGTTGAACAATGACAGTCATAAAAGAAAATATACCCTGGGCTCACATTTGCATAAAATTCTAGGAAGTGGCATCTTATCTATAATAAAAGAAAGCAGGTCAGCAGTCATCTGGTTTATTAGTCAGTTTTCTCACGCAGAAACAAAGTTCTGACAAAAGAAATGGAAGGTCTGAAGGGGATCTATTTGACAGGCTTCATGAGACCCATGCACATTCATCGTATGGTGGGGGTTATGGCAAAGGCATGAGGTGGCTGGCCACACTGTGTCCACAGTCATCATCCTCTGGTTTTCTCCTTTTACCTCTTTGTGTATTCCAATCTAAGAAGAAACCTCAGCCCTTAAGATCAGTCTCAACAGTTCAGATTCTGGGTTGTCCTCTTCACAAACATTTCTGGAAGCTCACCATCCAGGAAGGCCCATGTATCTTCCTAGGTGATCCTCAATCTAGTCCAGGCTGATAAATAAGCTCAGGGGCTGGAGAGATGGTCAAGCGGTTAGGAGTGTGCTGTCCTTGCAGAAGACCTGGGTTAATCCCCAGCAAACACACATGGCAAGCTGAGAATCATCTTTTAACTCCAGTTCCCAGAGGATCCGACACCCTCTTCTTATCTCCATTGGCATTGCATGACACAGGTGCATCAAACTACATGCAATACAGGTACGTTCCATCACCATACAAAAAAGAATAAAGCCATTACAAAAGCTCCATACCCTGTCAGTGGGGTTTTTTTTTGTTTTAAAAGAACAAACACAAACGTGTTACGATTAAAAGACGCCATTGCATCTTCGGTCTCTGCTAAGTGAGTCCCAGAAAAACAAATGACGATGAATGGTATCCCTCTCATTTGTGGATCCTAGCACAGATTTCTATCATTTTTTGAGGGTTTTTGAACACAAACTGAATATTCTTTTTTCTTTCTTTTTTAGTAAAATATAATACCTGATGTTAATTCCAAACTTGCTGGTAATTGTAGGAATGTAAAGTAATTTCTCTTTTTACCTGCATGCAACAATACTCTACTGTCAAACGGGAGAGCGTAAACATGTGTGTGAATTAACATATTAGTTATATTTTTCAGACTCATAAAAAAAAAATGTATTTTTTTTTACTTTTTTTGTGTGTGCATGTCTGTTTGCATATTTTGGAGTGAAAAAATTTGGAAGGAACAGCAACAACACAAAAGACTGGGTAAAAGAAATGACTGAAACAGTAACTTCTTTTCTGCCCAAAAGCACTAAGACTTCTACATCAAAAAAATTTAAAAAATAACTGGAGAGAAAACATGAAAGAACATGTTATTGGTCAAAGAGTACATGAGCTCTGGTTGGGGGTGGGGGGCCAGTGAAAGGGTAAATGGGTCTAGATTGAATTAAGAAACATTAAATATGAAATATAACAAACCTCAAGGACTGTTTTTTTAAGTGCTACAATCCCTTCTTTAGACTCATAGACATATTGTTATCTGTTCGAAGCCCCTGGTAAGTAATCAAATCCAAGTCACATGTATCCAAAATATAGTAACCCAGAGTAAACACTCCCATGAGGGAGTATCAAAGAAAGATCAGGATAAAACAAGACCAAAAAACCCAGCTGGGGGAGATATCAAATCCTGAGCTCCATGTCCGGCATCTAGAACTTGTGATGACAGCATCTGGGTCCAACACCCTCCCTCCAGCTCTGTTGCCTTGCACATATGTGGTCTCTATCTTGGGCTGGCCTCATTCAATGCCTATAGCCTCTCTCAGTGGGTACCTCATGTTTCTGGCATCTCCTATGCCCTAGAGTATCTGTTAATTCCTAGGCCCTAAATTTTGCAGCTTCACATACAGCCCACTCTCAAGAACTCTGATGCTGCTATTACACATATGCATGGCCTTGGAGGTTTTCTAGTGCAAGCCTAGTGCAAGCCTCCATGACCCATTAACTCTTGTTTTTTACATTCCTGGAAAACCAGCATTATCTGGCTAATGCCAAGTTCTGATGCTTGAGATGCAGCCTGTCCCCCTTGGATCACATTTTTACAGCTATTTTTAAGACCAGAGAAAAATACCATTGGGGGGTTGGCAGCTGAGGTGTTCGAAACGGCCAGAGCTGAGAACCTTAGAGGAATGAAGCTGGATGAAATAAACAAAGAGGGCTGTCAAATCTAAAAGTCAGAGAATGAAAACAATAAACTTGCAGTAGAATGAAAGTTCAAGCATTCCAATTACATTTTTATTGAGCATTTATACCCAGGAAGAGATTGCAAGATCCGGTGTGAGTTCTTTTTAAATCCTTACAGCACTTCTACATGTTTTCTACATTGGCAGTGCTAATTCATGTTCCTATCAATAGTGTGAATGAGTCCACTTTCTCCGCATTCTCCTCCACATTTTCAGGGGATATTTGTTGTCATCTGATAATAACCATTCTAACTAGAGTGAGATGATGGTATCATAGCCTTTGATCTGCATTTCTTCTTGTAATGACACGAACAAACACACCAACAGACACACACACACGCACACACACACACACACACAATGTTTGCATGTATGACTTGACCATTATACAATTACACAAGTAACAAAATACTTCAATTCATTGAATCTTGAAAATGTTCAAATATTTTATGTTGGTTACATTTTAATATTGTTGGATGAACTTGAACCTGATGTTCCCTATGATGGAAAATAGATATCACTTCTTTTAAGAATATTTTTCTTTGTTCTTTTCTTTTTGCATTAAGTCTTTTGCCTGCCAATGTAAAGACTCAGTGCCCCATGTCATGGCAATGCCCACAGAGGCCAAAGAAGGCTGCAATCCTCTGGAGTTGGAGTACACAGGTGGTTGTCAGCTGCCATGGGGTGGGTACTGGGATTCCAAATGCAGCCGGGTCCTCTGGAAGACAACGGGGGTGGCAGAGAGGGGGAATTGAGGGAAGGAGTAAAAGTAGGATGTGTCTTAACCACTGAGGCATCTCTCCCGCCCCAAGACATCATTATCTTAAGGAAGCCATTTTAATGTTAAAGTGGAGGGGGGACCCCAAAGAAATTTTACTGGGGCTGGAGTGATGGCCTAACAGTTAAGAGTGCCTACTGCTTCTTGCAGAGAACCTGGGTTCAATCCCCAGCACCCACATGGTGGCCGAAACCATCTGAGACTCCAATCAGGAGAAGTCCAGTTCCGGGGAATCCAACAACAACCCTCTTCTGACCTCCGCGGCCATTGCCACGACATGGGTGCACAGACTTGCATTCAGACCGTACACTTCATAAACATACAGAAATAATAAAATTAATTTAAAAAAATTAAAAAAAAAAGAAAATTTAACTGAATATTCCATGTTTCTGTGGCTTGGAACAATACACATGGGATCTGCTGGGATTTCTTGGAGCACCAAATGCAATAGACAGAACCATGCTTGCTGGCTTCTCATGTGTTTCTGCCCTGGAACTCTGATATTAGTTGCTTTCACATAACTGAGACCACAATACCTGACAGTAACAAGATAAGGAAGCAAAGGGTTTCAGTCGATCCTGGCAGAGGAGGAATGGCAGCCAGAGCAGCTGAGCTTGTGGTAAGCAGGCAGAGTGTGCCAGTCTGTTCACATCACAGTGGACCAGAAAACAGAGAATACGCAAGACAGGAACTGGGTATTACTTTCAATAGTCTGCCCCTATCAATCACACTTCTGCCAGCCAGACCCCACTTCATAAAGGCTTTGTAACTTCCCAAAATAGAAAGCAGGTTTCCAAACCATGATCCTGTGGGGGGGGGGGAACACCCTTCAGATTCAAGCCATAACAACTCCTTACCACTGATCTATTTGCGAATAATGAATTGGGGGATATACTGAGACATTTGACCTTTTGCCCTGAGAGCCAGGAGCCTAAGTGCCAGCTGCCCTGTTTTAAGATTCCGGTGGATAAAACAGCCATACAAAAGAAAACATTATAGAAAGAAGAGAGTTCATTGGGCTCATGGTTACAGGAGGATGAGTCCATCATGGTAGAGGGGAACATCGACAGAAGCTGAGATCATCATGGTGGGGGAGGCCTGGCAGGAGGATGAGTCCATCATGGTGGGGGAGGCGTGGCAAGAGGATAATCCATCATGGCGGCGGAGGACGGGGCAGAGGAGCCAAACAGAAAGTTGAGCACTTACATCTTTAAGCACTAGCAAAAAGAAGAGACAGGAAGAGAGAGTAAGATGAGAAGATGAGAGAGAGAGACTTGAAATCTGAAAAGGCTGACTCTTGAGGACAACCCAGCGATGTGGCCCCACTCTACTAATTCCCACAAGATCTCCCAAAGGTTCCATGACCTTCCAAGCAGCACTACCAACTGACCATGTATTCAGATACTTGAGCAACAAGGGAGACTTATTCAAACATCCAATGACTACTTTGTGCTCAAAAGTGATGAAAGACAAACATTCACTGTCCTGTGCATCTCCACGCACACCTCAGTATGGCTTTGGCTGCCACATGCTTTTACACAACAGAATTGTCTAACCAGAACTTCTCTCTTCATTCCAGTTACTTCCAACTCTAGGCTCGGCTCCTCTGTCCTCAAGCCCTCACAAAACTTCCTGACCAGCTAAGATGTTGCTACATGAATGTCCCCAATGCATTTTGCCTTTTAAACAATTGCCCTTGAAAGTCACAATTATTTGAGGTGAAGAAAGGTCGTCTCCTCTGCGGAATCTCCGTTCCAACTGTGTTTTCTTGTTATCTAGCCCTGCCCGGCTCTGGGACCCTACAACAAAGGAATCTAACAGATTGAGAGATGATAGAGAGAACCCGGTTTGATTGAACCACCTTGGGGAAAGCAGTGACATCGTGTAAGTCCCTAGGAAAGGTGACAGTGGCAGGCAATTCTTGAGTGGCCAGCAATGGACAATGTCTAACCAAGGAAGAAGATGGAACAATACAGGTAATGCCACACTCCACAGGAAAAAAAAATGACCAAGCCACAGAAAGTGTATCCATGTAGCATCCATTTAGGCAAGTCCTCCTGTCCCTGTGGCACAAGTAAATGTCACCACTTATATGACATGAAAATTCTGATGCACCATTGAGCAAGTTGCCGTCTTTTACTTCTCAGCCCCCTTTTGCTCATGATCACTACTTTGTCTGTCCTTCCACGAAACCTTCAGTTCTAAACATTTCATTCCCATTCTAAAGAAGGAATGGGATTTCTCTGGATACTCAGAAGGATCTAAGGATACATCTCCACGGCCTCATGGGGTAGTCAGTCATCTCTGCACCTTGGTGCCTCGCTGCATCCATGCCCCACCACACCCATACAACTAATGCCAGATTCTACAGAGTTAGGGTCCACTTCTAAATTCTTACCTACTCCAGTATTTATCTTTTGAAAGAATTCTCCAGAACGGACGTCTAAAAGGATGAACAGAAAGAAGAGAAGGAAAGAAGAGGAAGTTCACTTGTGAACTAATATCTATGCTTCCTGATGAAACTTTCAGTTAAGCACTAAAAGCAGGAAGCTAGAATAATGATAAAGAGGAGGAGGGACAGGAGTCAGGGCAGGTCTCTTTCTAAATTCCTTGCTTGGTACTCCTGGAAAGCCTCAGAAGCAAATGGTGATGAGCCGGGCATGGTGGCGCATTGCCTTCTAATCCTAGCACTCAGGAGGCAGAGGCAGGTGGATCTTTATGAGCTCAAGGCCAGCCCGGGATAGACAGAGCGAGTTCCAGGACAGCCTGGTTTACAGAGTGAGTTAGGATGGCTGGGGCTACAGAAAGATCAAAAAAGACCAAAAAAAAAAAAGAAAAAGAAATAGGTTATGGAGTTATCACGACAAATCTAGAATTGAAGTCTTTCCTGAAGATGACTCTAGGGATCGCTGCTTGGGGACTCTAAGGATCGCTGCTTGGGGACTCTTGCTGAGCTAAATTTACCTCCTCCTGACTTTAGGAATGCTTGCGGTGTCCTGTGCTGATATCCTGTCCCACCCAACGTGACTTCTATTTCATTCCTCTTACAACTGGAGCTGACATTTTAGAGAAATTTCTGTTGAGATTCAATTCAACCAGACAAGCATATGAGGTTCTACTACCCAGAAGTAGATTAAAACAGAAACCAAAAATGTTTATGACTTCTCAATGCAAACTATGAAAGCAAGAAGAACCTGGAGCAAAACATTCCCAGTGTTAAAGGACAATAGATGCCAACCCAGGTTATATACTCAGCAAAAAATGTCAATTATAGTTGAAGGACAGAGAAAAACCTTCCATGACATAAACAAGTTGAAAGAACACATGTTCAGAAAACCAACCCTTCAGAGAATACTTGAAGCAATTCAAAGGACAGAAGAAAGGAGCAACCAACCCCAGGCAACTAGAAAGAGAAATCAATAAAAGCATAACTGCAGAAGTAGAAACCCAAACCACAAATGGATAATAAGGAAAAAGGAAGCAACACAAACCTATCAGTCATAACCTTAAATATTTTTCTTTTTGGTCTTTTCAAGACAGGGTCTCCCTGTAGCCCCGGCTGTCCTGGAATTCGCTCTGTAGACCAGGCTGGCCTTGAACTCATAAAGATCTGCCTGTCTCTGCCTCTCGAGTGCTAGGATTAAAGGCATGCGCCACCATGCCCGGCTCATAACCTATTTCTTTCTGAGGCTTTCCAGGAGTACCAAGCAAGGAATTTAGAAAGAGACCTGCCCCCTCCTGTCCCTCCTCCTCTTTATCATTATTCTAGCTTCCTGCTTTTAGTGATTAACTGAAAGGTTAATCAGGAAGAAAAATAGTTCAAATGACTTAGCTCTTCTTTTCCTTCTCTTCCTTTCTGTTTCTCTTTTTTGAGTCAGTTCTGGGAGACTCATTTCAAAGATAAATACTGGAGTAGGTAAGAATTTAGAAGTGGACCCTAACTCTGTAGAATCTGGCATTAGTTGTATGGGTGTGGTGGGGCATGGATGCAGCGAGGCACCAAGGTGCAGAGATGACTGACTACCCCATGAGGCCGTGGAGATGTATCCTTAGATCCTTCTGAGTATCCAGAGAAATCCCATTCCTTCTTTAGAATGGGAATGAAATGTTTAGAACTGAAGGTTTCGTGGAAGGACAGACAAAGTAGTGATCATGAGCAAAAGGGGGCTGAGAAGTAAAAGACGGCAACTTGCTCAATGGTGCATCAGAATTTTCATGTCATATAAGTGGTGACATTTACTTGTGCCACAGGGACAGGAGGACTTGCCTAAATGGATGCTACATGGATACACTTTCTGTGGCTTGGTCATTTTTTTTTCCTGTGGAGTGTGGAATACCTGTATGTTCAATCTTCTTTCCTTGGGTAGACATTGTCCATTGCTGGCCACTCAAGAATTGCCTGCCACTGTCACCTTTCCTAGGGACTTACACGATGTCACTGCTTTCCCCAAGGTGGTTCAATCAAACTGGCTTCTCTCTATCATCTCTCATTTGTTAGATTCATTTGTTTGTAGGTTCCCAGAGTCTCGGCACTGGGCTAGATACCAAGAACACAGTGGAACTTATAATCCGCAGAGGAGACGGACCTTTTCATTCACCTCAAATAATGTGAATTTCAAGGCAATGTTTAAAAAGGCAAAATGCATGGGACATCATGTCATCACATCTTAGCCTGGTCAGGAGAGGTTTGGGAGAGGACAGAGGAGCCGAGCCTAGAGTTGGAAGTAACTGGAATGAAGAGAGAAGTTCTGGTTAGACAATTCTGTTGTGTAAAAGCATGTGGCAGCCAAAGCCATACTGAGGTGTGCGTGGAGATGCACAGGACAGTGAATGTTTGTCTTTCATCACTTTTGAGCACAAAGTAGTCATTGGATGTTTGAATAAGTCTCCCTTGTTGCTCAAGTATCTGAATACATGGTCAGTTGGTAGTGCTGCTTGGAAGGTCATGGAACCTTTCTGGAGATGTGGGCATAGTAGAGGGGGGCACATCGCTGGGGTGGGCCTCAAGAGCTCAGCACTTCGTCCCATTTCAAGTCTCTCTCTCTCATCTTCTCATCTTATCTCTCTTTCTGTCTCTTCTTTTTGCTAGTGCTTAAAGATGTAAGTGCTCAGCTTTCTGTTCTGGCTTCCTCCTGCCACGCCTCCCCCACCATGATGGATTTATCCTCCTGCCACGCCTCCCCCACCATGATGGACTCATCCTCCTGCCATGCCTCCCCCACCATGATGGACTCATCTTCCTGTCATGTCTCCCCCACCATGATGGACTCATCCTCCTGTAACCATGAGCCCAATGAACTCTTCTTTCTATAAGTTTCTTTGTTATGGTGTTTTATCACAGGAACTTAACATACCAGGGCACTGGCACTTAGGCTCCTGGTCTCTCAGGCAAAAGGTCCAATGTCTCAGTATATCCCCAATTCATTCTTCCGAAATAGATCAGTGGAAGGGAGTTGTTATGGCTTGAATCTGAAGTGTTCCCCCCCCCCCCACAGGATCATGGTTTGGAAACCTGCTTTCTATTTTGGGAAGTTACAAAGCCTTTATGAAGTGGGGTCTGGCTGGCAGAAGTGTGATTGATAGGGGCAGACTATTGAAAGTAATACCCAGTTCCTGTCTTGCTCTCTCTGGTTTCTGGTCCACTGTGATGTGAACAGACTGGCACACTCTGCCTGCTTACCACAAGCTCAGCTGCTCTGGCTGCCATTCCTCCTCTGCCAGGATCGACTGAAACCCTTTGCTTCCTTATCTTGTTACTGTCAGGTATTGTGGTCTCAGTTATGTGAAAGCAACTAATATCAGAGTTCCAGGGCAGAAACACATGAGAAGCCAGCAAGCATGGTTCTGTCTATTGCATTTGGTGCTCCAAGAAATCCCAGCAGATCCCATGTGTATTGTTCCAAGCCACAGAAACATGGAATATTCAGTTAAATTTTCTTTTTTTTTTTAATTTTTTTAAATTAATTTTATTTATTTCTGTATGTGTATGAATGTACTGTCTGCATGCAAGTCTGTGCACCCATGTCGTGCAATGCCGCGGAGGTCAGAAGAGGGTGTTGGATTCCCCTGGAACTGGAGTTCTCCTGGAATTGGAGTCTCAGATGGTTCTCGGCCACCATGTGGGTGCTGGGGATTGAACCCAGGTTCTCTGCAAGAGCAGTAGGCACTCTTAACCGCTAGGCCATCTCTCCAGCCCCCAGTTAAATTTTCTTTGGGGTCCACCCTCCATTAACATAAAATGGCTTCCTTAAGAAATGATGTCTTGGGGCTGGAGAGATGCCTCAGTGGTTAAGAACAATTGCTGTTCTTCCAGAGGACCCGAGTTCGAATCCCAGTACCCACATGGCAGCTGACAACCACCTGTGACTCCAACTCCAGAGGATTGCATGCCTTCTTCTGGCCTCTGTGGGCATTGCATGACATGGGTGCACTGACTTACATGCAGGCAAAAGACTTATATGCACAAAGAAAAAGAAACAAAGAAAATATTCTAAAAAGAAGTGATATCTATTTTCCATCATAGGGAACATCAGGTTCAAGTTCATCCAACAATATTAAAATGTAACCAACATAAAATATTTGAACATTTTCAAGATTCAATGAATTGAAGTATTTTGTTACTTGTGTAATTGTATAATGGTCAAGTCATACATGCAAACATTGTGTGTGTGTGTGTGTGTGTGTGTGTGTGTGTGGTGTGTTTGTTTAGTGTCATTAACAGAGAAATGCAGATCAAAGCTATGATGACCATCATCTCACTCTAGTTAGAATGGTTATTATCAGATGACAACAAATATCCCCTGAAAATGTGGAGGAGAATGCGGAGAAAGTGGACTCATTCACACTATTGATAGGAACATGAATTAGCACTGCCAATGTAGAAAACATGTAGAAGTGCTGTAAGGATTTAAAAAGAACTCACACAGGATCTTGCAATCTTATTCCTGGGTATACATGCAATAAAAATGTAATTGGAATGCTTGAACTTTCATTCTACTGCAAGTTTATTGTTTTCATTCTCTGACTTTTAGATTTGACCTATTGTTTATTTCATCACAGCTTCAATTCCTCTAAGGTTCTCAGTCTCTGCCGTAGAACACCTCAGCTGCCAACCCCCCAATGGTATTTTTCTCTGGTCTTAAAAATAGCTGTAAAAATGTGATCCAAGGGGGACAGGCTGCATCTCAAGCATCAGAACTTGGCATTAGCCAGATAATGCTGGTTTTCCAGGAATGTAAAAAACAAGAGTTAATGGGTCATGGAGGCTTGCACTAGGCTTGCACTAGAAAACCTCCAAGGCCATGCATATGTGTAATAGCAGCATCAGAGTTCTTGAGAGTGGGCTGTATGTGAAGCTGCAAAATTTAGGGCCTAGGAATTAACAGATACTCTAGGGCATAGGAGATGCCAGAAACATGAGGTACCCACTGAGAGAGGCTATAGGCATTGAATGAGGCCAGCCCAAGATAGAGACCACATATGTGCAAGGCAACAGAGCTGGAGGGAGGGTGTTGGACCCAGATGCTGTCATCACAAGTTCTAGATGCCGGACATGGAGCTCAGGATTTGATATCTCCCCCAGCTGGGTTTTTTGGTCTTGTTTTATCCTGATCTTTCTTTGATACTCCCTCATGGGAGTGTTTACTCTGGGTTACTATATTTTGGATACATGTGACTTGGATTTGATTTTACAGGGGCTCACAGATAACAATTTGTCCTGAGTCTCAGAAGGGATTTTAGACTTTAAACAGTCTTGAGGTTTTATATATTTCATATAATGTTTCTTAATCAAATCTAGACCCATTACCCTTTCCTTGGCCCCCACCCCACCAGAGCTCATGTATTCTGACATACATGTCTTTCATGTTTTTCTCAGTCTTTTTTAAATTTTTTGATGTAGAAGTTTAGTGTTTTGGGCAGAAGTTTACTGTTTCAGTCAGTTCCTTGACACAGTCTTTGTTGTTGTTGCTGTTCCTTCCAATTTGTATCACTCCAAAATATGCAAACATACATGCCACACATATAAAAAAAACTATGATGTCTGAAAATAAACTATATGTTAATTCCAAAACATGTTTAAGGATTCACGTTTTGACAGTAGAGTTGTATGCAGGTAAAGAAAAAAAATTACTTTACATTCCTACATTACCTAGAAAGTTGATGAATAACATCAGGTATTATATTTACTAAAAAAGAAAGAAAAAAGAATTATTCAGTTTGTGTTCAAACCCTCAAAAAAATAGAAATTTGGTGCTAGGATCCACAAATGAGAGACATCATCTGTCATTTGTTTTTCTGGGACCTCACTTAGCATGAGACCAGAGATGAAATGGCGTAGTTTAAAAGTAACACGTTTGTGTGTTAAACTGACAGGGGATGGACTTGTAATGGCTTATTCTTTTTTGTATGTGTATGAATGTACTGTCTGCATGTAGGTCTGTGCACCTGTGTCATGCAATGCCACGGAGATCAGAAGAGGGTGTCGGATTCCTCTGGAACTGGAGTTAAAAATGGTTCTCAGCTGCCATGTGGGTGCTGGGGATTGAACCCAGGTCCTCTGCAAGAGCACTAACCGCTTGACCATCTCTCCAGCTCCATGGCTTATTTTTATCAGCTTGACTAGATTTGAGATCACCTAGAAGATACATGGGCCTTCCTTGAGGGAGCTTCCAGAAAGGTTTGTGAAGAGGGACAACCCATTCTGAATGTGATACGATCTTATGGGCTGAGGTCTTAGATGGAATGAAAAGGTAAAAGGAGAAAACCAGAGGATGATGACTGTGGACACAGTGTGGCCAGCCACCTCATGCCCTTCTGCCATACCTCCCCCACTACGATGGCCTGTGTGGTCTCATGAGCTCAAATAGATCCCTTCAAACCTTACATTTCTTTTGTCAGAATTTTTGTTTCTGCAGTGAGAAAACTGACTAATAAACCAGATGACTGCTGACCTGCTTTCTTTTATTATAGATAAGATGCCACTTCCTAGAATTTTATGCAAATGTGAGCCCAGGGTATATTTTCTTTTATGACTGTCTTTGTTCAACTCAGCATAATTATTTTGATGTTTGTCTATGTTGTATATATTGAGAGTTTCCTTTGATTGCTGAGTTGTGTTCCTTTTTAAAAATCATTGGGACAGTTTTTATATATAATCTTTTTGATTCATATCTTAGTTATTTCCACTTTTTGCTATTATTCATAGACCTACTATAAATATTCCTTTTAAAAAGTTTGTCATATATTATTCAACAGGAGAGATAGTCTTTGAGAATGTATCACTAGGTATTTAGTCTTTTGTGAACATCATTGAGCATGCAATACATATCAAGATGGCTGTGATCTCACAAGTTAACAATCAGGGGGATGTTGCATACATCATCTGCTGTGAATGAAAACATTATGATGTAGCAAGCGATTATGTATTCTTATTTCTCTTGGATAAAGGTAAACAAGTGGTGTGTCTGGGTGTACAAATGAATGTGTCAAAATGTTGTCTAAAGTAGTTGTCTAAGTTCATGGCTCCTAAATTCCCAGTGTGTGAAAATTTCATTTCTTCCATACCTTTATGAAATATTTGCTATGGTGAGTTATCACTTCAGTGGTTGTATTGTAGTATTAAGTGATTTTACTTAGCATTGGGTGTGTGTGTGTGTGTGTGTGTTTTAGTACCCATCCATAGTATAGGAAACAATTTCAAGGATTAATAAAGAGGAATCCATAAAAATATTCTGTACATCCAAAGAAAAATAATCAGCAGAGTAAAAGGACAGCCTACAGAATAGGATGAACCTCTCTCTGCCAGCTATGTATACCATAGGGGATTAATATCTAGAATTGAGTACTTCACAAATTAAATACCCAAAGTACCCATACAATCGATATAGGGGCTAAAGAGCTGAATAGACAATTCTCAAAGGATGAATTAGAAGTAACCAATAAATATTTGAAAAAGTATTCAACATCCTTTTCTATCAGAGAAATGAAAATTATAATTGTTTGGAGAGCTTATCTCAGTTAGGAAACTAGTAACATCAAATGCTGACAAAGATACGGTGAAAGAAGATCAAAGTAGAGTGCTTATGGGAATGTAAACTGGTACAGCCACCTTGGACATCAGTGTGGAGGTTCCTCCAAAAACTAAAAAATAGAAGTACCCTCTGTCCAGATTTCAGTCCCTTTCCCCTACCCTGACTCCTTTAATGTCACTGAAAATGGCAGCTATTTCAAGGAGTGGGGGCCATGGGACCACCTGCTGTCGAGTTCCTGGCCCAGGGGAGTGGTAAGGGGTAGCCCAGACCCCTACCTGGCCCTCTACACAATACTTGAACATTCATCTGTTAAAAAAAATAAAATGATCCATCTATACCACTCTTGGCTACATACCTGAAACATTCTAAGCCATCATTCTGCGGATTCAGCACATCATGGTTCATTGAACCACACTTCATAGTAACCTAATGTGATGGTTAATGTTGACTATTGACTAGGCAGGATCACCAAGGAGACAAGTTTCTAACTTATTTGTGAGGGATTTTCTTGATTCAGTTAAGGCAGGAAAACTCACCATGAGTGTGGGCAGCATCACCCCATGGACTGGGGTCCCAGAGAGAGTATGCCTTAACCTAGGATTCCTAGATATGATGACTGGGCTCCTGTGGGCCTATTTCCACAGAAGGATGGCTGGGTTTGGGAGCTTGAGGATAGGGCTTAACTCGGATGTTGTAATGCAGGAGTTCTATGTGGGATTGTGGTATGGGGGGACTGGGTTTGCTTGGGAACCATTTTATGACTTGTACAAATGCTCAATAAAACAATTTAAAAAAAGAAAAGAAACTGAGCACCAGCTCTCCTCCCTTTCTCTCTCTCTCCTTCCTGAATGTGGTGATTGTGGATGAGAAGCAATCAGCTACTTCACGATCCTCCCCTCCATGTGGCCTCCGTCATGATGGACTGTACCTGCAAACTGTGATTCAAAATAACCCCTTCCAGCAGGTGTGGTGGTTCATGTCTTTAATCTCAGCACTCAGGAGATAGAGGCAGGTGGATCACTGTGAGATTGAGGCCAGTCTGGTCAACATGGTGAGTTCCAGGCCAGCTGAGGTGACAGGAAGAGTCTGTCTCAAAATAAATAAATAAATAAATAAATAAATAAATAAATAAATAAATAAATAAATAATAAATAACACTTTCTTCCTGAAGTCACTTTGGTCAGATATTTTCACAGTGATGGGTCGAGTGACTATCAGACCAATATATGGAACCAGGCTAGATGTCCATTAAACAGATGAATAAAAAAAAG
The DNA here is from genome assembly GCA_009823505.1 of Rhizomys pruinosus. Lineage (NCBI taxonomy): Eukaryota > Metazoa > Chordata > Mammalia > Rodentia > Spalacidae > Rhizomys > Rhizomys pruinosus. The sequence continues at coordinate 1,025,901 of VZQC01007297.1, forward strand.
TAATGCACACACCACCACCACCACCACACAATTGAAATTTATTCAGCTATAAAAAAATATAAAATTTTCAGGAAAATGACTAGAATTGAAAATCATTATGTTAAGTGAAAAAAGCCAGGAAGTGGTCTAATGGGAGAAGAAGAACAAGAGAGATGATGTAATGACATAGTTGTGTCATGAATGCAGAAGGAGTGACTCTTCAGGAGTGGATGAGCAAGAGGAGAGTGTGACTGGGAGAGGACAGCAGGGAGTGAGTGCACATGATTACATGTAATCTACAATACTGTCACAATGTCCTCCCATTTAAAAATACTTTGTTATTTTTATTTTATGTGTATGAGTGTATTGCCTGAAAGTAGGAAGGTACACCTGTGTCATGCAATAATGCCCATGGAGGTTGGAAGAGATCACTGGATCCCCTGGAACTGGATTTATAGATGGTTGTTAGCTGCCATGTGGGTGCTGGGAATCAAATCTAGGTCTTCTGCTGATAAGATGCTGAGCCATCTTGCCATCCCTGTCACCTGAATTTTGTATACTAACCAAAATACTAATAAAAAGTAAATGAATGCCCTTTAAAGATTTCTTAAAGTTATTTTTACAGAAGTTTTATTTTTTGGAATTTTATCTCTTGGGATTTTAGGATTTAGGAATATGAGATGTAAAGGATTTTGATCTTCAGCATGTGGAGCTGTGGTTTGTGGGATTTGGTCCGAGCTCTTTTAAAGTACTCTCTCCACTGCCTTCCCATGAGTGTCTCTTACAATCTTCATAATATTTTCTCCAGTTTCTTTGTCATGACCCATTCTACTTCACTGTAGCATCTTACCCACTTGGAGTTTAATTATAGCAACAGTTTAATGTTTTCTGTAGTGATTTCATTTTCTGTGTTCTTTTTTGTTTGTTTGTTTTTGTCTTTTGGAGACTGGGTCTCCCTATAGCCCCAGCTGGCCTGGAATTCACTATGTAGACCAGGCTGGCCTCAGTTTCACAGAGATACACCTGCCTCTTTCTCCTGAGTGCTGGGGTTAAAGATGTGCACCGCCACACCCTGTTCATCTATATTCTTCTTATATCTACTTCTATAGATTGAATTATTCCTCACAGATTTTCTTTATCTAATTCTCTGCATTCTTGGTAATTTTGTGTGAAATTCCAGACTTGAGAATTTACCTTATTGGGTACTGGGATTTCTCATATCTTAAATCTTCCTTAAAGTATCTTTGAATTTTGTAATGAGTTGTGTTTCAGTTAGCTGGAAGTAGCTTGATGCTTTGGTTTAGAAGTTCTGTTAGGTGGAGCTGGGAGAGACTTGGGGCTGTGGGCCACTTGAACTCACTTCTAAGCCAACAGTCTTCTGAGGATCCTACCTAGCCACTGCCTGCAGGCTGTCTGTGAGGCCTTGTCCACTCTGGCTGGTGAGACAGTGGTGCAGGGCTGTCTCTCTGTCTCCCTGGTGGGAGGCCTGCATTGTTCTGTCTGCTTTTTCTGCTTGTATTTTCCTAGGCCTTGACAGTTTCTTTCTAAGGTTTTGCTGGTTAATCCTCATCTGAAGAGTCAGAGGCCATGCGCCTTCTCCAGGCCAGGGCTCCTTCTTCCTCTCTTCATCCTTTAGGCCTCCTTCTGTGAATTCCAGTCACCTAGTTCACTTGACTTTTGTTTGGCTCCTCCTGGCATGGACAATACCATAGAAACTGCATGGATCATGATCTGGAGTATGCTCATGGAGGACCTAGCTCATGGAGGACCTAGCTCATGGAGGACCTAGCTCATGGAGGATCTAGCTCATGGAGGACCTAGCTCATGGAGGACCTAGCTCATGGAGGACCTAGCTCATGGAGGGAGGACCTAGCACATGGAGGACCTAGCTCATGGAGGACCTAGCTCATGGAGGACCTAGCTCATGGAGGACCTAGCTCATGGAGGACCTAGCTCATGGAGGACCTAGCTCATGGAAGACCTAGCTCATGGAGGACCTAACTCATGGAGGACCTAGCTCATGGAAGACCTAGCTCATGGAGGACCTAGCTCATGGAGGACCTAGCTCATGGAGGACCTAGCTCATGGAGGGAGGATCTAGCTCAGGAGGACCTAGCTCATGGAGGACCTAGGTCATGGAGGACCTAGGTCATGGAGGACCTAGCTCATGGAGGGAGGACCTAGCACATGGAGGACCTAGCTCATGGAGGACCTAGCTCATGGAGGACCTAGTTCATGGAGGACCTAGCTCATGGAGGGCCTAGCTCATGGAGGGAGTACCTAGCTCATGGAGGACCTAGCTCATGGAGGGAGGACCTAGCACATGGAGGACCTAGCTCATGGAGGACCTAGCTCATGGAGGACCTAACTCATGGAGGATCTAGCTCATGGAGGACCTAACTCATGGAGGACCTAGCTCATGGAGGACCTAGGTCATGGAGGATCTAGCTCATGGAGGACCTAGCTCATGGAGGACCTAGCTCATGGAAGACCTAGCTCATGGAGGGAGGACCTAGCTCATGGAGGACCTAGCTCATGGAGGGAGGACCTAGCTCATGGAGGACCTAGCTCATGGAGGGCCTAGCTCATGGAGGGAGGACCTAGCTCATGGAGGACCTAGCTCATGGAGGGAGGACCTAACTCATGGAGGGAGGACCTAGCTCATGGAGGACCTAGCTCATGGAGGACCTAGCTCATGGAGGGCCTAGCTCATGGAGGACCTAGCTCATGGAGGACCTAGCTCATGGAGGACCTAGCTCATGGAGGGAGGACCTAGCTCATGGAGGACCTGATCATGGAGGATCTAGCTCATGGAGTACCTAGCTCATGGAGGACCTAGCTCATGGAGGAGGACCTAGGTCATGGAGGACCTAGCTCATGGAGGCTACTCATAGCCGCTCATGGAAGACCTAGCTCATGGAGGACCTAGATCATGGAAGACCTAGCTCATGGAGGACCTAGCTTATGGAGGACCTAGTTTGATTCCCCCCCCGGCAGTGCTGTTTCTTTACTGCCTATTTTCTGAAGGTCATAGTTTCACAGTTTAAGTCAGTCAGTATTCTTTGTTACATTTTTATCCTTATGATTACACTGTACACTATATATGCTGCTCACAATTTGTTTTCTCATTTACCGACACACCTTTTAAACTATTTTGATGTTGTTTTTATTATTTTGTTATTTGATATTATTGTGCATGACATCGGTGCACCATTGTGACATACGTGCAGCAGTGGTCAGAAAAGGGCATCGGATTCCTCTGGAACTGGAGTTATGGATGGTTGTTAACCTCCAGGTCCTCTATAAGAGCAGCCAGTGCTCCTAACCACTGAGTCACCTCTCTAGCCCCTCACAAACTTTTGTCAGTATCTTACTAGGCTCTGTACTAGTTACTGCAGTTCCCAAATTATCTGAGCTGCCCCCAAGAGATCAATGGTAGAGTGACACAGAAAGTGTATATGTGGACAGTCACAAAGCCAAACTCTGCTGAGTTTTTTTGTTGTTGTTGTTATTTTTTTAAGTTAATTTTTATTGATGCTTGTTGCATTTCATACATCATTTCCAATTTCAGGATCCAGGCCATATTTCCTTTCCCTTCCCCCCCATCCCCACCCATCCCAATCCCTTATTCGCATCTTGCATTTCTTTCTCTGTTTTTTTTTTTTTTCATTTTTTAGCTATAGTGATAATCCATGAGTACAAGCATCCTTCGTGCAAAACCAATCTGCAGGCTGTTGTGCCCAAACCCCCACAAGCCCAACCATCCAGTGGGGGGTGACAGGTTGTTTGTTTCAATCAAGTTGATCAAATGAGTGTCCAGACTACATCGCGTAGTTTTCCCATTCACCCCAATCGCCGCTTTACATTCTACCCGCCCCCTCTTCCGCAGATTGTTCCCTAGGCTTAGAAAAGGGCACTAGGTGTATGAGAAGAAAAACAGTCCACTCTCTCTGGAGCTTGACTTGGACTCTGGTCAATTCTGGCTGTTTCCTTTCATGGGCTGACAGTTTGTCCAGGGTAACCTTTCGATCCTACTAATAAAGCACAAGCAATTAGATATATAGGTATTTAAGCAGGCACTAATAGTTATGGTAGGTTACTTTGGCCTATGACACATTTGTTTGGATGTATGTGTTAATCCCTGAATTACATTTCCCCCTATTAAATATGACAGGGTCTTACTGTGCTTATACATCTCCTAACCTGTAGAGGATGTAAGCTTGTGGCATCCGCCATGGGTTATTCCTCCGAGGAGAGAGACCAATAGCCAATTTGATTTGGGATATACAGGCACATGGCTGCCTCTGCTGCCACAGTATTTCCCGGCAGGTGAGGGGTAGCTGGTGCTGACGGTGGAGTCTCTACTTGACAGGCAGACATGTTATTTGCTTTATTGGTTTAGTGGCCTTTGGTAACACTCTCTGGCATTCCAGAGGCCATCTGAACAAGGAGAAATATGACGATGATGAGGTCGTTCTCCAACTGTAAATTGGAGACAACTATTATAGAGGTAATCTCTTATAAAACCGGTAAAAATGCCTTCTTTAATTGACTAATAGACATAAGAACTGTGAAAAGGATTATACTCTGTTCAGAACCAAATATAATACTAAAGTCCTTGGGCTATGCACTCAGGCAAAGTGTATTAATGCAGGAGCTTTGACATCAGCAATGGATTGTTCTACCAGGGGGATGTTGGCCAGGGGATCCAAGGCCCCACAAAAGGTAAGGGCTCCTTGCCCTTAAGTTGGGATACCTGCAGGAGGAGAGGCGATAAGACTCTGCTGAGCTTTTTAACAGTGACCAGGACTTACCTTGTGTGCCTGCTTCTTGGCAATGGACCTTGGCCACTTCCCTCCTTGCCCTTCATCTCGACTAGTCGTCTGAGGTGGAAATGATATCCTGTGAGTTTTGTACTCTGAGTCTCAAGAGATGCCATGACTTCCACTTTTATCCTTTTGAAATGTTGATCTGAGACCTCTAGGTAAGGACAGCAGGGTAGCTCAGTGCAGAATACAGCCTCACACAGAGGAGAAGCAAGGCCCCTGTACACAGCCATCAGCAACCACTACCCTAACAGCCCTGCTGCTGAGCATGGGTAGAGGAAATTTATGGGAAAGTCCTGCAAGAGGACATTACTGTCCATCCACGCACTTGTCAAACAGAACAAATCATATTTCTTAAGCTGTTGAGTTTTTAAATTGTGTGTTACACAAGAAAGTATAAGAAAAGCCACACTATGCCTTCCTGAAAACTCACAATAACTCCACATAGAGGAGTGGCTGTCACCTGATGTTTGAACCATATTTGCTTTTTAGGGCATTTTGCCATCTACCCCATAATATATCTGTGTCTCTGACTGACCGAATCAGAAGCTCTATAGGAAGTGGGATTCTTTTCTTAGTTGGTAGAAGTGGTAGCTCAAAATGTTTTTAATGATTCTGACATAATCTTTGTTATTTTTGTTATTATTATTATCATCATCATTATAATTAAAAAACATCTCCTCCACCCCATGTGTGGATTTGTGAATGTGGACTTGTATATGTCATGACGTGGAAGGTCAGAGACCTGTCCTCAGGTGCTGACACAAAGTTCAAAAGTCTTGTTTTAGTCAGCTCACGAATCATCCTGAGTCCTTTTGTTTCCACAGATTCTAGAAACATGGGGGTCCTTTGAAGTGTTAGGCTCTGGGCTTAGGAAATATTATTTGTAAAACAGTTATTATTATTTCAATGACCATAGTAACCCTTCAAGGGAGTTCAGATTTACCCACATTTTATAGTTACAGTCACTGAGACTCAAATAAATTAGTTCAAAGACACATAGCTCAAGAGAATGGCTGACCAAGATGAGAGCTCAGATAGATAACGCTTCTCTTAGAATAGAGCTTTTTCAATCACTATTGAGAAAAGTAAGACAATAGGGTGACTTCCAGATCATCCAAGGAGCAGGACTGAGAAGCCAGTTGAAATAAGGTCACTGTGTGGATCCCTTCCTTCAGAGCCTTGCAGGGAATGTGGTATTGGGGCAAAGAGTTAGCACAGTACATTTGGGTCTCAGGAGTATGGAAAGACATGATGCTCAGTGGTTTGGTCCTCCTTCAGCCACAGCGTGCCTCCCCATGGAGGAGTGGAGCCAGGTGCATCTTTCCCTGATTTCTGACTCCTTGGCTCCTTTTCTAACTGGGCCCCATGGCCCATCTTGCTCAGTGTAAAACAAGGCCACCCAGTGGAATTCTATCCAAGGAGATCATTTGGGGTGAAGAAGAAAAATAGGTGGAAAAAGGGCTATTTTTACATAATGTCTTGGGTGATCTTGATGCAATCAGATTATGAGTACGAAGCTCCTTCTGGGAAAAAGCAATTTGGACCAGCCCCATGGCCATTAGGACACAAAAGTAAAATGACAGGAAAATATATGGGCCTATTTCCCCTGTAGAAAGGACTCAGGACATTTTATGACACATACAGAAATAAATCTAAGAGAAAATGGAAAATATCGGGGGGGAGCAGTCATGCTTCTCAGAAGTCTGACAAATTTTGTTGAGTAGTATGCAAAGTGTGCTCATTCAATTCAAATTAATGATGATGATATTAATAATGTTAATGATAACTAATGAGTTCTCACAAATAACCTTGTGCCAGGGCTTTGGGTAATCTCAAGTTTAATAGTCATGAAGTAAATATTTATGTGTGTACACACACATTTTAATGTGTAGTTTTGCTCAGAATTTGCAGTCTAATGGAGGGAGACACACATTAAACCAGTAATATAGAAAGTTGCAAACTGTGATAATGAAGGAAGAACTAGGGGCTTGGTTTTTTTTAAAGAAATAAAGATAATGCATGTGTATTGGAAAGGAAGTAATATTAGACCTGAGCCCTGGAAATCAAAGAAAATAGATCAAGTGGAAACAGTTCCTGTTAGCCCTTGCCACTCATCAAAGAAGCTGCTTTTGCAACAGATGGACATTATTACAGAGCTTCACAACCCCTCAAAATGTGCAGAGTAAGGGACTATGGGGTGCCCAGTCCTAACTGATGCATCTCCAATGCATTCCCTTCACCTAAGGCTCAGGGAACATCATGAAAGGGTGGTGACATGGAACTACTATAAGAGCCAAAGGGCCAGACTTGCTAGATAGTGTTTTCTACACATGACAGGGACACTGCATCAGCAATATGGTGGCTTAAACCAGACCTGAATGATGATACCATTAATTGACATCCCAATACCAACAGGAAATGTTACAGGGTCTCGTCTTTAACCAAAGAACTACAGGTAATTAATGGCTGCTAAGGTAGGGATAATCAGTTTTCTTCAGGGATGAGCTCTTTGATAGGTTATCAAATGACAAGAGACCAGCTCTGAACACATGTACATATGGGCAACACTAAATGGACTCAGGATGTATACATAATTATTAAAGAGGACAAGGAATTGAGTGGAAGTGTGTATGGGGTGGGATGTGGGAAGAATTGGAAGGGAGAGAACAGAGTACTTATGTATGAAATTCTCAAAGAAAGGGGAAAAGAAACATAAAGAAAGAGAGTATTAGTAGATAAAGGTTTGGTATGCATCTCTTCTCGTTCCCTTCTGTCTCTATCATAAAATACTGTGACCAGAAGTAACGTAGGGTAGCGACAGTCTTATTTCAGCTCACAGGCTATAGTCCATCACTGAGGAACCTTCTTTTTTTTAATATTTTATTTATTTATTTATGTGTATGAATGTACTGTCTGCATGTAGGTCTGTGCACCCGTGTGGTGCAATGCCACGGAGGTCAGAAGAGGGCGTCGGATTCCCCTGGAACTGGAGTTCTCCTGGAATTGGAGTTACAGATGGTTCTCAGCCGCCATGTGGGTGCTGGGGATCGAACCCGGGTCCTCTGTAAGAGCAGTCGGTGCTCTTAACTGCTAGGCCATCTCTCCAGCCCCTGAGGAGCCTTCTTAACTCAGGCTTTCCTTCTGAGATGACTGTAGGCCCCGTGTCAAGATGGCAGTTAAAGCAGACTAGGACAGACTCTTAAATGGCTTCTATCCCCAGTCGTCATTACAAGGAGGGAGAAGAGCATCTCCTTATCTGAAGCTCAGAAGCTCTGCATCATTTCCCTATATCCCCAGAGAGCTGGGATTCCACAGTCCTGACTGATGTCTGTTTAAGACAAATAGAGTGATAGGTCAGGCAGAGTCACTGATTATGAGGTCACTTCCACCGCTGCCCCAAGGTGGCCTTCTATGGGACTGCACTGTACACTCTAATTGCAATGTTCCTAGTTTCTATGAGATAAACTTCGATTCTTACATTAAAAAAAATCTGTCCTCCAGGAATCATTTTATGAAATACTAGGGAACAAAAGAAGGCAACTGGACTGACCCAGCCCCACGGATCACAAATTGGCTGGCTCTGTACTGTATCACTAACCTCCAGGGCCCAGCGACCATTGCAAACTGCTCTCCGAGAACCTAATAATTATCTGTTGTGCAAAAAGTGTCACCCTGTTTCTGGCAGGGCTCGGCTCCCTTTGGCATGGGAGTAGAGTTTTGGTGGGGGGAAGGGGTAGCCCAGTGGCAGTCTGCACTAACTCTTAGTGGGAACTGGCTGAGCATATAATTATATCATGAGTCAAGCACTCTCCAGGGATGTAAGATGACCAGAGGAAAATGAAATAACATTATATCCCACATGAATAAAAGCCCTGCTGGGGTAAGCTGACTCCTGAGAAAGAAAACTGGGCCCAAGACGTTTCCCAGCAATTAAGCGTCTTACGTCCCTGTGTCCCTTCTCCTAAAATGAAGGGATTATGTGGGCACAATTTATGTCTTTGCTTTAAGCCTGGAGGAACAAGTGACCAGAGATGACAGCCCACATGGATAGATGATCTCCATGGCAAACAAAAAGCCTTTGAGTTGGAAAACTTGTATCATAGGGTTCCAACAGAGCACTGTTTATTCAGGAAGAAATTAGATTGACAAATGTTGTGGTGGGAGTTAAAAAATATTTTTTTCCTGGCTAAACCACTTCCAAAGGTATATTTTTATGTATCCAGGAATAGCAGCCTGTTTGTCTTGCTTCGGCTTGTTCTCCCTGTTTCTTTTTGGTTGAAGAATTAGCCTCTGCCCGGGCCTGATGGAGCAGCTGAAGGGGAAGGAGCACAGGACTCACTTCCCTCCTGTGACTCTGCCTACTTCCCAGACAATCAGATTAGCCAGGAGACTTTTGATGAAACTCATCAGAGAAAAGCAGTTATAGCACAAGAGTTAGGAGAGACTGACAGCTTTCTAGGATGTTTTCTAAAACGAGTTATTAATCTTTTTTGAGCTAGCATTTTACCCAGCAGCTCAGGCTAGCTTAGAACTTGCTTTATAGCCTAGGCTCTCCATGAACTCACCATCCTTCTGCCTTAGCTTTCCAAGAATTGTGTTTATAGGTGTGTGTGACCATGCTCGGAAACAAGTAGGGTTGTTTTAAAGATTTACTTATTTTATTTTCTGTGTATTAGTGTTTACCTTGCACCCTGTGAATGCCTGATGCCTGTTGAAGTAGGTGTTGGATCTCCTGGAACTAGGGTTTTGGATGGTTATAATCCACTGTGTCTTTGCTGGGAACTGAACCAGGTCTTCTGTAGGAGCAGCCAATGCTCTTAACCACTGAGCCATCTCTCTCCAGGCTTTCAAATAGCATTATTTTACATAGAAAGGGCAGAACTAACACAAAACTCATGAGTGGCAAAGAACAAGAAGATTTTGGTCTCTCTTACCTAAGTCACTAGCAATATTTCTTAAACATTTTTGATGTATTTATTTATTTTTATTTTATGTGTAGGAATGTTTTGTCTGCAGGTATGTAAGTGCACCCATTTAATGCAATGCCTAAAGCATCCAGAAGAGGGCATCAGATCCCCCTGGAACTGGGGTTATGGATAGGTTAGCTGCCATATGGGTGCTGGGAACTGTACCCCAGTCCTCTGTAAGAGCAGTCAGTTCTCTTAGCTACACTGGGCTGTCTCTGCAGCCCCAATAACAAAATTTCTAAGTAAAATCCAGGGTTTGGGGATAAAGAAGAGTGTCTTAAAGAAAAGGCAGAGCAACAAGATGGTCTGTCACACATTTTGGGGGAGTCAGTCAAAATAAGTACTTAGGGTCCAGTTCTGATGCACTGAGGTCAATATGGACATTGAATTGCATACTTGAATAATGAAGTGTTGAAGCAAAAAGAGAAGCATTTGAAGCCTGGCATATGAAATTTGGTTTTATATTTAGTGCTGAGGTGCTGGTTCCTAGGGCAGCTTCCTTCAATAGAAGCATATGGGTGCCAGGACTAAGAGGGAACACTCCTACCCAGCCTCACCCTTGGCGATAAGGAGGAAGGATACTTGACATTACTGGTGCTTTCTTGTCAAAGTCCCTGAAAAATGTCACAAGATCAGTCAGTGTGTCCTGCCTGCCTTAATTGCATTTATGTATGAAATTACCATGAAAAAATCAGCACACAGTAGGGCTTACAAACAAGGGGGCTTGCTAAAAAAAACTGTAGTTAATAAAATGATCAATATACAGGGCACAGGCTGAGATCCATTGTACAAAATCGTTGGGGTCAGAAGTGATTCAAATTTGGCGCGAGGGTAAAGCACAGACAGCAGAGCACTCAGCTGCAGGAGTGATTTGAATTTTGGGATGAATATTTGCCTATAGAGAATAAGATATTCTAGGGGTGGAATCCAAGTGGGAGTGTGAAATGCATTGATGTTTCATATATATTCAAGGCAGTTTGTAGAATATTTTATGTTCACTTGCTTTGTGACTGGTGCCCAACTCGTGAGGTAAGTTGTGGAGTTTCCCTTTTGTGATGTCACATTGGTGGCCCCAAAGTTTTAGATTTTGGAGCATCTTAGATTAGATTTGCTCAGTCTATACTATTTCTTTTAAAACATTAAAATGTTTTTCTTAAAAGGCATTTTTACTTTAAAAGTCAATGAATTAATGTGTTTGGATTTCCTTGTAGAAAAATGTTTCAGAAGAGATAGAAAGCAAACCAGTACAGAATAACAAATGGAGTCAAAATGCTTTTATACGAGAAAGGGGAAATTCATCTCAATCAATTTGAAGAGCTTTGTATAGGTTGGAGAATTTGGAAAGAGAATGAATGTCAAACTCACATTACAGTAACAATGAGAAATTTTCCAGTGTTGTTAAAGCTTGGTAGGACAGTTTGGTCATTACATAATGCTAAAAAATAATAGTAGACATATACAATTGCAAATTTACATAGAGTATTTTTATAAGTAAACTAAGTAATTCTCAAATGAAACTGTAATTATATTTTGGAATTTTTCTATAAAGTTATATCACTTACAAATTGATTACTTTGTACATTTCTCTTTTGAAAATATTTTATGTATTATTATTGTGTTAGTATGTATAAATTGCATGTGTGAGTACAGGTGGGCACACGGCACAGTGTGTGCACGGAGGTCACTGGCCAACTCTCAAGAGTCTGTTCTCTCTTCACCATGAGTATTGTGGGGGAGAATATATTGGGCTCAGATGGCCTGGCTCAGTTTTACCCATCATTTTGCCTTACTGTTTCTTAATGAAGGCACCCTAATGAGACTGTGAGTAAATTGCCCTCTTTCTTGACCAACTTTCTCAGTGATATGGTAACTATTTAAAATGAGTAACTATTTGTTCTAAATGAGTCAGCAGCTATCCATTTCTCCTTCATGAACCATCGTGATTTTTTTCATTACTTAGAGAATACCTTATTAGTTTCTGTAATCAAACCCACGTAGATAAGACCTTACATATTTAATATAGTGTGTTACCCCTGTTGAACCATGGTGATTTTTAAATTATTTTATTTTATTTTATTTTATTTTATTTCCTGGAAGATGATTTTTCTTCTGTCCTTATGAAGTCAGGCCTTTACATGGGCTTTGGTGGAGGTCGTGGGGCAGCATTTTATGTGTATGAGTGTGTGCCTGCATGTATGTAAGTGTTACACATGTGTGCACTATCCATGGAGGACAGAAGAGGACATCAGATTCCCTGGAACTGGAGTTACAGACAGTTGCTAACTGCCATGTGGGTGCTGAGAACTAAACCCAGGTTTTCTGCAAGAGCAGCCGATGCTCTTAATCACTGAGCCATTTCTCCAGCTCAACCATGGTGATTTAAATTTATCTCCAATGATTAGAGATTTAATTCTTCTGAATCTTGCAGGAATTTCTCAATTTTCAAGGTTACCAGTCACCATTTCTTTCAAGACAAATTTTCCTTATATTTCACATTTCTGAAATGAAGAAGCATTTAAAATGAGCTAATATGTATATTTAACATGGAAATGTTTCTATCCTCCTTAGACACTTAAAGTTAATGATTTGGTTGACACTGAGGAAATAAGATGAAGGGCAAACAGGTTGCGGAGGTAAACCATGCCTGATTGTGTCCTCTCCTACTCATAGGCTGAAATTTTGAACCCCAGGACCTCAGAATATGACTTATTTAGATTAACGCTTCTTATAGAGGCAAAATGAAGTCATCAGGATGGGCCACACTCACAACCCCTGGTGTCCTCATAAGAAGAAGAAAGAAAGCACACAGCATGCCCTAAGGGAAAGCTGTACGAAGACACAGAGAAAAATAAGAGAAACTTCCAGAAGAAGCCAACCTTGCTGGCTCCTTGCATCAGCTCAGCCTGCCAAAGTAAAATACTCTGGACCAAATGGCTTATGCAGTAGGAATTCATTTCTTACAATTCTAGAGGCAGAGAACTTGTAGAGTCTGTTCCCCAGGCCTGTCTTCCTAGCATACTGAAGACTTCCTCTTTATTGTGTCCACGCACAGTGGAGACAGAGTTATAGGGAAGTTTCTTTCTTTCTTTCTTTCTTTCTTTCTTTCTTTCTTTCTTTCTTTCTTTCTTTCTTTCTTTCTTTCTTTCTTTCTTTTCTTCTTTCTTTCCTTCCTTCCTTCCTTCCTTCCTTCCTTCCTTCCTTCCTTCCTTCCTTCCTTCCTTCCTTTCTTTCTTCTTTCTTTTTTTAATAGACAGTCACTATTCATTTTATTTTATTATTTTATTTTATTTTGAGACAGGGTCTCCATATCGACCAGGCTGGCCTTGAACTTACAGAGATCTGCCTGCCTCTGCCTCCCAAGTGCTAGGATTAAAGGTGTGCACCACCTGGCCTGCCTTAAAGACAGTTCTTAGCCACTATGTGGGTGCTGAGAATTGAACCCTGGTCCTCTGCAAGAGCAGTTGGCGCTTTTAACTGCTGAGCCATCTCTCCAGCCCCAGGGAAGTTTCTTAAGCCATATGTGGTATTATAACAAAATACCCAAAGGTGGGTAATTTATAGAAAAAGAAATTAATTTCTCATAGTTGTGGAGGCTAAGAAGAAGATTTGAGCCTGGCAGGCAGCTCAGTTCTCTAAGATGTCACCTTGAGTGCTTTCACAATAGAAGGTAGAAGGGAGAATGTGTGGCTTCTGTGTGGGGCCTGTTTTATAAAGGATTTAATCCCATTTCTTTGAGTTCTGTGATCATGACTTAATCATTCCCAAATCATTGCCTGTTAATGCTATTATATTGGTAATTAACTTTCAGTACATGAGTTTGGAAGGGACATAATATTCAAACAATGAGAGTTCAAGATGCCTCCAACAGTTATAGAACAAATTTTCCCAGATGCCACTTATCAAAGAAAAGCACCAGCTCCTTCTTGCTAATGGGATGACAGTGGAATGTGGTACCCGGACTACAGTTCTTCAGTCCACATTTTGCTTTGTCACTAATTATCAGATTTATTAGGCAGTTCTCTATATCTTTATAATAACTTTAATCTTACAGGTCAGTTTTTCCTTCCCATTTTACTTAATCATGTCTGTTTCTTTCTCGAGCCCAAATAATCCAGTCAATTATATCAAACTAGGTGCAAATTTCAGATTAGGTGACCAGAAGCATAAGCTTAGACACTGTCCATCTTATCTGTGATCCTTTCAGAGTTAAATATTATTTTTTTAAACAGTGTCAGAGCATTATTTATAGGAGCTCTGCTAAACAGCTTTGGATGCTCTTAGCTAAAGAGATGTGGTATGGAATTAAATCAGGCAGGGTCACAAGGGAAATATGAATGGGACTCAGAAGACATGAATACTGTAGAGAAACCAGGCCTGTCCGAGATTCTTTCTTCTGTCTGTTGGACTTGGATTATGTCATCATATGTAATTTCAAGGAATGGGCAAACCAATTTGGGCAAAAGAAAAAAAAATGAACTGACTTATTTCCAAAAGCATGAATTGAACCAGCAACAGAAATACTGGGGTGGGGGGATGGGGGAGAGTGTGAAGGAGAAAGAAAGTGAATCTTTTTGATACGCCCCCACATTCCCATGAGCCTCCCTGTTTCTTATCCTAGGGATGAGGTGCAAAATTACAAAAAAATAGAGAGATCATTTTCACCTTGACTATCAATATCATAGTTCATTCAGTGAAAGGTAAAATGTTCTTCCTTAATTATAACTGCAGAATATTTTCTATATATAGACATGTCATGGCTACTTATAATTCTATTTTAGATGCAACATGTATTTCTCAAAGAAAGTCCTGGGCACTCCATAGAAGTGTTATTTTTCTATTGCCATGGCTAAATAACAAATGATCCCAAAGCTTAGAGACTTAACACAACAAAGTATTGTTAGTTCATGATTCTATGGAGCAGCAGTTTAGTCTGGTCTAGTGGTGCTCTTTATTAGTGACAGACTCCTGGTCAGCCTGGGTGCATTTGTGCCTTTTAAATCAACTACTGTAATCACTGATGGCTGCTTAGGTGAGAGTGGGGTTGGGGGCTCAGTCTCCAGGAAAATAATCTGTGCTGGCTCCCATGGAAGCCCAGCCCAAATCCAGCATTCAGGCGACTGTCAAATTGTAAGTACCTCCTGTGCCTTTGTCTGTACCATAGCTGCTGCTGACCTCATGGGCTGAAAGAAACCACATGTTCAAGGCTAGAATAGTGTGAAGGATGCTGCCAAAGGGCCTGGACACAGGGAAGACTAAACAAATCTGAATGTTACTGCTATCAACCTAAGTTTTAAAAATGTTTGTTTTGTAATGAGTGAAAACTTACCTAGATTCTTCCACTTTCATAACCCATTGTACAGATCAGCATAGTAACTCTTGCGTTGCTGATGGACATATATGCCAATATTAAAATGGCATTTCCTTTTTCTTCTGACAGCAAGGAATTCTAGAAAAATCTGCCATGGATGGAATGTATTTTCCTCTTCCCCAGACGCATGTATTGAAACCCTAATCTCCAGAGTACCTGTAGTTCAAGGTGATGCCCCTAAACAGCTAGTTAAGGTCAAATGGTAGAGTGTTCATCCATAGGATTAACATCCTCATACTGTACATTGCACCCATGAGTCCACTGGAGACAGAAGGAGAAAGCAGTCAAATTGGAAGAGAACCCTCCAATTTCCAGTATCTCCTTCATGAATTTCCAGCCTCCAGAATGGTGAGAAAAATCAAGTTCTGACGAGATATTTTGTTAGAGCCAGCTTTCTGTCTTTGTGACAAAATTCCTCAGGCAAGCATCTTATAAGGAGGAGAGATTTATTTTGATTATGGTTTCAGTGATTTTAGTCCATGATCTGTTTTCTCGATAAGGGCTGGGGTCCCAAATCCCCCTCAAGAGCACTCCACCAATGATCTAACTTCCACTAGCCTCCATCTATTAAAGGCTCACCCACGCACCTCTAATGGCACTGCGTGAGGATCAAGCCATTAATTAACACTGTGTCGTCGGGTGATAGTCAACAATGTAAACTACGGCAGCAGCTTTAGCAGACTAAGAGAAAACTATGGAAGACAATTTATTTCCAATGAGCCCTTACCAATTTGAGAACAATAAATCATGTAAAACAATAGCCATTTAGTAGCATGGAAGTCACCTGTAGTCTGTTCTGAAAAGGTGACAGCCAATGAATGTGAAGCATTGAACAATGTACCTATGACTTGACATCTATAATCTTTAATCTTCTTACAGACCCATTTTGTAAGTAATTATTTATCTCAAATAATACAACCAGCTGGTGCAGAATGGTTGTCTCAATGGCACCCAATGCTTACCACTCTTCCTACACACTGTCACTGATCAGGACTACATAGAATGTCATTGTTTTGCTGGTCACATCCCCTAGGAGGACACTATAGAAGTCAGCACAGGAATTGACATTTCTTTCTTTCTTTTTTTATTTAATCAGTTTTTTTTTACCTTTTTTTTTTATTGATGCTTTGTGTATTTCATACATCATTTTCCAATTCAGTTCAGGCATATATCCCCTTCCCTTCCCCCCACCCCACCCCTACCCATCCCAGATCATGCATTCTGCCGTAATTTTTCTGCATCTTTCTCTGCTTTTTTGTTTTGTTTTTTTTTAACAGTAAGTGATAATTTGTGAGTACAAGCATCCTTCACGTAAAACCAATTTGCAAGCAGTTGTGCCCAAACCCACACAGCTCATGGGTCCCACCATCCAGCAGGGGGGGCTTGTATGTTCAATCAAGTTGATCAAATGAGTGTCCAGTCTATATTGTTGTAGTTTCACCATTCACCCCAATTGCAGCCCTTACATTTTACCACGCCCGGCGTGGTAGAAGGAATTGACATTTCTACAGAGCACTTCCTGGTCTTTCTCTTTCTCTTTCTCTTTCTGCTTCTTTCTTCACACCCTTGTCTCCAGTCCTGGTGCCTGGTCTAGCTGGCAAAGTATTCAACTGTGCAGTGTACCTTGGTCAAGGAAGAAGTTAAATGATCTCTCTTTTGTCCCCCTCAGAACTAGAAGTCAGTGTGACATTTATCAATAAATCCAGCAGGAAGAAATGACAGTCAAGTTACTCCAAAGTCACCCCTTCCATCAAATATGGAAGGCTTGTGCCCTGGAAGAAAACTGATTCCGGTTATATACAGTGAACCACTATATTTCTGTTTTTTTATTTTTGAGACAGGGTCTCCCTTTAGTCCCAGGCGGCCTGGAGCTCACTCTGTAGACCAAGCTGGCTTTGAACTCACAGAGATCTGCCTGCTTCTGCCTCCCAAGTGCTAGGATTAAAGACGTGCACCACTACACCCAGCTAAACCATTACATTTCTGACAGTAGGAAGGAGTTGCTTGACAAGGGGTATCTGGGTACCTAGAGGCTTAAAGGCAAAGGAGGGAGAGGTTTATAGGGCTATAAAATATTTTACCCAGGATATTATCAATTAACTGAGATATTTCAATGAACTCCTTTATATTCCTCTGTGAATGGGGTTTCTCTGCTCTCTATCTGAAGATATATAATAGAAGGAAAATCCGATTATTAAAACAAATGAACAATGAAAACACTTGACACTATGTAGAAAAGAACTCACTATTCTGTGCTGGTCTTTCCCTTTGGATATTTATCTGAGTAACATTTGGACTCAGAGGATGTGAGAGCTCTAAGGACACATGATTGTTTACCCTTTTAGAAGAGAAAGTTTAGACCAATTATCAAAGCCACTGGAGCAATTAGAGACCCCAGGGAACCTTGGCAACATTTTTGGCATTAATAAAAATTGACTGGAAAAAATGAGTCCACCCTGGTTAGGGAAGGAAATCTCAGATCATTTGCCCTTGAGTCCCCCTCCCGATACACATAACCACAGTGTGTTCGAGTCTGAAGGTGGTGGCAAGTCAGTGTGCTTGTTTCTATGTTTTGGAAACTTGATCATCACTCGGATGAACACCAGTTTGAAAGGTGAGAGGCAGGGTAAGCAGATCACCTGACCTTCAGTCAGCTGCGTCCTCTGATGCTCTCTCCACCTCTGGCCTGTGCTGTACTGGCAGCGAGGGGGCTGGATGAGAATTGCTTTTCCTGTTTCTGTGACAAAATACCTGACAGGAACCACTTAAGGAAGGAAAGATTTACTTTGGCTGATGGTATCAGAGAGATTTCACTTCACTGTGGAGCAATACGGTGGCCAGGGCTTGGTCTGTGGTGGGAGTGTGTGATAGGTTTTTCATGTGCCAGTGGACCAGAGGCAGAGTGCGGCAGGACAGAACCATAGGTGAGTATAATCCTCAAAGGCCCTCGAGACTTTTTTCTGACAGCCAGGACCAACCTCTTAATGGCTCCACAGCCTTCAAAATAGTGCCATGCGCAGGGGACCCAGCATTCAAGGCTGGAGCCTGTGGAGGACATTTCAGATTGAAACCATAACAGAGGAGGAGTCTAGTGAGTTCAAGTGGCATTGACTAGAGTCTTGTCAGATTCATTTCTTGTCACACTGGGAAAGGGTCCCTTCCAGAGGTTCGCACAGCCATGTGCATGTATGTTCACATCCCTATGTGTGAGTGTGGCTTGGTGTGCAGGCCAGCCTGGGCCATTACCTGCAAATTTAGCCCAGCGAGTCCTGCAGATGTGCTGGGTCACCGAGTATTTGGAAGAGGGCTGAACATGGGGAAACTGAGCAGTTTCTTGATGCATTCATTCAATGACTGTGGTAAGCAAGATAAACCAAGTTCAGATTTTTTTCCTCACCGGTTCGGAATTCCCAGGAATAACTTAGATAATGATACATTGATTTTCTTTAAACCAATGTATACTCTTTAAGCCAATAATGAAGGTTTCAAATGAACTGAGAACTAAGCTAATTAATTTTTCACTTGATAATGGTTCTTTTTTTAATTTTTATTTATTTATTTTTCTGTGTGTATAAATGTACTGTCTGCATGTAGGTCTGTGCACCCGTGTCGTGCAATGCTGCAGAGGTCAGAAGAGGGTGTCGGATTCCCCTGGAACTGTAGTTCTCCCGGATTTGGAGTTACAGACGGTTCTCAGCCACCATGTGGGTGTTGGGGATAGAACCCGGGTCCTCTGCAAGAGCGGTCAGTGCTCTTAACTGCTAGACCATCCCTCCAGCCCCTTGATAATGGTTCTTATGGACACAGTCAATACATTCAAATACATAGTCCATTTATTTTGCTGTTTATTCATTACTTTATTTTTTAAAACTAGGCAGATTTAGGACCTGAGGAGATGGGCTAGGTCACACAGGCCGGAGGACCCAAGCTCAGCTCTGTGGCATCTGTGTAAAGACTGAATGTGATGGTACCAGCCTGCATCCTTGGCACTGTAGGGCTGGAACAGGAGGGTTCTTGGGGTTCACTGGCCAAACAGCCAAATCAGCGAACATCAGGCTAAGGAAAGACTGTGTCTCAAGAAAATAAAAGATAGAGAATGATGGAGGATGCACAGCCCAGATGTCACCTGCTAACCTCTGTACACAGGTGTTCTCTACTACAGAAAGTTCAGCACACACAGACACAACTGTCACAAGTCACAGATGTACAGAAGAGCCTGTAAAAATGGCACAGACAGTGCTCTCTTCACTTTATTCCATTTTCCCTGGTGTTGGTACCTTCCATTAGCATGATTCTTTTATTGGACTAATATACCACTGTCCATCTGTTACTGTTAATTAAAATGCAGAGTTCACTCAAATGTTCTGGTTTTACCTAATGTCCTTGTTCTGTTTCAAGAGTCTACTAAAAAGATCACTTTATATTTAGTTGTCACATGTCCTTGGCCTCCTCTTCATTGACAGCTTCTTGGATTTTCCTCATTTTTACTGATCCTGACAGTTTTGAGGATAATTAACTGGCTAAGTATGTTTGTGCATTGTTCTTATATATACATAGATTTTTCTGGTGATTTTTTGGGGGGGGTCAGACTGAGACTGTGCATTCTTGAGAGGAAGATCTCAGAGGTAAAGTGTGATTTCATCATACCGTGAAAAGCTTCTGTTTGTCGGTATAGACAACCACAGTCGATGTTTCTGTGACTGCCTGCCTAGGGCTATTTGTAGTCTTCTCCACCATGAAGAGTGCAGTGTTTCTATACTGTTCTCTTTGGAGGGCAGTCACTGTGCCCAGCTTTTAGTTCGGAACCAGAGAGTTAGGCTTTTCCTCCTTAGGGGCAGAGTAGCCAAGGTTACTTGGAATTCTAGGCAGGAAGGATGCCTTTTGTGTTCCCTTTTCAGTCATTTCATCATTTGTCAGTGTGAAGCCATGAATATTTGTTTTGTACATTGAGTACTCTACTTCATTCTGCTACTTTGACCATTAAGGGTCTCTCCTGTTGGGTGCTATGCTGTGATGTCCCCACTAATGTGTATATGTATGATGTATGTATGCATGTATGCATGTATGTATAAATGCAGTATATAGTATCTATACATACGTATACACACACTTTAAGTTCGTCTCAACACTTCCTTACTTTCCAATATTGCAGAATTCTTCAGAATCATCTTGTGCGTTTCCTGAACCAGCTTTAGACTCAGCTGGTTTTCAAGGGGCTCTGGTTTCAGTGATGCAGAAAGTTATTAAGAGCTAAGATCTTAATGCTGACAGCACTTGTCCTGACTGGGATGGATGTGTCTAGTCCCCTCTCCGTGAAGACGCCAAGGAATATGAATCACTGGTCCCTGCTTTCTATATCAGTATATAAAACATGTATTCATACTGATACCTCTAGCACTAATTACCACAAAGATCATTCTAGATGACCCCTTTATTTGCAAAATCCAGTTCTTACAATGTCCATACCTACCATCACCATCCATTTTTCTAATTGCTCATTTCCAGTGTGCATGCACAGGAGTCACCAGTCCCCTTCCCTGGGAAGTGCCTAACTGTACCAGACACTTATTTTACTTCCAGTATTAAGAAGTGGCAGCATTTCTAAAGTTACTTGGGTCAGCTCTATCCTCTCCACTTCAGTGAGATAGTGTCCCATGTTTGCCACAGAATTTCCTACCACTGTCTGAATTATTTTCTGAGATCTCCCAGCGTCTTGAGTCACACCCCTCCTGGTAAGGCTGGGGGACCATCTAGGAAGGGGAAGGGGGTACAACAATTGTAAGTGGTGTTTTTAGGGCACATCAGGGCAGGTGCACAGATGAACTCTTAGCAGTGGTAGTAACATGCACACGACCTGTGCAGGCTCCCGCCAGCCAAATCCCAGCACTGATGGGGAGGTGGGCACATGCTCCTCTTCCACCTGAGGAGCTATTAGCAGTTGATAGTTTCAGGATGGAAGGGAGGGAGGGGGGGAGGGAGGGAGGAAGGGAGAGGGAGAGGAGAGGGAGAGGGAGAGGGAGAGGGAGAGGAGAGAGAGAGGGAGAGGGAGAGGAGAGGGAGAGGGAGAGGAGAGGGAGAGGGAGAGGAGAGGGAGAGGGAGAGAGAGAGAAATTTTCTCTAAATGTGTGGTCCCTTTTTTGTTGAGCACTACAGGGGATGGACCCACACTTAAGAGCATTTGGGCAATACAAATTTGACTTGATGAGATTAAAAAGAGAAAAGAGAGCAGGATGTGCTGGCGCACACCTTTAATCTCAGCACTTGGGAGGCAGAGGCAGGCAGATCTCTGAGAGTTCAAGGCCAGCCTGGTCTACAACATGAGTTCCAGGACAGCTGGAGCTACAAGGAGACCCTGTCTCAAAAAGACCCCCCCAAAAAAAGAAAAGAAAAATAGAAGGGGTGTAGGAGTGGGTTTGAGAGATGGCGAGGAGAAAAACATATCAAAATATATTGCACAAAATTCTCAAAGAATGAATAAAATATTATTTTTTAAAAAAGCCTACATTTAAGTTTACTTTTTTGTTAATTAGCCTTTTAATTTAATTTAGTCGCTTTTTAAATTGAAAGCCCCCTACTGGCTCTGCTTCTGTGACTGGGCAAGACGAACGGAAAGGGAGAACCACCAGCTGGCGTAGGGACCATTTCCACAATATTTCACTTTCCTACAACTAAACAGACAGGTGCAGAGTCCTTAGTGTGGTTAGAAGGTGGCAGCATGGGGCAGGGAGGGGCGGATGAGAAGTGGGGTATTGTTAAAAAATAGTTTGCCCCCAACTGAGCCCCTGCGGCAGAGCTTGGTCTGCTTCAACCCAGGTGGCATCCAAAGGTCAAAAGCAGTCTGGGAAGACCAGAGAGGCAGGATGGAGAGAGGAGGGCAGTCTGGGGGGCGGGCATTCGGCAACTGGGGTGAAAGGATTCCCCTTGCTGGAATTCCCCCAGCCCCTCTGGTCTGTCAGAAAAGTGCAGCGTGCAATATCCAGGAGCAGGTCTGGGACTGCTAGACCCTGCAGGCAGGGGCCTAGTGGAGGCTCGCCAAGGCTTGTAAGGACAAACTCCCTACAGCAGTTTGCTTGTAGCTCATGTTTGATCCCTCCAGCTTCTTCTTGATGGCTTCCTCGGAGCTGCATAGATGCTTTTGCTCTTAAGGGATGCACTCTCAGGGGTTCAGAAGATGAACAACAGATTCTCCTCCTCTCCCTCCTTGGTCTCATAGGTGGCATCACAGTGTGGTGGTGGTCTTTTCTGGCAGCATCTTGACAAAGGTGGCATAGGGGTCGTCCACAGTCTGCCCACATCGCCTACCAGGATCTCCTTGTCTTCCTCCTGGATGATGATCTTCTTGTCCTCACTGAGGCAGAAGAGCACTGCCTTCTTGCATTTCTTCACCTCTGGTGTTGAGGATTTGCACACCTTCATGTCACAGAACACTTTGATGAGACCATCAGAGACAGCCACACCAGAGGCCAGTTTCCAGAAGTAAAAAGGGAGACAAGGAAAGCCACAGGACAACTGAGCGGATGCAGCTGCTGCCAGATTCTAAGACATGGCTGTGTTAAGCTTTGTAAACAATGCCATACTGCCTTCCGAAGGGGACTGGGCCCTCCAAGAAATGAATCAGAGCTTCAATTGGTCCATATCTTCCCAACAACTGATAATGTCAAATTTGTAGACCTTCATCATTCTATCGAGTGGATGACTTTGTCTTATAGTTGCCTTAATTTTCAACTTCCTAATGACAAATGATATTGAACATGTCTTGTGTATGCTTTATTTATTTATAATTTATGGCTACCTATGACCTTCTTTGGTGATATATAAAATTATTTACCTAACCTAGTTTTTTGTTTTGTTTTGTTCTTTTGATCTTTTTGAGATGGGATCTCCCTGTAGCTCCAACTTGCCTGGAACTTACTCTGTAGACCAGGCTGGCCTTGAACTCCCAGAGATCCTCCTGCCTCTGCTTCCTGAGTGCTGGGATTAAAGGTGTGATTCTTTTACCCTCACCTAGCTTTTACTTTTCTTTCTTCTTTAAAAACATTTACTTAAAAAATAAATTAAAAATTACTTAAAATTGCATTTATTTAAAATCCCATTTGTGTGTGTGTGTGTGTGTGTGTGTGTGTGTGTGTGTGTCCATCCATCCACACCATGGAGGGACTCAGTTCTCTCTTTTTACCAGACAGGTCCTGGGGATCAAACTCACGTCAGAATTGGTGGCAAGCATCCTTACCTGCCAAGCCATCTTGTTGAACCCACTGTTTTTTCCTTAAGAGTATTTTTAGGACTGGGGAGATAGCATAATGAATAAAGCACGGAGACTCAAATTCAGTCCCCCATATGGATATTAAAGAGCCAGGCACAGCAGGACCGTGTCTATAATTGCAATGCTAGGGAGGTGGAGACAGCTGGCCCGCCAGTCTGTCCAAATCAATGAGCTCCAGGTTCACTGAGAATTCCTGTGTCACAAAGCAAGGTAGAAGGATGGGAGACAGTTCAGTGTGCAAAGTGCTTGCCTTGACTTCAGATCCCTAGATCTCTGAAAAGACCGGACACAGCAGGATATGCGTCTGTAATCCCAATGCTGCTTTAGGGAGATGGAGGTGGAGAGGGAGAAGCCCCAGAGCTCACGTGCTAGCTCGCCTGGCACAGGCTAGCAATAACATGTTGGCTGTTTCAGAGAAGGCAGAGGTAAGGACTGCCACCGGGGGCTGTTCTGTGACCCCACACACGTGTCATGGCATTAAACGTGCATTCTAGCTCACTTTCTGTTGCTGTGATAAACACCACGACCAAAAGCAACTTGGGGAGGAAAGGGTTAATCTCATCTTACACTTCCAGGTCATAGTTCATCACTGAGGGAAGTCAGGGCAGGACTCAAGGTAAGAACCTGGAGGCAGAAGCAGAAGCAGAGACCACGGAGGAACGCTGCTTACTGGCTTGCTGTGCGCCCTGGGTTCCTCTGCTGGTTTTCTTCTATAGCCCAGGCCCACTGCCCAGGCACTGACCGCAGAGGGCTGGGCCCTTCCACATCAATTCACAGTTATGAAAATGTCTCGTAGACATGTCTACAGATCAGTCTGCTGAAAAGCAATTCCTCAACCGAGGGTCCCTCTTCCCAGGTGACTCTGGTTTGTGTCAAGTTGACAAATCTACCAGAATAAGCATTCACACACTGTAACACGACACGTACATACACACACAAAATAAGTGAAAAGTGATTGAGGAGGACACTAATATTGACCTCTGGCTTCCACACATGTGTACACACATGGAAACACACACACACACACGCACACACACAGAAAGGACCAAATTACAAGAATAAAAGAATTTGAAATAAAAGAGTATTTTTGATATATTTTAGATCTAAATCCTTTATCAGATGTGTGTTGCAACTATTTTCTCCAAGCATGTGACTTAGCTTCTCATTCTCTGAAGCATCATCTGAAATGTACAAGTTTTACTCTTAGCCAGTCCAATTTATTGCTTCCTCTTTCATGGGTTGTTCTAGTTTGTCTTCCATTGCTGTGACAAAACACTCTGACCGACCCCAACTTGGGGAGGAAAGGGTTTATTTAGCTTACATCTCCTGGGTCACAGTTCATCACTCACAGAGTCCAAGGCAGGAATTCAGGGCAGGAACCTGGAGGCAGGAGCTGAAGCACAGGCCATGGAGGAATGCTGTTCACTGGCTTGCTCCCCTGGCTCATGCCCAGCCTGCCTTCTTATACCGTACACAACAACCTGCCCAGGGTGGCACCACACATTGTGGGCTGGGCCCTCTCACACTGCTCAACAATCAAGACAATACTCCACGGATGTGGCCACAGGCCAATCCAATGGAGCCAATTCCCCAATTGAGGCTCCCTCAACCCAGGTGTGTCAAGTTGACACTAAAGCTATCTAGCACATGGGTCAAGCTTTTTGTGTTATGTCCAAGTAACCAACTCTAGAGGCAGCTAGAAACTTCCATGCTATATTCTAGAATTTTATAGTTGTGTATTCTATACTAATTTTTAAAAAATTGTCAGCCACTATGGCCTCAAATATCCTTTGGTTTTCTTCCAGTCTTCTAATTGTATATATGAACAATACTTTTGAACTTAATAACTTTGAAATCACCTTATTTTTTTTTGGGGGGGGTGGATCTTTTGGAGACAAGATCTCCCTGTAGCCACAGGCTGGCCTGGAACTCACTATGTAGCCTAAGCTAGCCTCAACCTCACAGAGATCCACCTGCATCTGCCTCTCAAATGCTGGGATTAAAGGCATGTGCCACCACACCTGGCCAAAAATATTTTATTTATTATTTTTACTTTATGTGTCTGAGTGTTTTTCCTATACATGTCTGTAAGTGCACCCATGTCATGACAGGGGTCCAAAAAGAGTGTTGTATCCCCCTGGAACTGGAGTTACAGATGGTTATTAGCAACCACGTGGGTGCTAGGATTTGAATCCAGGTCCTCTGCATGAGCAGCTCCAGCCCTCATCTTATAGTTCTTTGATTTTCTTTTTTTTCCCATTCTTTTTCTTTCTGTAATTCAGTTTGGGAAGCTTCTACTGACCTATGGTCAAGCTCACTCTTTCTTCCTTTGGTCAATTCCAGTCTTCAGATGAACTCATTAAGGCATATTAAAAATAAAAACACAACTGAGCTAATCTCTGAGGATCAACCTTCAGTTAATGAAAGTCAGAATTTCTATCATTAACTTCCCGAAGTGTCCTGGTGTTTTACTGTGAGTGTCCCCAAGGACGATCCTTAAATAAAGCCTTACCATACAGCCCTTACCTTGCAGTCCTTCTGCAAGACGATAATCCATGCTTGTCTTAGGGCCACATTCATATGGTGGCAAAGTGGGGGAGCATGCTACAGTTTGATGATTAAATCTTAATTTGGGGGCCCTGGGAAGATGACTCCGTGGTTAAAGCACTTGCTACAAAGCAAAAGTATTGGAGTTTGGATCCTTAGAACCCATGTAAATGCCAGGTGGATGGCAGAGATAGCGGATCTTCAGAGCAAGACGAGTCCCGTCAGGAGCCAACTTCTGGGTTTGATTGAGAGACCCTGTCTCAGAGATGAGGTAGAATTATCCAGATATCAATCTTGGATTTCCACATGTGTGCACACACATGCAAAAAACATGCATATACAGACACGTGAAAATTGTATGGATCTGTGACCATGGATATTCCCTATATAAGTGGATCTGGTCTCTCCTCCCCTCCTCCCCTCCCCTCCCCCTCCCTCCATCTCCTCTCCTTTCCTCTCCTCTCTTCTCCTCTCCTCTCTCCTCTCCTCTCCTCTCCCTCTCCTCCCAAACATTCTACTTGGGTGAGACAAAAAGTCTGGAATGATGGAGTTGGATAAACACCCTCCCGATACAGCTCTGATAAGCTGTTTTCCCTTAGCTATTAAAATATACTGAGCAAAGGGGCTGGAGAGATGGCCTAGCAGTTAAGAGCGCCGACCGCTCTTGCAGAGGACCCGGGTTCGATCCCCAGCACCCACATGGCGGCCGAGAGCCGTATGAAACTCCAATTCCAGGAGAGCTCCAGTTCCGGGGGAGTCCGACACCCTCTTCTGACCTCTGCGGCGTTGCACGTCACGGGTGCACAGACTTGCATGCAGACAATACATTCATACACATATGGAAATAAAATTAAAAAATATATATACTGAGCAAAAAAAAAATATATATATATATATACTGAGCATGTTGGCATATGGCTACTTTCCTCCCTGTCTCCACCCGAGCCACAATCTGTGGTCTTGGCCCTTCACTGTGAGAATCTGGTGGGACTCCTAAAGGTAAAAGCCATACAGAGTTCAGAGGTTCCCTGAGACCGTACCTCCCATGAGTTTCTGACGCATGCTAGTCCACCCTCAGCTTCCAACAGCTCTTCAAAAGACCCATATCCAGCCCCTACCAGATTCAGACTCATCAGCCTATGTTCCGGATGAGCAGGCCCTGGCGCAGGTCCCTTGCATCCTCCCTCCTCTTGGGTTGGTGGTTTGTCTTGCAACCTCAACTCTCTGTTGAGTCCAAGGGAAGATCTTGGCTTTAGGATTGTTGAGCTCGTTTCTGTTCTAGGGATGAGATGATGCCTTTGAAGTTCTTTAGATGTGGAAGTTACAACCAGAATTGTCAATATACAAAGAAAAAGAAGTAGTTTGGGAAACAAGATCTGTCTAGTATTGGATATATCTTGATGACACCTTTGGAAGCCCTTGATAAAGAAGATTCAACAGGCAAGTTACTTAGCTGACAATGTTTATCTCTACAGTCAGAAAAGTACAACCACCTCTGGTCTCAGACTATCCTAGTTTAATCCAACATTCTGCATGGCTTTGGGCCAATTGCCTTGACTTTCTGTCTCTGTTTCTTCGTTAATAAAAACAACCATCAAATTGTTTTGTGTAAATTGGAGGAACGTGTCTCTCCAAGTGAACAGCTCTGGCTGTAAAGTAACCAGTGTTAGCTGTTATAGAAGGAGATTTCTGCCCCACCTTGCAGTCTGTTGGTAATGAGTCTAACAGCTTTCTCTCTATAACAAAGTTTGAACTTTCTTGAACGTAGATATATAGCCACAGAGTAGGGGAAAGGGATGGTTTTCTGGCCAGCTTTAAATTCCACTTTAAAGTTCTGGCATCTAAATTTAAATTCGACCTCAAACTTTCAAGAGTTTTGCTAATTTATTGAGTCCAGTAAATAGTTGCTCATGGCTATTACCTACAGGGTGTGGTACAAGATGGCCCTGTCTGGCTTGGCATCCACTCCTCTGATAAACTCCTTCCACTCCCCACCCATCCACCCTTCTCTTAAGCCAAGTTATGTTCTTTGGCCATTGCATTTTGTATAATTGTAGCATTTAGTTTTGAAACTGTGCCTAGAGGACTGTGGGCACCGGGCATATTTAAAGAAGTCTAATAAGTGAAGGAAAATAAATGTACACGGTAAAAAAAGTAAGTGGGATAATCTGATTTGGATAAAAACCCCAAGGTGACTGTTTGTTTACAAGAAACAGGAATAATCTTAGAACAAATCAGCAATGTAAATAAAGCACACCAGGTCAGTGCAACTTTCAGGTGAACAAGGCTATGTGGAGATTTTTTTTTTCAGTTTTTTTTATTATTAAACTTTTTCCATAGGTCATACATCATTTCTCAATTGAATCTAGAATCGCTTCCCTTTCCATGCCCCCCACCCCACCCGAGTCCCTGCACTCTGCCATGCATGTCCTGTATCTTTTTCTGAGTCTTTCTAGAGTTTTTTTTTCAGTTCTTTTGTTATTGTTCTCTCCAACTTGTATTGCTACAGTATAGATAGATAGATAGATAGATAGATAGATATAGATATAGATATAGATATAGATATAGATATAGATATAGATATAGATATAGATATAGATTCTGTGGAGATTTCTAAAGCCTTTAATTTCCCATTATGAGCTCTGTTGAGAAAATTATGATGTACAGTGAATCTCTCCCATTGGGAGAGTCCCAAGCCTCCCTGCCAGCTCTTCTGTCATTTGGTAGCTGACTTTGTCCCTGGGTGAGCCTTGGTGGATTTGACTTCTGCCTGCACCCAAAGTAGGTGATCACAGCAATTACACCTTAGATGATGGTGCCCCTTCCCAAGAGAACAGGCCAGCAATGCTGGAGAGCTTCACCTCAGGAGCAGCCACTATGAAGGACAAACAGGAGTAGGACGGTAAGTCAAAGCTCCCTTCTCCACTGGTGGGATGATTCTGAGCCGTGTTCCACACAGTGTCTCAGAGAATCCTGGTTAGGGTGGGGTGAGCCCTGGCTGCCCTGAGCAATGAACAGGTCACCAACATTCATTCCCCTTTCTCTCCCATGTCTCCACTGGATCACAGCCCTTCCCAGCATCTCCCCAGCCTCTCATTGAAAACAAGTTATCTACATAAAAATCCTCTTCTTGCCAGGTATGGTGGTGCACGCCTTTAATTCTAGCACTGGGGAGGCAGAGGCAGTCTGATCTTTGTGAGTTCAAGGCCAGCCTGGTGTACATAGTGAATTTGAGGACAGCTGGAGCTACAGAGAGACCCTGTCTCAAAAAAGACACACACACACACACACACACACACACACACACACACACACACACACACACACACACACACACACGCAATATCCTTGTCTTATTTTTGGAGGACTTAAACAAAACAGTGAGATTCAAAGGTTTAAGAGATCCAGGTGAGGTCACACAGCACTGGAGGCCAGAGAACATTATAAACCTTCTCTGATGAGATCCCAATGGATCTCACTGTGCCACAAGACTGTGCACACAGGGATCTGAAGCCAGCTTTGCTTGATTCATTTTTAAATGAAAAACATATTAGCTATTGAGAAAAAAAATACTCTTCTTTTTAACCTTTGATTCGTGTAGCATATTTTGAAAGGGTAGAGGCTGAGGTATGTTAAAATGAGATTCAGAAATTATGGGTGATGAATGAGCTGAAGTTTAAAAAAAAATCCCAAGTCATAGAAATTTATTTTAAAACAGTCATCGTGTAAAGACAATTATAACAAGCCACAAAGAATGGACAGCAGGCCTACTTTGGACCCTGAACACCAAAACAAAAAAGGCAGAAGTCTTTGAGTTTTTATTTCTAATTTTTCTTTCTTTAAGGAGATGTTTTCAAATGATAGAATTTGGCACTCAGTAAAATTAAACTGAGGCAGGGGCAGTGCTGCCACGAGGTCACCTAGCAGCACAGGGTGTCTTCGTGTCTCAGATCGAGACACTGTGTTAGGAAAACCAGAAGACAGGGAATCATTACAACGGCCATCAACTTTCTGTGAGGTCTTGGAGACACGCCAGAAGTTCTGACACGTAAATCTGTAATATAGAAACAGTAGACAAATACATCTGAAATTTCTTGGAGATAAAAAAAAATATCCTAAAGTGGGCTGTTTGCCTGCAACCATTTTTTAATTATTAGTTTTGTTTTATGTGTATGAATATATTGGCTGCATGTTTATAAGTGCATCTGTGTCATGCAATGCCCGTGGAGGTCAGAAGAGAGCGTCAGATCCTCTGGAACTGGAGTTACAGTTTCAGATGGTTGTTGGCCGTCATGTGGGTCCTGGGAATCGAACCTGGGTCTTCTGAAAGAGCAGCCAGTGCTCTT
The DNA here is from genome assembly GCA_009823505.1 of Rhizomys pruinosus. NCBI lineage: Eukaryota > Metazoa > Chordata > Mammalia > Rodentia > Spalacidae > Rhizomys > Rhizomys pruinosus. The sequence continues at coordinate 1,056,200 of VZQC01007297.1, forward strand.
AACCTCTGAGCCATCTCTTCAGCCCTAAATGCAGTCATTTTTAAAAAAGATTCATTTTTAACATGTATGTGTAGGGTGCGGTGCTGCACACTCCCACACACATTTTTGGGTACCCATGGAGGTAAGAAGAGCATCGGATCACCTGGAGCTGGAGTTGCAAGCAGTTGTGCACCACTTGACATGGTTGCCTGAACCAAACTCAGATCCCTTGAAAGAACAGCAAGTGTTCTTAATGGCTGAGTCATCACTCCAGCACCAGCATCCAGTCATTTCATACTTAGAGAAAGAAATTGGTCCCTAGGCACCAGGTAAAGTTTCTATAACAGATCATTACAATGAACTGTTGTGAAGTTTTATTGCATTATCAGATGTATATTAACCAAGCTTTTGTGTGTATATGCATATATATATATATATATATATATATATATATATGTCATGGCACATACCAACTTGTACTTTCTCATGACTACCTATGAAGAGGTGTTGGATGGATTTTTCAGTTGGGTTGTCACTCATTGAACAGTGCTTCTGGGTGTACTGCTCAAAGCATTGGGGCTGGAGAGATGGCCTAGTGGTTAAGAGCGCTAGCTGCTCTTGCAGAGGACCTGGGTTCGATCCCCAGTACCCACATGGGGGTTGAGAACTGTCTTTGACTCCATTTTCAGGGGAATCCGATGCCCTCTTCTGACCTCCTCGGCATTGCATGACATGGGTGCACAAACCTACATGCAGACAGTACATTCATACACATAAAAAATAAATAAAAAAAAAAAAACAACCCTCCCCCAGAAAAACAAAGCATCATGGTTGATTCTAGTGGTTTTTTTTTTTTTTTTGCAACAGCACATTAGAGTTATTTTCATGCTTGAATTGAATTCAAATTCTGGCTCCTCCAATTTCAAGTGAGTCATTAAATCAAGTTTTATGAATTTTTCTCAAATAAATATAAAGGAAAGATTCTTATTGTATATTGTATTAATAATTAAATGAAATAGAATATGTAGAAAAGGATTATAAATTATAAAGCCTTAATAAATGCTAGTTATTGCATTTTAGCCAAAAACATTTTAATTTTCAATCTTGAGAAAGTTTAAATCCAGAACATACTTATGTTTGTTTATTTATGTCATAATGAAAATATAATATAGTCTTTGTCTTTAGAAAGAATCCAGTACTTTGATAAATAAATTTTTTTTTATTAATTTTATTTATTTCTGTATATGTATGAATGTACTGTCTGCATGCAGGTTTGTGCACCCGTGTCGTGCAATGCCGCGGAGGTCAGAAGCGGGCCTCGGATTCCCCTGGAACTGGAGTTCTCCTGGAACTGGAGTTACAGACGGTTCTCAGCCGCCATGTGGGTGCTGGGGATCGAACCCGGGTCCTCTGTAAGAGCGGTCAGCGCTCTTAACCGCTAGGCCATCTCTCCAGCCCCTGATAAATAAATTTAAATAAACAATTTTCAGTTCAGTACAAAATTACTGGATCTCGTTGTTAATAGAAATGTTATCTAGACCTAGTCTTGAATAACTTGGCTAAAGGGCTGAATCTACTTGCCATCTGCTTTGTAAATAAAGTTTTGTTGGATTCTATCTTCCCTCCTGTGATGGTTAATCCTGGGTGTCAACTTGACTGGAACAAATAAGAGAAAAGGATCTTCGGATTGGACCACCTCAACCTGGATGGCCCACCCCAAATGTGGGCGTTACATTCTGCCGGTAATAATGCAGTATTAAAGGCCATGGCAGAGGGAGCTGGTCCCTTTTTTCCTGCGGCTTGCCTCTCTCACTGGTGAGTTTGTCTTGCTTCTGTGATCAACCCTTCGGATCCCAGTGTGTACTGAGACCTGCAGATCTCCTGGAATCCATCGGGCCTTCAGCACCAGATTGGGACTACTGAGACATCCAGCCTTGCAGACTGAGCAGTTCCCTGGATTCTCAGCCTCTCCAGTGCAGCACAGCTACTGTTGGACTCCTTGAACTCTGTCATGTGAGCAAATCAATAAATTGTATATAGCTATATATTCAGCCTGTTGCTTCTGTTTCTTTAGAGAACCCTGACTAATACACCTCCTATGAACCATTCAATGGCCTCTAATCAGTCTTCCAACCTCTATGGATTTTCTGGTTGAAACACAACTATCTAAAGATTCAAAGCCAGCATCCACTTATAAGAAAGCACATGTGATGTTTGTTACCTCACTTAGGGTGATTGCTTCCAGTTCTATCCATCTACCTGCAAATTTCATAATTTTGTTTTTCTTAACAGCTGAGTAATATCCCATTGTATAATGTAACATACTTTCACTATCCATTCATCAGTTGATGGACATCTAGGTTGTCTCCATTTCGTGTCTATTGTGTATGGAGCAGCAGTGAACATAGATAAACAGTAGTGGGCTAGAGAGTCCTTGTGTATATGCCCAAGAGTGGTATGTCTGGATGATGGGGTAGATCTATTTTTAGCTTCCTGAGAAACTTCGACACTGATTTCCATAATAACTGCTTCAGTTTCCATTCCTACCAGCAGTGAATAAGAATGGGTCAGGAAGGCTTAAATGGGCAATGGAGGAAAAGGCAGAAGAGGGAGGAAAGGGGGGATAGCTATCACTAAACAATCATATGGATACCTACTACTGTAGAAGCTTCTTAAAATATATACACAGACAATATAAAAAGAGTTTAAATGGAGTTGCCCTATAATGGTATGGGTGTTAATGCCCCTACTGGACAGCACAGACTAACAAATAAAAGGGTCAATGTCAGGAATGGACTTCCTCTTTTAGAGTGTTGACCAGGGAGGTCCCATAGACCTTCAAACAATATGGCTATTGCTATTTCTCCTGGTTACTCATCAGAACTTGATAAGACTCTACTGCTGAAGATACTGCATATGTGAGTCATAGAACAAATGAGCAGAAATCAAGCTGGTACTGCCTTTGAAGCTGCATCTCTGCTGGCTAGCTTGCATAGGATTAGAAGTTGCTAAGCTTGTTACTGACAGAGAAAGGTAATCATAACCTTACCCAGTTGTGAACCCTGCAAACTACAATCACAACTGGCCAACCACGAGATGCCTGCTGGTGCAATAGTAGTAGCACAGGTATTATGGGAGAAGCCTACCACCTTGTCCCTAGAGCTAAGGCCTGCTTCACAGAATGGAATCCATACCTGGTACTGTTATCAGAGACAAGCTACACAGGCCATAGGCCATAGTGGGGTATACCTTCAATCCCAGCACTGGGGAGGCAAAGGCAGGTGGATCTCTGTGAGATCAAAGCCACCCTGGTCTCCATAACAAATTCCAGGGCAGCTGGGGCTATAGGGAGAACTGTCTCAAAAAACAACAAAAAAAGTTTTATTGGAGCATATCCATTGTTTATCCATTGATGTGTTCTTTCTGGCTGCTTTTGAGCTATAATGGCAGAGTGGAAAATTTGTAACACAGAACTTATGATCCACAAAGTAAAAAATATTTGATGTCTGGTACTTTATAGAAGTTTACTGGGGTGGGATGCAGGAGAGGTGAAGACAAACAGTCCCTGCAAGGCTATGGGCCAGCTAGCCTGATATATGAGTGGAAAAGCAAGAGACGCCATCTCAAACAAAGTGAAAGGAGAAAATCAACACATGAGAGTGCCCTTTGACCTCCACATGCACACTGTATCACTCACACACTCATATTTACACACACAAATGCATACTCATACACAAACACATTATACATACACTATACACATATGCACAGATTAAAAGAAGAAAAATGTTTGCTGTCTCTCTGATTTATGCTAAAATTAATGTTTCGTGTAAAATTATACATAATTGTCTGTATGGAGGATATGCTTAAGGAGATATAAGTCTATAATCAGAATGACAGTCCCAATATTACAGAGTATATGATTTACTTAACCAAGTTAGTTATTAAGTAATAAGCTCACAGACAGCATAACATAAGGAATATAACTTTGGGGCACCATTTAAAACTTACGGCTAGGGGCCGGAGTTATTGTTCAGTGGATAGAGCACTGTCTGCTTTTGAAGAGAACACAGGCTTGGTTCCCAGTACTCACATTGTGGATAACAACCATTCTTCACTCCAGTTCCAGTGGATCCATCTTTTGCCTTCTGTGGCCATTGCATGACATGAGTGTACTTACATTCATGCAGGCAAAGTACTCATACACATAAAATAAGCAAAAGTAAATAAATAACAAAATTAGAACTTACAGGCAGATGGGATGGCTCAGTGGGGGGAAGGGGACTACCAAGTCTGAGGTCCCCTGAACCCATGTGGTAGAAGGAGAGAACTGACTCCCATAAGCAGTCTCCAATCTTCACACCCTTGCTGTGGCATATGTATGCCTCCACTGTAAGTAAATAGGTAAATGTAATAAAAATTTTTAAAAAATGGAAATGCTTCAGGACCTGGCTTGAAAAATCACTTGGGAAGAGAGACTCCACACATAAACAGCGTGCTTCCTTGGAGTTGCCTGGCTAAGACCTTTCTGTTTGGCTGTGATGGGTAGGGGACCAGAGCCATCCAACCCACCCATTCCTGAGAGCTACAAGCCTCAGACTGATGAAAAAAAAATTTCTTGCAGTAAAAAAAAATAAATATTTTATTATTAAAAAAAATATTTCTTGCAGTAAGAGTTGCTTCAGGCTACAAGCCTGGCAGGGGGTAGTGTTGGGTGATCATTTAGCTCAGTCATAATTGAAACAGGCAACTCCCTTTACTAAAACAGGTACCAGTGTCAGCTTTGATCTCAAATACACATTCAACCTGAACCTCCTTGAAGAAGTTTCAAAATCACTTGGTGCCTTTTAAAGGACATTTCTAGGCAAGCAGACTAGTCTCATTTATGGTTCATTGGTCAGTGCTAAATAACAACACTAAAAATGTGTCCAAGTTAGCCCTCTGTTGCTGTGATAAAACATTGACCAAACCAACATAGGGAGAAAAGGGTCTATTGAGCTTACACATCTTAGATCACAGTCCATCATTGAGGGAAGCCAAGGCAGGAACTCAGGGCAGGAATCTGGAGGCAGGCACTGAAGCAGAGGCCATGGAGGAATGCTGCTTACTGGCTTGACCCCCTTGACTTGCTCAGTTATCTTTTTTTTTTTTTTTTCAGTTATCTTTCTTTTTTTTAATTTTTTTATTTATTTTTATATGTGTATGAATGTACTGTTTGCGTGTAGGTTTGTGCACCCATGTCATGCAATGCTGTGGTGGTCAAAAGAGGGTCTCGGATTCCCCTGGAATTGGAGTTACATACGGCTCTCAGCTGCCATGTGGTTGCTGGGGATCGAACCCGGGTCCTCTGCAAGAGCAGTCAGTGCTCTTAACCACTAGGCTATCTCTCCAGCCCCCTGAGCCAGGCGTGGTGGTACACACCTTTAATCCTAGCACTTGGGAAGCAGAGACAAGTGGATCTTTGTGAGTTCAAGGCCAGCCTGGTCTACAGAGTGAGTTCCAGGACAGCTGGGGCTACAGGGAGACCCTGTCTCGAAAAGACAAGTTATCTTTCTTATACAGTCCAGGCTCCCCCTGGCCAGAGATAGCACTGCTCACAGTGGGCTGAGCCCTCCTACATCAACCAACAATGAAGAAAATGCCCTACAGACTGGTCCACTGACCAACCTGATTGAGGACATTTGTAATTGAGGTTCCCTCTTCCCAGGAGATGATAGACTGTATGAGTTTGCTAGAGGGGCTGTAACAAAGCTCACATACTCGTAGTTGATGCTATGAGTTGGTCATAACTTTAGAGGCTGTAAGTACAGATCAAAGCATCCTCAGCTTTCCTTCAGTACTCCTGACTGTAAACACCTGTTTTCTCCCTGTGCCTTCATGCAGTCTTCCCTGAGTACACGTGTTCAAATCTTAGAAAGATAACAGTCATACTGACTTATAACAACCTCATTTCATCTTAATCACTTCTATTGATACCCTATCTACAAATACAGTCACATCCTGAGGTCCTGGGAGTAGAATGCCAACATGTAAAAACTGGAAAGGTTAACTTAACCCACAAGCCAGGCTGATGGCTCATACCTTTAATCCCAGCACATAGGAGATAGAGGTAGGTAGATCTCTGTATGTTCAAGGCCAGCCTGGTCTACATAGTGAGTTTCAGGCCAGCTAGGGCTACAGGGAGACTATGTCTCAAAAAGAAAACAAAACAAAACCAAAAACACCAAAAGAACGCTAACTTACCCCACAGTACTTGCATTCTCCCAGCCCACACCCACGAATGTACAAATCCTTGCTTTTTCTGAAAGGTCATTGCAAGGCGATTATCAATTGTTATATAGCTTGCATATGACCTCCAGAAATTGCCAAATTGAAGAAATACATAAGGAAGTTAGGGCAGGAGGGTAGCTGAGAGCTTTAGGACAGTTGGGGCTACAAAGCGAGTTCCAAGGGTAGCCTGATCTACAGAGTAACACCCTGCCACTAAAACAAAGTGAAAGAAGAAAGAAAGAAAGAAAGAAAGAAAGAAAGAAAGAAAGAAAGAAAATAAAGAAGGAATCATGGATTATGATATGGGCTAAGATCTTTTACACCAGATGGGAAATTAATCTACTCAATAGAAATTAGAAAGGAGGAGACAAAAATATGGTGAATGGAAAATATAAAATGAAAGGGCAGATGAAGCTAAAAACATATTATATTAAGTATAAGAGAAAAAACACACTTATCAAAAGTGAGTGATTGGACTTTATGAAGATTCAACAGTATGTTAATCTCAACATACAATAACATAAAAGACAGAGAAAGGTAAAATAGAAATAAAAAGACATCTGGAAATATGAATTGAAAGAAACCTGGGGTAGACATTTTAATAACTGAAAAAATAAAACTCAAAGGGAAATCCTAAAAAGTAACAGAGATGAAATATATGGTAAATGAAGGAAAAGGACAAAAAGAAACAGCTATTTTAACCCATTATGCATGAACTAATATAGAAGTAGGTAATTCAAAGAGGCAACAGAAAAATTTCAGGAAGAAGTCCATAAATCAATACGTATGGATGGATATTATACAACAACTCAAAAACCCATAGATTGACCACGTGTGTGTACTCAAATACAAACACACACAAACACACAGACACACAAATAAATAAAAATTTTAAAAATATTAAAATCAAAGTCCTGAAAAGTATATTATAATAAAACATATACACTTAATACGCAAATATATTAATAAATTTCTATATTTTTAATGAAGGATACATATTTTCACAAATACATGGAATGATTTCTAAATCTAAACTATAAATCAATTTCATCAACTATTCTCAGACCACAGTGTTATAATATCTAATATAACATAAAACTAGCTAAAATATAGCTCATACATTTGGAAGCTATATATTTTAAAATAACTCATATAAATGAAAACATTATATGTTAATCTTATGGGTGTGGTGAAGCAAAAAATTTCATAGCTTTAAAAATAACATGAAATGCTGGGCTCTATGACACATGCCTTTTAGTACGAGCACACAGGAGGCAAAGGCAGGTGGAGCTCTCTGTAGGTCAGGGCTAACCTGGTCTACAAAGCTAGTTTCAGGCCAGCTGGGGCCACTGAGAGATCCTGTCTTAAAACAAAACAAAACAAAAAAATCCCAAAACCACACAAAACAACAAAGATGGAAAATGAGCTAAGGCTGGCTTTCAGTTCGTGGAGTTAGAAAATAGTCAGCGAGCAAATCTGAAGGAAGAGCAGAAAGGAAATGATAAAGGCAGAAATGAAGAAAATGAGCAGAACCAAGAGTGGATTCCTCGATAAGGTGAGCAAAGCAGATTTTGATAAGATTAATCAAGATAAAAGAAAAACATACACAAAACACATGATGGAACATGATATTACTACAGACATAAAAAATTTGAGGAAATAGATACATCTGACATACTAGATGAAGCAAATACATTCTTTAGAAAAATATAAAATGCTGCCGGACGTGGTGGCACATGCCTTTAATCCCAGCACTCGGGAGGCAGAGGCAGGCGGATCTCTGTGAGTTTGAGGCCAGCCTGGTCTACAGAGCGAGTTCCAGGACAGCTGGGGCCACAGGGAGACTTTGTCTCGAAAACAAACACACACACACACACACACACACACACACACACAAAAAAGAAAAATGTAAAATGCCAAAATCATCATAGAAGAAAACTGAATAAATAAAATAAATGTAATCTGATATGGTTCTTAAATACATATTGACATCAACGATAAGGAAAACAAAATAACAAAAATCCCCAGGTTCCAATGATAAGTGTGATCCAGATTTCAGGAAATATTAACTCTATATTATTCTAAGTGTCATAGAAAATAGAGGACAAAAATGTCCTTTCTTGTGTTTCACATATGTACTGAGGAATAATAAAAGCATAAAATTAATTCACTGAACAAGTAAAATTGGAGGATGTTTAATAGACTCTACAGTTTTGTAAGTATTGCTGCAGTTTGGCTTTGGAAGCAATAGCTACCTCCTCTCTAAGGTCCTCTGTGATGGCTGCAGTCAGCCTCCTCCCCAGTCCCAGGCCAGGCCACCTTCTGATCTTCCTCTTGCCGAAGTTTTACATTTGTAGAAATTCCATATAAATGGAGCCATATTGTAGGTAAGCTTTTAAAGTTGTGAGCTGTTCCACTTGCAATGTCTTTGAGGTGGATCTATACTGTGGCTTAGATCACCCATTTGTTTCCTTCTACTGAAGAATATTAACATAATTAGCTTTTTAAGCTTGAAGTACCAAAGTAAATGTGACCTAAACAACTGGAATTTATTACCTCCCAGTTCTGGAAAGTAGAAGTCTGAAATTCAGATGCGGGTTGGGCCACGAACTCTCTAGGCTTGCTGACTTGTCTTTGCCTTGTCTAGCCTGCTGGTGGTTGAAGACATTCCTGTCTTTCTTCAGTCTGTGGCAGTCTTCTCTCTCTCTTCTCTCTCTCTCTCTCTCTCTCTCTCTCTCTCTCTCTCTCTCTCTCTCTCTGTATATGCCTAAATTTCTTTCTGTCTAAAGGGATGGCAGTCACAGAATAGTGTACCCAACCTAATCAAATGTGATGTCTTCTAAACTCGATCATCTGCAGGAATCTAGTTCCAAATGAGGTCATATTCCCAAGTCAAGGTGCATGTAGTTGTTTTTGTGTGGGGAGAGAGGGTTGCTATTCAATCTGGTACAATATTTTATTTATTCATTTTATTGGTTCACTCATGGCTGGGTGCTTGGCTTATTCTGAATTGGGTTTATTCCAAATCTTCTCATACAAACTTTTGAATGGACATAGGATTTTATTTATCATGGATGACTATGTAGGAGTGAAATTGTTGGGACATATAATAAACATGTATTGAACATCTTTTTCCCCCTTTTTTAATGTGTATTAATGTACTGTCTGCATGTAGATCTGTGCACCCATGCCATGCAATGCTGCGGAGGTCAGAAGAGGGCGTCAGATTCCCCTGGAACTGGAGTTAAAGATGGTTCTTAGCCACCATGTGGGTGCTGGGAATCAAACCTGGGTCCTCTGCAAGAGCAGTTGGCGCTCTCAACTGCTGGGCCATCTCTCCAGCCCCTGTATTGAACATCTTAAGAACTGTCTGAAGATAACAAATTTCTACACATTACTGCCACCCTTGGCATTGCTCCATGCTCATTTTACCCAGTGCCACATGCTGCCTTAATTTATTCTTCCCAGTGATTAATGATGCTGGTCAGTTTCTCCTGTGCTCATTTGCTAATAATATGCACAGAATACATATTCTTTGACTGATATAGCTATTCTGATATTTTGCCAATTTTTACTAATAAATGTATGCCTTGACAATTTCATACATGTATATAATGATCACACTCATGCTCCCAACCCTGTCTTATTCCTCTCCCAGCTCTGCCCACATTCCCCAACTTGTGTGTTTTTATTTGTTGGCTTTGTGATTCACGTGCAGCTATCTGATGAAGTACAGGGTGAATCACCAGAAGCCATAGGACTAAAGAAAATGACTTCCCCTAACCTAGCACCTGTCAACAGACTACAGCTCTCCAGGGAGCGGAAGGGCCCTGTGAGCCCCCTCTCCATCTATGCCTGAATGTTGACAGGTCCCAGTCTTGTGTCGGCAACCAGAGCTGTGTGGTCATGGTCACTAAGGCTGTGTCATGCCCAGAAGACAGCATTTCACAGCTCTTCTCCCATCATCCTATGCTAACTGTTCCTTCTGTTTCCTCCTCTGTGATGGTGGCTGAGACTTGGAGGGGGTGATGTGGATGTCCTGTTGAGGGCTCAGCCTTTAGCACTTATTCTCAGCACCTTTGCATACATTGGGCTTTGCCTTCACTGCTGTTTGCTACAAAAGAAGCTTCTCTAATTGAGATCTAGAACACTGCTTGTCTGCCAGGTAAAAACAAATACATTCTGCTTGTTTTTAAACTACGTTTCTAATCTTCATCTTGCTACTGGATTGCAGGCTTTTCTTTATGTATTATGTACACAAGTTCTTTATCAGATACATAATTCACAAATATTCTCTTTCATTATTTGACTTGTTTTCTTCATGAGGATTTTTGAGGAATGAAACTTCTAAATCTGAGTCAAGCGGGTCAAGTTTTCCCCTCATTGAATATCTGAGAACTTTAAATCACAAAGATTTTTGCCTGTTGTTTCATCTAGATGCTTTGTTTGAGCTCTTCTATCTAATATTATGATCCATTTTAGTTATTTTTTTTCTTTGTATCAATTGAAGTAATAGCTTACTTTCTTTTTCTGGAATATCAATATTTAATTGTTCCAGCAGAAGTTGTTGACTGACATATCACTATCCATTGAACTGCTTTGGTACCTTTACGGCAAATGAGCTGGATGTGAATTAAACGTTTGTTTTTCATTCATATATATTGTCTATCTTTATGAAAATATCATGCTTTCTTGAGGTCCAGTATTTATGTGACTAATATACCCGAATATAGTGGTGCAGGACGAGGAAGAAAGAAAGAAAGAAAGAAAGGAAGGAAGGAAGGAAGGAAGGAAGGAAGGAAGGAAAGAAAGAAAGAAGAAGAAAGGAAGGAAGGAAGGAAAGAAAGAAAGAAGAAAGGAAGGAAGGAAGGAAGAAAGGAAAGAAAGAAAGGAAAGAAAGAAAGGAAGAAAGAAAGAAAGAAAAAGAAAGAAAAAGAAAGAAAGGAAGGAAGGAAGGAAGGATATGCATAATGGCTGGGAATTTTCTATCCTTTCTCCTTCTCCCTCTCTCTCTGAATCCTAATGATCTGATTATAAAAGACAAGCTATGAATTTACTCAGTATCTTCCCTCAGCTCCTGGTAAGTTGATATGGTCTAAGGAGAAGGAGAAGGGCCACTTTGTTAGGCCTGAAGGCACGAGGATGGACACCTCCTTTCACAGGAGTGTTTCTTCCACCTCAGAAAGGACCTTCTAGTTTCCATGCTGATCATTCCTTGTGATAGATGTAGGTACTATTTACCTCCAAAGTAATTAAAGTAAACCAATGGGACTTAAGTCTTAAGTCCTATCTCAAACATGGTCCGTAAAACTTTAGAAAAATCTCCCTCAGTGTTCAGGTTATGACACGTTGCTAATCCCAGGGCTGATTAACAGGCTTGAATGGGTCTTTTAATGCTGACCTTGACATTCAAATCCTCATCCTACTCTTGTCTGCAGACTCCTTCTTCCTCCCCTGTGATCTTCCTCCAGTTTCTTCCTTTTTGCCTGTTTCTTCACTTATTCCCCAGAAGATCTGTGCATTTGTTATTATAGGAAAACATATCTTTCCATTCTCTGGTGGTGACTTCCAATGGCAAGGTTTATTGAGTAATTAGAACCATCAGTACTGGAGATAAGTTCTAACTTGTCCATTGCTTGGATATTTCATAGGGCAAAACTTTTGTAGAATCTCAAAATGCTTCAAAGTGCTACATTGGCCTTTCCCCATGGAAGTCACTATTTGTTCCAGATCCAGAATAATTATCCATTCCATTTCCTAACTCAGTCATTCTCCAGCTTGTTCTGAGGCAGAACTCCTGAAATCATGGAGACGTTAGCAGGACCCCACACTCTCTGCAGAGCATTGCCAGGTAACAAATATTTATTTCCATACTGTGATTGAAGATCAATCTCAATAGAAAACCTTGTATGTGAATACAAGTAAAATCATAGTAATAAAAAAATTTCCACCAAATCAACCACCTTAGAACTAATTAAAGGTTTTTTTGCTTTAAAATTTTTTAAATTTATTTTCATATGTGTATGAATGTATTGTCTGCATGTAGATTGGTGCACCCATGTCGTGCAATGCAGCAGAGGTCAGAAGAGGGTGTCAGATTCCCCTGGAACTGGAGTTAAAGATGGTTTTCAGTTGCCATGTGGGTGCTGGGGATCAAACCCAGGTCCTCTGCAAGAGCAGTTGGTGCTCTTAACTGCTAGGCTATCTCTTCAGCCCCTTTTTTGCATTTTTATGGAAAGTTCTCAGCAATATTTTCTGATAATAGTAAACACTGACTTCTGAGTTTATGCTGCATACTGTGTTAAATGCTTTTCCTAATCAGTCTTCTCATTGACCATTTGCAACAATCCTGTGAAATAGATTTTTTGCATCTACTTTAAAATGAAATAATGGAGGCTTACAAAGTGTGTGTACCTTGTCCAAAGTCTTGACGCAAATGAACTGCAGCACAGGGACGTGGTCTCCCATTGGTCAAGGCTTAGTTCTTGACTGTGACAAATTGTAATACCCCTGGATGAAGGCAGTGATTGTGACTGACATTTTACCTAGTAGGAAAAATAACCAAAACAAAAATAAAGTGGATTTTTCAGTCTTTACTCCTTGCTTCCATTGTCATGGATACAGTAAAAGCTACTTGTAAGGTTACAGTCTGGAAAATTCCAAGAAGGCCAAATATGTAAATCATATTTTTAAAAACCTCTAGGACTGGAGAGATGGGCTAGTGGTTAAGAGCACCGACTGCTCTTTGCAGAGGACCCGGGTTTGATCCCCAGCACCCACATGGTGGCTGAGAACCGTCTTTAATTCCAGTTCCAGGGGAATCCGAGACCTTCTTCTGACCTCTGCGGCATTGCATGACACGGGTGCACAGACCTACATGCAGACGGTACATTCATACACATACCAAAAAAAGTCTCTGGTTAGAGGCAATCATTTTTGTAAATATAGTGTCTGTCTGCTTGTCCTCTGGCTATGTGTATTCTTCCTTGCTGCTGGTTAGGACAGAGCTAGCTAGCATCAATAAGCCATCATTGTGGCTTCATTGAGCACCTTATAGTCCCTGTTGGCACCTCATTTCTTATGCAAGGGCACCTCGGGTAGAATTTTGTCTTTTAGGGCAAAAACTCCGAAAGCAAGCCAGCTCCCCTGTCTCTCTATTCAAGCTTCTCTCCATTTTGAAATATGAAATAAATGTAATTTTCAAACCTGCACTTCATTCCAAAGACTTTTTCAGGAATGCTTTTGTACTTAACACCTCTGTGAACTCTGAGACCATACACCCTCATCTGGAAGGTCTATTCAGAGGTGACTGAGCATCCTGCCAAATTCAGCCTCGGAACCTATCGTTTCTGCATTATGAATGCCTTTCCTTCTGACAGCTGGAATTAAATGCTCAGAGGCATTTGGATCACATTTGAATTGCTTAGTCAAATCTCAGTCACCTTTCTGCACACAGATGGAATCTTTAACCTCAGAAAGTACATTTGTGTGGGTCCAGAGAAGCATCCAAATGGAGAGGTTTTAATCAGAATGTTACAAGTTGGGGTCAGGTTCAGCTAGCTGTCTGGAGAAAGGCATGAGCTTGTTGTAGCACTGGTGACAAAGGCCACTGTTTGGAACATTCTCCACTGATGTTTTCCCACGAGGAAAGCTCTTCCAGCAGAAGTGTCCCACCTAAAATCATTTTTCAGTTAATTGTCAAATTCCAGCATCCCCAAGATATAAGTCCCATGTGTGTGTGTGTGCGTGCATGTGTGTGTGTGCATGTGTGTGCTGTGTGCATGTGTGTGAGCGTGCATGTGTGTGTGCATGTGTGTGCGTGCGTGTGCGTGCACGTGCGTGTGCTGTGTGTGTGTGCATGCATGTGTGTGCATGCATGTGCGTGTGCATGTGTGTGTGTGCGTGTGTGTGTGCATGTGTGCGTGTGTGTGTGTGTGTGTGTGTGTGTGAAAGAGAGAGAGAGAGCACATTGTCTTAGAGCATTGGTTCATTTGTCCAGAAATAAAAGCATATTGAGTTTGATGGTATTCTGTTTTTATATGCTTAGGAACATCATTATTCATTGGGAAACTCGACTCCTGAATTGCACGAGGTTCAGGGTCTGCAGCTGTATTTGTTTCTGTGATTCATCACCGTTCACCTTGCCACAGAAGTGGGTAATTATCTAAACTTGACTAGTTTTGAAACTGTGATGACCAGTCATGGATGAGATGGTTGACTCAAGTAGGATCTGATTGGTGAAGAGAAGTCTACTCTCTTCAGGAAGGGTATGAACCTGGGGTTATGTACAATCTTCTTCTTTGTACCCAAATGCCTATCTGTGGACAGTAACCAGCATGACACAGAGAGACAATGTCTCAAATACATCACCCAGGCCCATGATGTCGTAAGTCAAATTCCACCATCTCATTATGGTGTTTGATTATGGGCAAAAGTGTTATTTTTAATATATTATATCTACTCTATGCCCAGTACTGTTACATAGTAGAGAGACAAAGGTGAATAAAAAACTCTAGTACCAGCTCAGCATGGTGGCACACATTTTTAATCCCAGCACTCGGGAGACAGAGGCAAAGAGATCTTTGTGAGTTCAAGGTCAGTCAGGACTACACAATGAGTTCCAGGCTAGCTATAGCTCTAGGGGGACCCTGACTCAAAAAGACCAAGAAGAAGAAAAAAAAGGACTCTAGAACCACTGAGTCATAAGACTAAAGTATAACTAAAGGACTATGGGAGCAGAAAAGATGGAAATAGATCTTTAGACTTATGGAGTTCATGGACATGGGATTTAAATAGTGAAATGTGTTTTTTATTATTTTGTAGAGGGTGGATTGGAAGAATGGCCAGTTGCAATAGTGGTTAATATTCATCCTGAACCTGGTGGGATTTAGAGTCACTTTGGAAACAAACTTCTGGGTATGTCCATGAGGGCATTTAGAGAGAGGTTTAACTAAGTAGGAAAGACCTCCCCTGAATGTGGGCAGGACCATTTACGGGGTCGGGGCTTGGACTGAATGTAAGGAGGAAGTAAGCTGAACACCAGTGTTCACTTCTCTGCTTCCTGAATATAGTCAAGTCACAGTGTGACCAGACCTCTCCTGTTCTTGCTGCCAAGCCTTCTCTGCCGTGATGGCCTGTACTCTCATACTGTGAGCCAAAATAAATCATCCTTTCCTTCCTTAAAATCGCTTTTGTTGGGTATTTTTCCACAGCAATGAGAAAAGTGACTAATGCAGAAAATTGGCACAAAGGAATGGACAGTTGCTGTGATAAACCTGAGTGTGGGAACTAGTTTGGAAGAAGAATGTTGAAGAATGTTGTCCTGTGGCTAGAGAAGACCTAGAATGTTGTAAGAAGAACCTAGTGGTCCATTCTAGTGCTTGTTCAGAGGACCAGAATGCAGATGGAAATGTGGACAGTGGAGGCCTAGATCAGGAGGTTTTCAGAGAGAAATAAAGACTATTGGAAAAGAGACTGGAGGACATTTGTGTTATATTCTGGCACAGTATCTGGCTGCAGGGCTGGAGAGTTTGCCCTGTGGTTAAGAGTACTGACTGTTCCTGCAGAGGACTTGGATTCCCAGCACCCACATAGTGGCTAAAAATTGTCTGTAATTCCAGTTCCAGGGGAATGTGCTACTCTCTTTTGACCTCCTCAGACATTGCATGACACACGTGCATTTACATATATGCAGGCAATATACTCACACACAAAATAATAAACAAAACATTTTTAAGTATCTGATTACATTCTGCCTGTGTCCAGAGAACTCAAGTGGGGCTAAAATTAAAAAGTAATGGACTGGTTTGCTTGGTGGGGAAATTCAAGACAGGATGACATTTGGGCTATGGCATAGTTACTGCTCACTGCTCTTATTCAGATCCATAGTAAGATACAGCATTAGGTGGAGTGGAGACATATGAAAAAATGTGCAGTTTAGTGATGACAAGAGTGTGAGCAAAGCAAGGCAGTGTGGAGAAAGCAGCGGAAAAAGAGATGAGAGCCATTAGCAAACCTGTAGTATTAGCGCTCTGATGGAAGGCATAAGAGGATAGTCACAGTGTGAGGCCTGCCCAGTCTACATAGCTACACAGTGATTCCAGGCCATCTGGGGCTATGTAAAAGAACCCTGTCTCAAGAAACAAATGAGAGAAGAGGCCCAAGACAAGGGCACTGTCCTGCCCTTTCTTCTTGGGGAAGGCAGAGTTAGAAGGCACCATCTGTAAGGAAGTGGATCTCACCATACATGGCCATCATCTCAAACTATTACTTATGTCACATAGTTTTTGAAAATCGAATCTATTGTCAGTTTGTCTGGATTTAGACTAACCTGAGAGATAAGTAAAGCAGGACACTGGGTGTATCTGGGGGGATTTCCTGCGACCACTAAATCCTGAGGGCTCTGATCTAACGAGCTTTTGAATGATTGCATTATGATAGTATTATTGGAAAGTGGTAAAAAGTTGGAGATGGCACCTAGCCGAAGGAAGTACCTCACTGAGGGCATGTTGTTGGTCCATTGTGTAAACTTTATTTGCCTGCTTCCTGGCCATCATGATATAAGTTGCTCTGCTCTACCATGTACTCTCCACTATGATGGACTTACACCTCTGAAACTGTGAGCTGAAAGATATGGTCACTCCTGGGGAAGGGGTGCAAAAAGGAGGGTGGGAAAGAGAAGAGAAGAGAAGAAAAGAGAAGAGAAGAGAAGAGAAGAGAAGAGAAGAGAAGAGAAGAGAAGAGAAGAGAAGAGAAGAGAAGAGAGAGAGATTATCACCATTAATGAGAAACAGCTTATTCTTCACCAGCATAGCAAAAAAGGTTCTCTTACCCTGGAAAGCTCCAACTTGTGAAAACACAAATTCATTTGAAAGAAGACAGCTTAAACTGGAATGACACTACAGGGGTTCTCTGTTCAAAACCAAACATTAAGAGAGTGCTCCCCCCCAGGGTCAGCATCAAGGGCATTCATAGATCACAGCAATTGTGGTCTCAGAGGCTTAGGCTATTACAGACATAAAATATTCAAGAGTTGGAAGGGGTCATGGAGGCTTGCACTGAGGTTCCAGAAAGCCTCTTAGGCCAGGCAATGTATAGACAGTCCTAATTCCTGCAATGAGACTGTGAGAAGCCACAGCATGAGGTTGGAGAGGTGAAGCTCAAGTTTCATTGATGAGTCCAGGAAATGTGGGAAATGCCAAGACCACTGGGCGTCTGCTGAAGAATGCAGGCAAGGAGATCGTATGTGCTGTAAGCAGCAGAGATGGAGCAGCTGGGTTACCTAAGACCATTAGATCCCAGATGATTTGATTATGTGCACTAGATGTTGGACATGGAGGTAAGGATGTGGCATTTTCCTTAATGGGTTTTAGTCTTTCTTTGCCTGATCCTTCTTTGTTATTCTCCTTCTTCCGTTTTGAAATGGAAATGGTTATTCTGTGACACTGTATATTGGAAGTGCGTAATTTATTTTGATTTTTATAGGGATTAACAGTTAAGAGTCTCAGCAGAAACTTAGGACTTTGAGCTTTTAATCAGTATTAGAACTGTTAAGATTTGGGGGGCTCTTACGGATTAATTAAATGCATTCTGAATTATGAAGTTACTAATAGACTTTGAGGATCAGAGACAGACTATTGTGATTTAGAGTTGTGCTGGATAGCTTTAGTGTCAACTTGACACAACTGGGTGGAAGGAGCCTCATTTGGGGAATTGGCTCCATTGCATTGGCCTGTGGACACATCTGTAGAGTATTGTCTTGATTGTCAAACAGTATGCGAGGGCCCAGCCCACAATGAGTGGTGCCACCCTGGGCAGGTTGTTGTGTACCATATAAGAAGGCAGGCTGGGCATGAGCCAGGGGAGCAAGCCAGTGAACAGCATTCCTCCATGGCCTGTGCTTCAGCTCCTGCCTCCAGGTTCCTGCCCTGAGTTCCTGCCTTGGGCTCCCTAAGTGATGAACTGTGACCCAGGAGATGTAAACTGAATAAACCCTTTCCTCCCCAAGTTAGGGTTGGTCAGAGTGTTTTGTCACAGCAATGGAAGACAAACTAGAACAAGAGTGATGCGTTCGGTTGTCAGGTTGACAAAAGGTGAACTTGTGATGGTTGATCTTCATTGTCAGTTTCCTGGGATTTAGAATCAGCTTGGAAATAAACCTGTAGGTATGCTTATGGAGGGCATCTCTGGAGAGGTTTGACTGAAGGGGAAAGACTCACCCTGAATGTGAGCAGTGCAGTCCTATGAAATGGAGTCTCAGAGTGAATAAAAGGCAAAAATTGAGGGAGCATCAGTATTTATGTGTCTTTGCATCTTAAGTTCAGTTGCTGTGTAACCAGCTGACATAAGCCTCTCCTGTCAAGTCTGCACCATGGGGGCCTGTACTCTTCAATCCCAGGCCAAAAGAACTCCTTCAACAGTATGGAGGAATCCCGTGGTTTGTCATCATGGGGGTGATACAAGGTAATGCCATTTTGTCTAGTCACAGCCTCCTTTGACTTCTCAACACAGAGGTCCTGTAATTTGATAATAATCATTTTTACTCATCTAGAGTTTAATCTGAATTTAAATTCTATACTCCAGTCAAAGCTGCTCCTCTTTTTGTTTCCTGTGATCTCAAGGTGTTTTTTCAAGAAATGGGTCATTTTTCCAGGTTTGTTGACAGACATATACCATGAAACACTTGTACCAAAGCATTCATAGTGGAATAGTGATGTACTGATACAGTGTCCCCAGGGTGGAACTTGCTTTCTCATTGATAACAGTTTCTGAATTGAGGGGGTTCATTTCCTATCATTATTAGGCTAAGTTACTATTTGGTGTCTTTTTTATTATTTTTTTAAATATTTATTTATTTATTTATTTATTTATTTATTTATTTATTTATTTATTTAGTGTATGAATGTACTGTCTGCATGTAGGTTTGTGTACCTGTGTCATGCAATGCCGCAGAGGTCAGAAGAGGGTGTTGGAGTCCCCTGGAACTGGAATTAAAGACAGTTCTCAGCCACTATGTGGGTGCTGGAGATTGAACCCAGGTCCTCTGCAGAGAAGTCAGCGCTCTTAACAGCTAGGCCATCTCTCCAGCCCCACCATTTGGTGTCTTAACACAAGAAAAATTTTTTGTTTGAAGTTTTGATGGTTAGGAGTCCGAAATCACCAGTCTTCCATAGCTAAAGTCAAGGTATCAGCAGGGGCTTAGTTCTTCTTGGATCAGAGGGGAAGAACATGTTTCTTTGTCTTTTTCAGTCTTTAGAGGTTCACTGTGTTCCTTGGCTCTTGGCTCCTTTTCCTATCCTCAAAGCCTGTGATTCATTCATATTCCTCTCTTTCTCTCTCTCTCCCTCTCTCTCCCTCTCTCTCTCTCCTTCCCTTCCATTGCTGTTTAATATTCCTTGACTCCAATCTTCTATTACCTTGTGATTACATCGGACCCACCTAGGCAATCCAGAATAATATTTCTATGTCAAGGTCTTTAATTACATTAGCAAAGTTCCCTTTGCAACACTAGATAACATATTTACAAATTTTCAGGATTAAGATGTAGACATCTTTTTTTTTTCTGTCTACTACAAAAATATTTGTCTTAGGCATAAAAAACGTATATCTTGGCCTTGATTAACAGAGTAGGGCCACCTGCAGCCAAAGGACAAGTCCACTATTGTTAATTAATGCTCAATAATAAAATTTCCTCTTTCTTTCTAGCAACTATCTAAGTGGAAACTCATTCTTGACTATTGAAATGCCTGAGAAGCAGATCCTGAGTCCAGACATCATGGTCAAATGAACAGAAGGAGAAATCTAATAAATGGATGCTTTGAAACCCCTGGTCAAGAAATTCTAATGGACTTTTAAGTTGTACATTGGAATTCACCCTGTTCTTACTTCTCCTGGTCCCCTGCCTAGATCATAGGCTTACCTACTCCTGCCTTCATTTCGCTTTCACGGACATCAGTCAGGGATTTTTTTCCTTTGTAGTTATGCTCGGGGGGTGTATTAGTCAGTTTTCTGTTGCTGTGATAAAGCACCATGACCAAGGAACTTATAAAAGGAAGAGTTTATTTGAGCTTACAATTGGCGGTTCCAGGGAATTAGAGTCCATTGTGGTGGGAGGCATGGCGGCTGAATCTGGAGCAACAAACCGAGGGTCACATCTCGCAAAGAGTACAGGAAACAGAGAGAGAAACTGTAGACCACAAGGCTTGTTAAAACTCACTAAGCCTGCCCCCAACATCGCATTTCCTCCAGCATGGCCACACCTTCTAAGACCTCCAAAAACAGCGCCACCAACTGGAGACAAATGTCTGAATACCTAGAGCCTATGGGGGCCACACATTCAAACCACCACAGGGGGTTTTATTTTATTTTATTTTTGTAAAACTTTATTTTTTTTAAGTTAAAAGTGTTTAGGGGAGGGCTGGAGAGATGGCCTAGCGGTTAAGAGTGCCGACCACTCTTGCAGAAGACCTGGGTTCAATCCCCAGCACCCACATGGCGGCCGAAACTCCAATTCAAGGAGAACTCCAGTTCCAGGGGAATCCCGACACCCTCTTCTGACCTCTGCAGCACTGCACGACATGGGTGCACAAACCTGAATGCAGACAGTACATTGATATACATACAGAAATAAATTTAAAAAATTTTTTTTTAAGTGTTTAGGGGAATAGACAGGTCTAATGGAGGAAGGAGTGACAAAGTGGTGTTTAGGAGGGGGTACACAATGTATGCATATGAAAATATTCTTATGTGACCCAGTACCATTTACAATGAATATTCATTCATCAGTGGATATATATATATATCTCCATCCTGGAGGCAGTCCTTTACTCTCTGATCCATCCTGGAGGTGGGTCCTTTACTCTCTGATCCATCCTGGAGGTGGGTCCTTTACTCTCTGATCCATCCTGGAGGTGGGTCCTTTACTCTCTGATCCATCCTGGAGCCAGGTCCTTTAATCTCGGATGCATCCTGGAGCCGGGTCTTTTACTCTCCAGCCATCCTGGAGACAGGTCCTTTACTCTCTGATCCATCCCAGAGGTGGGTCCTTTACTCTGGGGGTCTTTTAGATAGACCTTCTGGATGGAGGATACCCCAGTTGCCACACCCAATGTCCCTTTTCAGCATGGAAGAAGTCAGAGCAGTCAGCGTCCTGATTCCTTTCTGGCAATTGGGGTGACCCTTTTCAGAGGGTAAGATAACTATACAGGAGCTAGAAATTGATTAGGCAGTTTAGGAATGAGACCCCCCAAATTAACCAAACTCTCAGCTGAGAATCAAGGCTTCCTGGAGTATCCAGTAAACACATATCCTTCTTTTTTTAATATAATTTTTTTTTCTATGTGTATGAATGTACTGTCTGCATGCAGGTCTGTGCACCCGTGTCATGCAATGCCGCAGAGGTCAGAAGAGGGTGTCGGATTCCCCTGGAACTGGAGTTCTCCTGGAATTGGAGTTTCAGACGGTTCTCAACTGCCATGTGGGTGCTGGGGATCGAACCCGGGTCCTCTGCTAGAGCAGTCAGCACTCTTAACCGCTAGGCCATCTCTCCAGCCCTAATATACATTTTTAATTAAACCTTTTCCATAGGTCATACATCATTTCTCAATCAAATCTAGAATCTCTTCCCTTTCCATGCCCCCCACCCGACCCGAGTCCCTGCACTCTGCCATACATGTCCTGTATCTTTTCCTGAGTCTTTCCAGAGTTTTTTTTTTTTTCAGTTCTTTTGTTGTTCTCTCCAACTTGTATTGCTACAGTATATATACATATATACATAGTTATATATACATATATATATATATATATATACATACATACACATATCACTTGAATTGTAGGATTTTTTTTCCTAAAAGATGTCATATTTTCCTTAAGGAAGTGCTCAAGTTCCTCCTTGGCAATCCTAAACAACTATCAACCTGAACTTTTGCTCCACATTGGGGTCTTTCCCTCCCATGGTCCCCCAAATGAAGTCCAGTAAGCACATGTCTTGTCTCGATACCCCTGCACTGACCTCCATGATACAGCCCAGGTAGTCCAACAATGGCAGTCTATATTCTGATGAGGCTGACATCCCCTTAGCTCTTTAGTCCACAAGCTGGGTATCTCAGTAGTCCCCATCTGGCATTGAAGGTTTGGAGGATTCTTGGAGAGACATGAGTCCTCAGTCCACATTGGAAGGTTAAAAAGCTGTGTCTCATGTCTTTGAGGAGTGCCAAAAGCAGTGGCAGCCACAGAGTTGATGCACTTGCCAGTAAGAATTGAAGACAGGCCAGACAACAGTACTCTCTCTTTTTTTCTTTTTGTCTCTTTACTAAGATCTCAAGTTCTATGCCTGCAGTACAGTTTCTCTAGTCTTACTGATTATTTATATCTGGTTGTACTTTCCTTTTGGATGCTTAAGGCCACACAGCCCAGATTAACCAAGGTTTTTGTTTTCTCAAGGTCAGTTGAGGATCTGGTCCTTGGGGGGTCTCTTGGAGTTTTGGGGGAGGGGCGGGGGGAAGAGGGTGGGAGTGCCTTGCTCCTTTCATCTTTTCATTTACCAGTTCCATCCACTCGAGGACAAAATCAGGTCTTGATGGACCAGGCTTCCTTTTCTGAAGCATGAGCAGACTTTCCTCTTTATAGACTGGACACTGGCTGAAGTCCCATTAGTGGCTCTCCAAGACCTCCTTGAACAGGAAGACTGGTGACCCACATTTGCAGGACATTTCAAGAGATGCCCCCATGCATAGTCCCCTGGGACTTAGTTGACCTCTGAGGGCAAGGAACAAAGTTATCCCTCAGGTCCATTGGCCAAATTAGTATGGGCGTTAAGTATGGTCATTAAGCACCCAGGAAGGCTAAGTTGCACCAGCCTATTACATTGCACCTATATTAAAATTGTATCCTTTGGAAACAAACTATGTTATTTCCATATCATGTTTCTTGATTCCCATCTTTCCATTTCAATCCCATAATACTCTAAAAGGTGCACACATACCCTCCATCATGTACCGAAAACCCAAGGTCTGAAAATAAATGTTAGGTCAGCTCTAGAACCTGTTTAGGGATTCACAATGCAAGAGCACAGTTGTCTTTAGATCATGAGGAATATAACATTAACATTGCTCAGTTTGTCTTACAACTAGGTACTTGGTACTAGCATCCACAGATGAGGGATACCATTTGTCTTTTGTTTTTCTGGGATTATCACATATCCTTCTAGTGGCCCCAGAAGAGCAGGAAAAGAAGAAAGAGAAGGGGTAAAAAGAGAAATACATAGTGTCCCTGCAGATTGATTCTTTATTTCACCAGAATAAGAAATGGAACCCCCCCTTTTTAGTTTGTGGGGTTTTTTTTTTTTTGCTTTGTTTTGTTATTGTCATTTTGTGTTGTTTCTGTTTTCCTGTGAAAAGAAAAAAAAGTCTTGTTGAATAAATTCCTTTAATATGACAGTTGCCTAATGGGTTATTGACTAGAACTCACTATGATGAAATTTTCCTATTATGATGGTCATTAAATGTACACAGGTGCTGGGCACTGTAGTGCACACCTGTAATCCCAGCATTTGGGAAGCTCAGGAAGGATAATAGCGAACCTGGGCTACATAGTAAGACCTGTCTCCAAAAATCAAACCAAACAAACATGTTCACAGAACTGTTTTCTTCTTACTGGAGTAGCCTTGATGAGCTAAAACCTCTACTTGCAGAGGACCCAGTTGGATCCCCAGCACCCACATGGAGGCTGAGAACCGTCTTTGACTCCAGTCCCAGGGGAATCCGACGCCCTCTTCTGACCTCCTCGGCATTGCACGACACAGGTGCACAGACCTACATGCAGACAGTGCATTCATACACATAAAAAATAAATAAAATTTAAAAAATTAAAAAAAATTAAAAAAAAAGATAAACATAAGTGGTAGAATTTATTTTAGCAAAGAATTCTGCAAAAATTATAATTTCTAGGGTTGTAGAGATGTTACCACACAAGCCTGACTGCCTGAGTTTGGTTCCTGGAAAATAAAGTAAAAGGAGAGAAGTGACTCCACAACCTTGTTCTCTGACCTACACATGTATATTATGGCATGTGTGCTCTCATACACACATCATATATGCACAGTAGTAAATTAAATGCAAATTTAAAAAAATCACAATTTATATAAAAATTTAAATAAATTGTTAAAAGTTAAGGAATGTCTGTTTCAAATTTAATAAAGCCCATCGTTTTTCATGGATGGAGTGATCATAGTCTTGGTTATCAGGGGAACAGTCCTGATTTTGACAACTGTGATTTCCCTACTCATCCAAATAGGTCAAACCTCAAAACCCAGTTTCGAAAACACTCCCTGATCATTGTGGAGCTGTAAGTTTCAGCCACAGAGGACACAACCCGATTACTAATTTCTCCTATTCCATTTTCTTTTCTTTTTTATTATTATTTTATGTGTATGAGTACTGTCTGCACGTAAGTAGGTGCACCCATGTCGTGCAATGCTGAGGAAGTCAGAAGAGGGTGTCAGATTCCCCTGGAACTGGAGTTAAAGATGGTTCTTAGCCACCATGTGGGTGATGGGGATTGAACCCAGGTCCTCTGCAAGAGCATCAGTGCTCTTCACCTCTGAGCCATCTCTCCAGCCCCTCCTATTTCATCTTCTTTCTTCAAATGCTAAGGAATCTAAAAGCCTTACATAAGTCTCATCAACAACAACAGCAAACACTTGAAAATTCCCTACAAGAAAGCTTCAGTTAGTGTTGACTTTACTAAAGTTAACAGCTGCATTAGCAAGGAGCCACCCACACTGTTGAAAGGTGAGAACATAGCTTGACTTTCCATAATAGGAGTGTGTGTGTGTGTGTGTGTGTGTGTGTGTATGTGTGTTTAGAATGCAGTTCACATGGCTGTAAATCAGTTGTTTAAAAAAACATAGCAGTTGTACCTGGCATGCATGGTGGTGGCACATACCTTTAATTCCAGCACTCAGGGGACAGTGGCAGGCAGATCTTTGTGAGAATGAGGACAGCCTCATCTACATATTGAATTCCAGGCCAGCTGGGGGTACAGGGAAACCCTGTCTTAAAAGAAACTAACACCCAACAACAGCAACAAATAGCAACTAGGGCTGGTCAGATGGCTCTTCAGGAAGGAGTGCTTGCTGCTCTGCCAAAGGATCTGAGTTTGGTTCCCAGAATCCAGGTTGGGACATTACAACCACTTGTCATTCCAACTCCAGGGAATCCAAAGCTGTCTTCTGGCCTCCATCATTAACTAACTGCACATATCTGGTATACATACATGTAGATACACACACAGACATATAAATAAAAGTGAATCTTAAAAAAAAAAACAGGATTTTTTTTCATTGTAACAGAAGTAATACACCACTTATTTTTATGGCATAGGGATTTTCAAAAAGTGAATTATGAGTACACCTTTATGGTCACTTTTCTGTTGCTGTGATAAAACCACTATGACCAAGGGAACTTATAAAAGGAAGAGTTTATTGGGGCTGGAGAGATGGCCTAGTGGTTAAGAGCGCTGACTGCTCTTGCAGAGGACCTGGGTTTGATTCCCAGCACCCATATGGCACCTGAGAACCATCTTTAACTCCAGTTCCAGGGGAATCTGACACCCTCTTCTGACCTCCACAGCATTGCATGACACAGGTGCACCAACCTACATGTAGACAGTACATTCGTACACATAAAAAAAGAAATAAAAAATTTTAAAGAAAGGAAGTGTTTATTTGAGCTTACTATTGATGGTTCCAGGGAATTAGAGTCCATTGTGGTAGTAGGCATGGTGGCCAGGGCTGGAGCAGAAAGCCGAGGTTCACAACTCGCAATGAGTACAGGAAGTCAAGAGAGAGAGAGATAGAGACACTGGGGACTGCGAGGCTTGTTAAACTCACTAAGGCCACCCCCAATGATGTAGTTCCTACAGCATGGCCACACCTTCTAAGACTTCCCAGAACAGTGCCACCAACTGGGGTCAAAATGTCTGAATACTTAAAGCCTATGGGGAACACTCTCATTCAAACCACCACATCTTCTAATCATTCTCATACTTTATTGAATGAATATTCTGTAGTTCTCCTGCTGGGCATTGACAGGCTTTGGGACAGAAAGGTTGGTGATGTAACACAATAGCTTCTTTGGGAAAGTTATTAGGAAAACTAATAAATATTCTTCCATATTGTTTTTTTTCCCAGCTGACTACTGGTTAGGAGATGATGATAAATATTTACTGTTCCGTTTCCTTTTCTCTGCAAGAAGATATATTTGAATTCAATTGGGGGGTTATATCTTACCTTGCGGGAAAATGTGGAGACTCTGACGTATGCTTATTGTCAACTATTTTGAAAAGTTGGTTTAGCAGCACTGTGGCGACAATCTCAGTTCTCAAAGCACTCGTGCTTTAGTTATGAGAGACGGCTTATGATGAGAAATCAGAGCAATGTAAGAACAGTCTGCCCAGAGTACCCCACAGCAGCGAGACTGAGGCTGGAGTCTTGAGTTCCTCCAAATCTTTCTGCAAGAAGCATTGCTCTCCTTAAGTCTCAAAATACCAGTGGGAGTTAGACCACCACTGAAGGGGGGGGGCAAGCATTACAGATGTTAGTTCAATGAAGCAAGCCACATGGTGGCTTTCATTAGCAAACTGCTTTTCCTTATGGCTGAAGGAAAAGTATGTAAATGGAGAGACAGAACTGACAAGGAGGTCGGGAAGGGCTTCGGATGTCTAAGAAAGCTGGCCTCATAACAGCTGAGAGACGTTCTTCTTGGAGACTCTTAAGAGAGTACAAAATGCATCAAACAAGAAATAACTTCAACTCATCAAGCGTCAGAGTGGAAAACCATTGTTGAGGAAAGACTGTGGGTTTTAGATTTGGGTTGATGTAGGCTTAGAGCTTTGCTGGACGTCCTCTGACTGAGGCATGGAAGTGAAGCCACTGAGCTTCAATTTCCATCTTTTGTACTCTCAGGAATAATGGCAGGTTCCCGTGAGTGAACAGATAGAAAGATGTTCATTCTGTGTCTGTATCTCTTGCTTTGTATGGAAATAGTGGTAGACAGAGCTTCATTCTCCTGGTCTAGGAGCCGGCCAGTCTCCCAACGTGAGGAGAATGACTTGTGACCTTTCTGCTTTCCTTAGCATCTGTTGGGTGGTGAAGCCAGATTCTCTAGATATTCCTATGTGTTATGTCTTTAGAATCTCATCCATTTTTGTTTTGTGCATGTGTGTTTATGTGTGTGTGTGTGTGTGTGTGTATGTGTGTGTGTATATGTATACACTTGTTCATGAGTGTGCAGGTGCATATAAATGTGTGTTCATGGAGAGCAGAAGTCAACGTTGGTTGTTGTTCCTCAGGAGTCGACTACCTTGTTTTTCCAGGCTTGTTGATTAATCTAGGCTGACTGTCCAGAGAGGCTCAGAAGTGCACGTGTCTCCATCTCCCCAGTGCTGGGATTATAGGAGCCACCAACGTGCCCAGCTTTCCGCTTTGTTCTTGAGTGAGAACACCTGTTGTTGAGGATTTTTTCTGTTGTCATTTGTCTTCAAACATCCTTGTGTTTATTTGAAATTTTCATGGATAATTTCAGTAGCTTCCCACTTGCTTTTTTCCATGTCTCCATCTTGGCTCCCCTTTTCTTGTTCTGTTTTATGTGTGCATCACATATTTTCTTACTGGGTGCTTTGCTTTGGTACAGATTGTGCCAAATGTCCTATCTTTCTATCTTGAATCTTAAACCTTTGCACAATGAAAAATCTTCATGCATCTCTTCCTGCTCCCTTCCCCTCCCCTTCCCTCCCCTCTCCTTCCCTCCCCTTCCTTGCCCTCCCTCCCCTTCTTCCTTCCCTTTCCTTCTTTCTATCACTTTACTTATTCTCTGGCTCTGCACGAAAAATGTCCTTATCCCTGGGTTAAACACTGTCATCTTCCCCTAATGCCATCTCCAGAACACACTGGCTTCTTCTTTCTGACATATCTTTGCTCCCCTGAGGAACTCACCAGATCCTCATCATTGCCCCAGCTCTTCTTATCCCACTGGCCAATCTCCAATCCACAATTACTACAAGAACCATTTCCTTTTTCTAGAGACGAAAGTTAATTCTGCATGGGAGGTTTCTTAGGAAGTAGTGTTTAGGGGAGAGGTGTGGCCCAAGAAGAAAAGGGGCTCTCACATTTAAATATGATATTATGCATAACCATTCACAGTGCCTGATGTGTAAAGATGCCTAGCAACTAGTACTATTCAGTACTGACTTATTATGGGATGGTATTTAGGGAGGTTGGGATAGGAATTCCCTAACAACATTTAGAGATGCTGAAGTTTAATCCCATGTTGATCTACTCACAGGTTATTTTGAGCTCAGCAACAGAAACAGAGAAAGAAATATGGCTTTGATGTTGGAAGACGAAAAAAAAAAAATGCTTGGCCCACTGTGGTTATCAATCACTTCGAGACAGGATCACCACCCCAACTCTGGGAAGATTTGGCTAAACATTTTGACTGTTTGCAAATCTTCCTTGACCTTCATTTTTAACTAAAACTAGGAACAAATATCTAATTACATTTAAAAAGATCATTAGCAGATTGAACTTTATCTAAAGTTGTTAAAAATAGAGATATTAGCCAGGCATGGTGGCACACGCCTTTAATCCTAGCACTTGGGAGGCAGAGGCAGGCGGATCTTTGTGAGTTCAAGGCCAGCCTGGTCTACAGAGTGAGTTCCAGGACAGCTGGGGCTACAGGGAGACCCTGTCTCGAAAAGACCAAAAAAAACCAAATAGAGATATTTTCCTCTGCTGTATTTATAAGGTTTTTAAAAAATATTTTTTGATTTTTTTTTATATTCTATTTATCTTGCCTGCATTAGTGCCCCACAGAAGTCAGAAGAGGACATAAGACTCCCCTGGCACTAAGCCTTAAGCTGCCATGTGGGTGCTGGTAACTGAACCTGGATCTTCTGCAAGAGCAGACAGTGCTCTTAACTGCTGAGCCATCTCTCCAGTCCCTACAAGGTTTTTTTTTTTTTTTTAAATTTTTCTGCTTATATTTTTGTTTTATACGATGACACCTTGGTTTTTTGCTACTAAATATTTACTTATTTTTTTTCCTTTTTCTTTTTCTTTCTTATTGAATTTTTAAATATATTTCATACATAATTTTTCAGTCAGTCTCATTGGCCTTTCCCTGCTTCTCCCTTGGCACCCTCCCGCTGGCCTCACCCGCCCCCCCAACCCCCCCCCCGGCCCTCAGAGTTCACACATTCTGTCATTTGTGCTAGGGTTGATGACACATTCTTTGTTTTTTTTAAATTTTTATTTATTTCGGTATGTGTATGAATGTACTGTCTGCTGTGCACCCGTGTCGTGCAATGCCGCGGAGGTCAGAAGAGGGTGTCGGATTCCCCTGGAACTGGAGTTCTCCTGGAATTGGAGTTTCAGACGGTTCTCGGCCGCCATGTGGGTGCTGGGGATAGAACCCGGGTCCTCTGTAAGTGCGGTCGGCGCTCTTAACCGCTAGGCCATCTCTCCAGCCCCTGATGACACATTCTGTGCTCAGACTGGTGCATCATCTCACCTTTCTGAGGGGCGACTGTGAGCTTCTGGAATTAGGAGTGTGATGGTTAATTTTTGTCAACTGGGTCCAATGTAGGGGCACCTGGAGGGAGGGAACTTCCCAGATCAGACTGGCCTGTGGCCCTATGGTTCTGAGGCATTTTTTAAATTGCCAGCCCTATAAGCCCAGGCAAGTGGGCTGAACTGTTTAAGAATGGTGGGTGAGCAAGCCAGTAACAGTGCTCCTCCTCAGCTTCTGCTTCAGTTCCTGCCTCCAATCCTGTCTTAAGTTCCTGGCTTCCTGGGATGATGGACTGTAACCTGTAAAATGAAATTAATGCTTCCCCACCCCAAGTTGCTAGTATTAGAAATCAAATGCTAACCAATATCCAATGTAAGGTAATTAAGAGAATTATTTTTGGAAACAGTTAACTTTTTTGTTTTCCACACATGATTATACATATTATTATATATAATAATATTATGATATATATATATATATATAACATAATATTGACACAAGTATCTGTTGACTTGCTAGAGCCAGTTTATGTGGATTTAAAAGAGTACATTAATACATACTGAGGAATTTTGCAAGTCAGTTGTTAAACCATTGGTAACTTGAAGCTGGGGATATTTACACCATAGAAATCAGCAAAAAATATCTTACCTCTCTTCTTCCCTTTCTTTCTTTAAGATTGCATCTTTCTATGCAGTCCAGTCCAGATTTATCTCAGCCTTCTAAGTGATGAAATGACAGACATGTACCACCACAGTCTGCCTCCCTTTTCTTTCTTTTGTGAGCTGACTCATCATCCCTCTGCTGAAGATGACCACACTGGAGATCTTGGAGCCCTGATAAGAAAGGCAAACCTTGAATGACTGCTATAACTTCATTTCTCATTGACTGTGGTCACATGTTCTTAACTAAATTCACAAGTTTAACGCATGAATTATCAATTAATGGATTTGTTTGAACAGCAGGGGTGAGGGAAACTGAGGATAACATGTTTATATAATGTATTCACCAGTTCAGGTCTTCCCTCAAAACACAAACAAAAACAAGTAACAGTTGAAGCAAAGAAGACAGACAGCAGTGATGACAGGCAAGGTCCCCAAATGCCAACGCTAGTTCAAAGCATTTGGGGACGGGGACTAAGAATGATTTTGTGACCTCCTTCAGTGGATACTACTATTTAAGCATATTCCATTTCCTGGAAACATACCTTACTAACCCTACGGCAGTATTGGAGAACATTTTTATTTTTATTGACTTTTTTTCTATCTCATACACAATATCTTAATTATCTTTATACCCCTTCCCCATTGGGCCTTCCATAGACTGCACTGTCTGCTGGATTTCATGCATTCTGTCATTTATGGTAAGGCCTATCCTGTCAAGTTAGTGTCCCCAGATGTTCCTCAATGCACATTCATCCACTGGGGTCTAGCTAGTCTATCTAGTATCCCTCCCTTTAAGAAGATCAGTTCTTCCTTACCCACCAGTAATCAGGTGCCATTAATTTTTTGACTAACATTAGGGCCTGAAGCCCATTTTCAGTTCTGTGTCTGTGTTTTTGTCTGCTTGGTTTGCATGGGTCTTGTGCATGCTGACACCATTGCTGTAAGTTCATATGAGCAAGTCCCAGGAGCCTGCAAGACTCTGTATCCATGTGCTCATGCACCTCCTCCCATGGCTCTTAGAATCTTTCTGCCCCTTCATCAACAATGGTCGCTGAGCCCTGGGTGGGTGAAGTGTAATACGAGAGCCCTGTCCAAGGACGCACACTCTGCAGACTCTTTTTATTTTTATTTTTTGGTCTTTTAGAGACAAGGTCTCCCTGTAGCCCCAGCTGACAAAGCCTGGCAACTCTGTAGACTCTTAATCTATGCTTTGGCCATTTGTGGCCTTTTGTGTTCATTGCCCTCTGCTACATGAGGGAGTTTCCTTAATGAGAGTTGAAGGAACCCCTGTTCCACTAGTTTCTGTAAGACTTAGGTGTAGGGGCTCCATTGTTAGGGTTGGGTGGTTTGTAGACACTTACACTCTTTTTGTGAACAGTTATGAAACTTTGTAAAAGTGTCTGTTGCAAAGAAAGCTTCTTTGATGAGAGGTGATTGGCATACTTGTCTGTAAATATAAGGATCCATATGTAGCACATCCTAAGAAATTACATTTGTCTAGGGATGTGACAGCCTTGGGGTTTTCTCTAAGATCTAGAACCGCTCCAGCCATGTGCATTTGGCTATGTTTACAGTACCACACATGAGTTTCCTCCCATTGAGTAGGCATTAAGTCCAATCAGGTAGCTGTTGATTACCCTCAAGATAAAAGTGCCACTACTGCCCCAATATAGTTTGCTGTGTTGGTCATCGTTATGGTTATTAGGCCTTAAAGCTTGGGTTGGACCAGCTATGTATGTTTTCCCTTAGCAGCTTGCATAGTGTGCCAAACATTTTTAAAGAACACTGCATTAGAAAAAAATGCTGAAGGGTGGATTAGGGGTCATATGAAGCATAGTTAAGAGGTATCAAGATAAAACATGGAAATTATAAACCACTTCTCAGTTTCTCATTTCCAGCTGAGTTCATGATGCAATTCCCTATCAGCCTTATCTGCAAAGACTGTTTAGACATCACTCTTGTTATTGCACCTGCTTGCTCTCTAGCAGAGTTTACATAGAACTATGAAGTCTTTAAAGCCTTCTGACAATGGCAGATTGAAGAAAGAAATTAGTCAAGTTCACATAGTTGGACTATGTCTTAGGCAGATTTAAAAATGAATGATTCTGGGACTGGAGAGTTGGTTTCACTGGTTAAGAGCACTGGCTGCTCTTGCAGGGGACCTGGGTTCAGTTCCCAGTACTGGTATGGTTGGTAACAACTATCTGTAACTCTGGTTCCAGGGGACCCAACACCCTCTGCTGGCCTCCATGGGCATTGTACCATGAGTGTACTTATATACCTGCAACCAAAGCATGAAATGAAAATAAGTAAATCAACGTTTTTTAAAGAATGATTCTATTTTAAGACATTTCTGAAAACTAATTGCGATGGTTAGTTTTAAAATTTTTTAATTTTATGTATATGTGTGTGTGTGTGTGTGTGTAATAATGCCTGCATGTGTGCAAGTGCACCCATGTCAGCAGCGCCCTCGGAGACATGGAAAAGCAATGGAATCCCTAGAACTGGAGTTAAAGATGGTTGTTAGCCTCCATGTGGGTGCTGGGATTTGAACCCATGTCTTCCACAAGAACAGCCAGTGTTCTTAACCACTGAGTCATCTCTCCAGCACCTTGTTAGTTTTAACTGTCAACACAACCTGGAATTACCTAGAGTGTCAATGCAGAATTGTCCCTACCCAGTTGGCCTGTTGGCGGGTTTACAGGGGATTATCTTGATTGGGTTGGTTGATGTGAGAAAACCCAGCCTGAAAGTAGGTGGTACCATTCCTTGGTTTGGGGTCCTGGACTCTTATACAAAAGCAGAGAAGACAACTGAGCAGTGAGCATGCCTGCACTCATTCCGCTCTGCTCCTGACTGTGGATGCAATGTGACCAAGCTCCTGTCACCTCGCTGTGGTGGACTGTGACCTGGAATTATGAGCTAAAACAAACTCTCTCTTAAGTTATTTTGTTGTTGTTGCTGTTGTTTTTGATACAGGGTCTCCCTGTAGCCCCAGATGGCCTGGAACTCACTCTGTAGACCAGGCTGGCCTTGAACTCACAGAGATCCGCTTGCCTCTGCCTCCCAAGTGCTGGGATTAAAGGCATGCGCCACCACTCCTGGCTTAAAGATGGTTCTTAGCTGCCATGTGGGTGCTGGGAGTTGAACCCCAGTCCTCTGCAAGAGCAGCTGATGCTCTTAACTGCTGAGCCATCTCTCCAGCCCCTCCTAAATTACTTTTTATCAGGATCTTTGATCACATCAACAGAAAAGAAACTAGGACACTAATCAAGATGTCTTTTATTCTAGCCACAAGTTATCAAAACAGTATAATCTAAATGTAATATTGTGGGGTTTAATTTTATCCAAAAATAAAAAAAAACTTAAGATGTCTAGAATAAAATCACCTAAAATATTGTACTATGTAGAAATATAAGATTTTTTTGGTTAAAATGCTTTTAAGCATCTGAAATTTGTTCATGAGCTGCACTAAAGAATCAAGTTGACTCAAAAGGTTAAAGCCTTGTGCAGCGTGTAGCTTGAGTATCACACTCACCCTGCTGAAAAGCCCCAGGCACGGGTACTCAATTAACTGGTGGACTGATCTCTGGAGACATATGCTTGGCTTCCCACAAGCACTCCTTGCTTTTCAGCAGTCTGCCTTGGGCATAAAATTAACAGCATGTGATGGGGCTTCCTATATCATAAATGGAGTCTCTCAAAGTGACATTCCTTCCCCACACCCTTACAGCCTTCCGGTGAGAGTTACTGATGGAGTCTGCTCATTTGAACAGAAGGTGTGAGTTTAAAGGCACAAGCAAACATGCCAGCTGTATATCATCTGTCCTCGTGATGTGCATATGCTTGGGTTACTCAGGGGCTATGACTGGCTTCATTAAATACTTCATTAAATACATCAATTTCATTAAATACTAAATCTTTACCAAGACATCTTTGGGGAGACTAAAAGTGCTCCAAACAGTGGTCTCCACTAAATTTCAGCTGTACTTATAATTTTTCAACTGGTTGTTTTGGTACCATGTAAGCCTAATAGAATTATGTCCTTCTGTGAGGATTTTCACATCATATTTCCATGACTGGCCAAATAGATGTTTTTGTTCGTGTGTGTGTGTGTGTGTGTGTGTGTGTGTGTGTATTTTATGTAGTGTTTTGGTTTTGTTTGACAAGGTTTTGCTGCATAATCCAGGTTGGCTAGACATTTAGTCCAGACATTTAGTCCAGGCTGACCTGGAACCCAAGATTGTTCTGGTTCAGCCTTCCAGGTGCCAGAGCAACAGGTGTGCATCACCACACCTGGCTCCTCATGGATGTTTTAAGTAAGGAGACATGGTAACCCATTTCATCTTTACAGCATCTTATGAGATAGTAACTAAAATGAAGATTCAGAACAGTACCTAAGAAGGGAAGCGACACAGTCAAGGTCACACTGCTGATAGCTGATGGATGTTGGGCCTTTTTTTTTTTTTCTCCTTCCTTTCATTCTTTTCTCCCTTCCTCTCTCCCTTCTTCCCTAACTCCCTCCCCCTGTCTGTTTTTTCCTTTCCTTTTCTAGTCATGGGGCATAAACCACAGGTTTTGTCACATGCTAGGAAAACACGCTCCCTTCAATCCATCCATTTTCAGTTCTAGACTTGACACTTTAAATGGATTTCATTATGACATTTTCATCCACATGTATGGTTATAATTTACTTTGCTCTTATCCCCTCCCCTGTCCTCCCTGGTCCCTCCTGCTCTTCTGCTGGCCATTTGACTCTCAAATAGTACTCCTTTTGATATCAAATCATGTATCAAAATCTAGATTCCGTATACAAGAAAAACCCCAGTGTTTCTCATTCTTTCCCCTCCATTATCCTACCTTCCTTCTCCCCTCACCATTTAGACCTCTTCTCCCCCATACAGCCCCCCCTTCTATTTTTATATCATATGTGAATGCAGGATTTCAATTCCTGAAGTCTGTTTCCAGAGCCCTCTTACTTAGATTCTATCTTTTTTGTTTGTTTGTTTGTTTGTTTGAATCAGGGATCTCACTGTGTAGACCCAGCTGTCCTGGGATTCACTGTGTAGACCATCCAGGCTGGCCTTAATCACACAGTGATCTGTCTGCTTCTGCCTCCTGAATGTTTGGATTAGCTTGTGTCTTTAAATATCCCAAATGACCTTCTCTATGTTGTGATCAGAAATGACAGGGACAATGTCTGTGTCCTTTAAAAGGCAGACCTCAGCCAGGGTGCAATCTGTCATTCTTCCTCAGCTTCCATGTCTTAAACAGCCCTATACAGGTGTGAGACACTACTGGAGAGACATGAGCAAATGTCCACTCACCCCAGTTAGAGAACCGATGACAGATCAAAGTAATGACACCACCAAAGTCTAAGTTGGTCAACTGATGACCAACTGGGTTGTGTACAGGAATATGGATGAGGGGTTACTTACAGGAACAGAAATGACTGAAAGAATAAAAACTGCATCGCCCAAACCCCACCCTGCAAGGGTGACAACCCACAAAAGCAGGAAACTGGAGTTCACTGCAAACCTTCAGGCAGCTCATCAGGTTGGAGGGCATCCTTTCCAACTTCCCGGCAGCTTGGCATGTCTGATGGTCTCATAGTTCTCCTGCTGGTCTGCCTCTTTGGGTAGTGTCTCTCAGAAGCCTTGGAGAAGGAGGGACCTGGTCAACTGAACCTGGTCAGTTTAAGGAACTTCTTAAAGGTATTGTGCTGTTTACTTCCTGAGTTTAAAGAGCTTCTCTTCAGGATGGAATGTTTTACCTCCTCTCAAAACAACCTGTTTACCCAGCTTCCCACCTAGTTGGAAGGTTTTATTGTGGAAGAAATTGCTATACAATAGGGAAGGTCAATCATGTTAAAATTTACATAAAATTTACATAAGATTATGTTTTAGAGTAAACATGGGATTTCTATACCTAGAAAATTAAATGTAAAGATAAATTTGTTCAGATAAATCGCCAAGTCACACATGTACCATCGTTATTTAGGAGATGCTCAATGCTTTAATTATTCAATTAAGCATCTCCTGAATAATGTTGGTACATGTACGAAAAATAATATGTTGTTTATCTGACATCACAATTTAATTGTACATGTTGTGTTTTCTCTGGAGTCACTGATTAGCTTTAAATGTGAAATACTAGCACCATAAGAATCAAACACACATGATGCACACTCACACGGCAACTTGCCTTAGTTCGAGTTTAGAGAATGAAGCGCTGGTCAAGTTTTGCCCAGGACCAGGTGAGATAGATCAGAATAGATCAGACATGGCGTTCCTGCCAATCACACTTCTAGCCCCAGGTGTCTTTCAAGTCCTGTTGGAATTGGAGGTGTGTCCACTGCACAAGCTATTATTCTTTGATCCAGCACAGCCCTGGAAACAAGTTGCTTAGACTAGAATAAAACCCCTAAATGTTATTTTAATGATGTGAGCCCCACATTGTAAATGACCTTCTGTGTTGTAGCCTCTAGAATAAAGCAATTGACCCTGACGCTGTTCAGCTGGGGACACATAACTCATGTCACGGTCAATTATCTCTGGGTGGACTTCAGCACAGTGGGGACCATTGTCCAGGTAATAATTGTGGGACTCTCAGTGTCTGTCACATTAAGGGTCCCTTGTAGGCCTCACCTGCCATGTGCGAGCCAAGCTCTGTTCATATTTGTATGTGGGCACTAATACTATGCCTGGCATATTTATAATCGCAAAAATACTGTTCTGTGCTGGATGTAAGAGTTGTGAGAAGTAAAGAGTGAAGTCTTGACCCTGTTGTCATGAACTTTACAATCTAGACAAGGTTTTCAATAAATGAGGAAGAGGTGTAGTACAGACACTAAAGGCCTTTGAGAACTGGAGGACACACTGGCTAACAGGTGTAAAGAGGAGGAAACAGCGGCTCACGGATGGTTCCATAAAGAGAACTGGAAACATGAGGCTCAGAAATCTTAGCTTTGCTATGTGGTCTTTGAGCAAGTAATAAAGCGAGCGGCCTGTTTACTGATCTTTAAAATGAAGATAATATTGCGACCTTGTTCTTCAGACAAAAGTAAAAGTCTGGAAACTGAAAAGCAATTTATTATTGTAAGATAAGATGTTTAAAACATAGATTTAAGGTTACATAGTCAATCACTTAATGAGAGACGGTTTCGTTTCATACAGAGTTTAAGAATGGGATGTTGCATCCAGCAGCCCGGGCTTTTATACTAAGGCTCTGCCTCTAGCTAACCACATGGTTAACTTTCTGTGTCCCTGTTTACTCATCTGTGAAACGAAGAAAATCATTTTAGCAATTAGCGTGAAAGATTACATGAACATTAAGTGAATTAATATAGGTGACTACAATGAAGAATATTATTTATAGTCATAATCCATAGAAATATCTAGGTATGGCATGGTGCTTTTAGGCTGCAAACACAAATCAGTCATCTAGTAACAGTCATTTTCAACATGGAGAGATTCATTTTAATCTAGCAAGAACAACTTAAATTCAGCTTTCTGCTTCTTAAAAATGATTTTCTGTTCAAAAGATGTTTCTAGAGGCACGTTCTTTGATCATTAACTGCCAAATAGCCCCCATATCAAAACATTAGCAATGGAAAATGGGGAGAGGTGGAAAACTGATTATCCATTCTTCCTCAGTAAAATAAGCAGGCAGTAGCTGTGTTGTACATACCCCATGCAAACTGAGACTTACAGGACATAATAGTGGAAGACAGATTTATTCCAGTTGAAAGTACAGTGTTGTTGAAGCAAGGTTCAGTGGAATTTGTAAGGTGGATTCTTGATTGAGAAGGACTCAGAGGCCTCGGAGAGTCAGGCTCTAGAGAGTTGCAAGGCTCAGCTCATCTTTGCATTTTCTAGAATGCAAGTCAAAGTGCTTCCTGAAAATAATGCTGCAGAAAGGAAAATTCAACCCCTGGTAGGGGCCTCAGCTTCGATTAAAACTTCCTTTTCCTCAGGACCGTGAGGTTTATAAATAAAAATTATGCATCCAGTGAGGAAATGGGAAGTCAAACTGTTTCTAAAGAAAAAGAAAAGAAAGCAAGTGATTAATTTTGATCAAAATAATTAATGATTGAAAATGCAGAAAGTCTCAGTGTTCCTGGTTGCTCGGCCTGTGCTTTTTGTGTATGCTCAACATGAAGAGGAGCTACTGAGATCAGGAAATCTTCAATCTGTTTGGCAAAATTAACTAGGAGTATTTAAGGATTTTACTTCCTCTTTACTAGAGCTCAATCCCAAAGAAAGCAGAACCATGGTTGTGTTACTTTTGTGTAAAGGAAAGAGAAGGAAGAGGAGGGGAGAGAGGGAGAGGAAGGAAGGAGAGAATGAAAGAAAGGAAAAGGAAGGGAGAGAGAGAAGAAAGGAAGGAAGAAAACTGGAAACTCAAATACTTTTTCCAGTGGTACCAAGTCAGATCAAGTCTTTTTTTTTTTTTTCCAATGTTTTATTGAAGCTCTGTGCATTTCATACAAAGATCAAGTCTTAACCACAGCATCTGCTGGGACTCCAGCTCACCTCTGCAGACCCCACCACATCTGGACGCCAGCTGCCAAGGGAGTACAGTTCAGGGAAGGTGTGGAATAGGAGCTTCCAGAGATGGCCTTGAACCACGGCAGCTTTGAATGGCACCTCCAACCCCAAAAGTACTCCACAGCAAAAGCCAGGGAAAGAGATTTCCTAATTTTTCATTTGAAAATATCCGTGCTTGACGTAAAACATGATAGGAAGACTAAAATGATACTACAGGAGAAGGTGCTACAAGGATGGGGAGGTGAAGAAAGAGGAAGTTTTGTTTCTTTGTTTTCCCCCTGCTGGAGAAATTGAGGAAGGCTGTTTGGGGGAAGTGGTTTTTGACTCTAGTATATGGTGAAGGGTCAGAAGAAAGTGACCAGCAGAAGGTTGATAGAATGAGAAAGGACAGAGACTCCACAGAGCATTCAAGAAAAATGAAGGATGGCTCTGACCAGTTGGACAAATGTCAATTTTAACCACTTCTCTAATTTCCATATATATGGATATTGAGCCTCCCTTTTTCCCCATCTCCCAGCACTTGAAACACTATCAGGGAAAAGAACATTTATTATCTCCCTATTGTGTTCATAATATAATTGTTTTAAAATTTGCAAACATTAGCCTTCTAGAATGGAAAAGGAATAGAGAGTATCTAAAAAAACCTCATTGTTCTAAGAGTAGGAGAACAGACTCACCAGGAAGTGAGGCGGCTGTCACAAAGTGAGGTAGCACCAGGGTTGAGATCAGATCCTTGGCCTCCCTTGTCCAACTTCTGGGCTCTTCCTAGTATATTATCCAGGAGCAATGGGGAGAGATAACTTGGTAAGCATAGAGGAGTCATCTGTATTCTTGTGACGCGAACCAGGAAGCCATTACTAGCTACAAGACTAAGTCGTACCCACACCAGCTCAAGACTCAATGAATGCTAAGAAGAGAAGTTTTTAAAATTAGATTTTCACATGCAATGCTCATTTTTATAACTAAGTTCTCACCCAATTGTGGGTGAGACAGAAATGTATTTTATATAAGCAGAAAATTAAATGTTTTTAAACAAAATTTTAGGATATGGAAGCAATCTTCAAAAGAAGAAAATGGTAAAGTTTTGTTACTTGGTACATTTTTGTTAAGTTATGGTATTTTGAGTTCCATTCAACCAATATCCTTGATGAAGATCAATCTAACTGGGCACTCCTTCTTTCCAGTAGGAAATAAGAGAAGAGCAGGATTAACTGTTCCTGCAGCCAGTCCGCCTGTCACCTTGGGGTACTGATCTCAAGAGAGTTCTTAAATAGGCAACTACAATCTATACCATTTTATTCTGAGTTCTAAACCCCTCCTTTGGCAATTGCAACTAAATCCCAACTTGAGTGTTTCTATATCATGTGACATGGTTTCCAGAAACAACCCTGGTTGTAGATATTCTGGCCCACCTGGGTTTTAGGGCCTCACTGCAATATAGATTAGATAGCATTCTTTGTTTTAGAATGGGGTTAATCAAGTACAACTTCCCCTTCCTTAGCCCAGGACTAAAGAAGTCAGAGCTTTGCCTTTCTAATTTATTAGCCAGTAAATTTCAGCAGCAACACTTTTGTATGTGTCAGTGATTTTTTTTTTTCCACACAAATAAAGGTGGCGTCGTGGCTCCAGGGTCAGGGACAGGGGATTTGACTTGTGACTCCTTGCATGTGGAGCATTACTTGTGAACAGAAAAAAAAAATCAATCAGGGAAGAGCTGTATTTCATAAAGTAAATTAATATTTTATTTTCTAATTTAAAAAATTTAAAACTTTATTCCATGTGTGAGCGTTTTCTGAATGTATACAATTATGTCATGTGTGGTTGGTGCCTGTGGAGGCCAGAAGAAGGATCATATCTCCTAGAACTGGAGTAACAGGCGATTGTGAGCTGCTATGTAGGTCCTGGGGACCAGACCCAGGTTCCCCTACAAGAAAAGCAAGTGTTCTTAAATACTGAGTGAAATCCTCAGCCCCTATTTTCTAATTAAAAGCATTTGGTTATTTATTGAGTGTGTGTAATATACCTGCATGTACACAGCATGCGTGTGGAGGTCTGAGGACAACTTGCAGGATGTTTCTACCATGTAGGATTTGGGAGATCCAGTTCAGGTCATCAGACTTGATGGCAAGGTCCTAACCTGCTGAGCCATCTCATCAGCCTGGAGATGAAAATTTTGTCTTTTCTGTTTTTTTTTTTTTTTGGTCTTTTCAAGACAGGGTCTTCCTGTAGCCACAGCTGTCCTGGAACTCCCTATGAAGACCAGGTTGGCCTTGAACTCAGAGGGATCCACCTGCCTCTGCCTCCCAAGGGCTAGGATTAAAGGTGTGTGCCACCACGCCCTGCAAGGAGATGAAAATTCTCTTTTTTAATTTAATTTATTTTGGCTGACATATACAAATATAAAGTTGTACATATTTATAGGGTCACATGATGTTTCATGCATATATGCATTGTTTAAAATTTAAAACTGCTGAACATGTTCAGCAGGTTGTTAAACATGTATAATTTCTTTGTGGTTAAAAATTCCACAGTTCTGGACAAAATTATACAGTTCTTTCTTTGAGGCTTTTGAAATGCATGCACTATCACATCTATATTGATCCTACTGTAAAATCGTACACCAAAGCATCATGCTCTATGTAACCAACTTGGTATTCATTGATCAGTTTCATCCACACATCCCTTCTTTTTTTTTTAAATTATGTTCAGGAGTTCATATTTTTTCTTTTAATTTTATATTACTCTAAAATATGAATATATACCTTCCACCCATGTACATTAATTACCATGCCTGAAAGTATGTGGTAAGTTAATTCTAGGACTCATTAAGATATTCACATTGTAACATCACAGTTGCTTTCAGATGGAAAAAATATAACAATAACTTTGCTCAGCTTAAAGCCTTTCTGTCCCTGGAATTTTGAATTCCGCTATAAAATGGAGAAGCATGAGATACATCGACTTGAATGCATAAGAAATGAAGGGGAATTAGAAAAGTGGGAAGTAAGGCAACTTTCCAGAGAGAAATTAGAATATAAAAGCAGAAGCAGCACAGGGCATCTGATTTTCATAGAACTCACAGATTTTCATAAGGGCCATTCTTCTCTCCATAGTAGAATATTCTTCATAGTAGAAAATACCATACATATTATTGTGTTCCTAGTTATGTTCCTTCTTAAGCATTAGTTTATATAATTACAATTAATTTCATTATGGTTAAGGATGCTAGAGAACTATCCAACTTTACTCTTAGGCATGAATTGGAAGAAATATCAAATTATGTCATATTTTGTAATGTTACAAATTTTGTATATACCCTAAGAATAAGAACCTATGATTAAAGAACTACTACTGATAATAAAAGAGAAGTCTTGTTGGTTTCTAGGGCTACTTTCAAAAACTCTATGGGTCTATGAATATAACCATGGATTATAAATATAAACAGAAGTATAACCCCCATATTTCTGAACGGCTTTTTCTGTTCCCAGCTAGAATTTTGTATTCATGTTCCACTTGTACAGAGGTTAGTATTTCTTCCTCTAGAAGCAGGCTTCTTCTGGTACCACCCAAACCACCTGAGGCATTCTGTGACTTGTGTTCTGCACCCGATGGGATTAAACAAGAGTCAGTGGAGCAAAGGCCATGAATTTGAGTTGGCCAAATGGGCCAAGCCTCATCTACATACTCTAGACTGCTTTCCTGACCCCAGGACCCACAGGGAAGACTGAACTATAGCAAGTGTCCAAGCAGTGTGGCATGGAATTGTAAAAGGATGGAGGGGCTTTGTAACTCTCTTGAGTTAAAAGGCAACAGCTAATGGGCCTTTTGGAAGAATCATGATTAGAATCTTGTCCTGATTTTCCAAGAGTCTCAAGAGGTTCTGGAAAGCTCTCTGAACAAGATGGTAGGTGGCAAGAATGCTATGTGCAGTTGCTGTGCTTAAAGGAGAAAGCCACATCTTCAGTGAAAAGACTGTTCTTGGCCAT
Source organism: Rhizomys pruinosus (assembly GCA_009823505.1). NCBI lineage: Eukaryota > Metazoa > Chordata > Mammalia > Rodentia > Spalacidae > Rhizomys > Rhizomys pruinosus. The sequence continues at coordinate 1,099,216 of VZQC01007297.1, forward strand.
ATTTTCTTCTCTTGCCTTAGAGGAGATGATGGTCTTTGGGTAGATTGCATACTAATCTATTTGAAACACTTAATGGAGTGTTGAGAGGCTAAGGAATTGAAGAAACGGAGACCAGAGAGTCACTCAGTAAGTCGGAACAAGAATCATGGTATTTGAATTTCCTTTCAGTGAAATGTTCTTGGCAACACACTGGCGGGAGAACCCGTTTGTCCTTTATCATTTTTTTTCTATTTTCATTAAATCTTGGCATTGTGTTATTTTCCCTTTTTAAATTCTCACTGTACTTTTTGGTTGTTTTGTTTTTTTTTTCTTGCTCTAACTCCGATGGGAGGTAACCTCATACAATTTCTCTGCAGTTTGGATCGGGAACAACCATCCCCCTTAGATCAGGCGTGTCTCATCAGAGGTCACTCCATCCTACATCCTCCTCTGGTGAAAATATACTCTCTGAAAGGTGACCCAGCCATCCTGAGGAGGAGGGGCACAGGGGACCCCCGTGACTGTGATATATGATGATATTTCTGAAGAGAGTCAAAACCATTTAGAGACCAGGTTTTGATGAATTGCAGGAAATGGCAGATTTACAACCATTCCAGAATTCCCAGGGACTGATTGTCATCGGGTGACCCTGAGAATTTTAACTAGCGTGTTGTGGGACTGAGACCAAGCCAGTACTCAGGCAGAAGGTTCTGTTTGGGTCTTCTGCTGTGAAGCAGTTGCTTTTGGCAGAAGCACTTAAGTTTTATAATTTCTTATATTTCATTCATGTGTACACGTGTGTGTGTGCACATACACGTGAGTGCCCACAGACAGCAGAAGAGGACATGGAATACCCTGCAGGTGGTATTAGAGGCATTGTTGGCTCCTCCACGTGGGCGCTGGGAATTGAACTGCCTTCTCCAAGTGCAGCAAGTACTTTGAAGTGCTGAGCCATCTCTCCAGCCCAAGGAGTACTTGAAATAGTTTTTGACTTACCTGAGACTCATTTCTGTCATCTGGGGTTATGAATTGGCAAAAGGAAGGGAGAAATTCTGCTGTGAGATCGTCTGCCAGGAAAGCTTGCTCTCCATCCCTACTCACTTTCTTCATGCAAACTCCTAAGAGAGTCACTGGTGTGGACATGGGTGCAGGAGAATGGATTTACTGCTCTTCCTATAAGATCAGGTAATAGCAGAGTGTGGCTGGGTATTCTTTGTGGGAAAACAATAAATGACAAGCTGGGATTACAGGGACACAGATGGGCTGATCAACAGCATCATCAGATACACTGTGCTGATTTGGCTTCGTTGTAACACTTGACAATGAAATAATAACTAAAGGGAGGACTGTGAATGAAAGCTCCGTGAGACTCACATTCCATGTTTTTTCTCTCTTCTGAACCTTTAAACAATTCAGTCCTGGAGACTCTGATTATATCATTTTGAGAATGCTAGTGGTGATCACCATCTCATTGTAAGTTCCTCCTCTGCTGCCTCTCTGTAAAGCACAGTACTGGGCCCATAAAAGCACAGTCCGTATGACTGCTTGAAATTCATCACTCTCTATTGGATAGTGAGACCCAAGATAGGATTTTGGTGGAACAAACTCGGTCTTCCCCTTATGAGGCAATTATTAAATTATTCAAAGCATGAGATATTTTTATAAAGGCTTGTAGTGTTCTAATGAGGCCAGTTATTTCGGAAGTGGTGTCAATGTGCAATCTGCAAAAAGGGGAAGCCTCCAAGGTGCTGTGGTAATACCACAGTTACTTAAAGAACATTTAAACTACAAATATTTCTGTGGTTTTTTATTTGGTTCCATACTACAGTCCCTCTGAAAATTTTCTCAAACCTTGGCTAATCACTTAAGAAAATGTAAGGCTTAGTGAATGATGACATTTCCCCAAATGTGCCAGTCAGTTCCTTTGCATTTGATTAAAGTAAGTCATTTGTAGTCTAAGGAAAGATGATCAAGATCAGGAAGATTATAGCAGATGGGGGGTGGGGGAGGAGGGAGACAGCTATAGCTCTGAAGTTGCAGAAAGGTCCCAACTATTAAAAAAATAACTAAAGTGTAATGGCATAAAGTGTAGGTGAATCTTGCTTTTCAAATGTCAGAGACTTGTTTCCTTAGACCAGGAGGGTGTGCTGGATTTGTATAATTAAGGAGAAAACACATGGTTAGAAGAACTTGCCCCTGGAGTTTCTATATATGCTGAGTCACATTAAAGAAAACAGCTGTGTGTGTGTGTGTGTGTGTGTGTGTGTGTGTGTGTTACTTTAATTTGATTTAGAGTGACATTTGCTTCTCTGAGTATCTCTTCATTTGAATAATTACTAGCCTGAAGAACTCAGACACAACACTATTCCTCCAGGGTGTGGTGATCTGGCAAAAGTGGATGCTATTGATGTTCTCTGGGAGCATGAGGTCCATGGACTGCCAGAAGCTTTGATACGCACTCTAATGCAGCGCAACTATGGCTTTCTGACTTTCTTCTGCGGGGGGGACGACTCTGTGTTTGACTTGGTCTCACAGCAAGATCAGCAGAAGGCCCTTCATCAACTGTTCCATGAATGGTAGTCTTATTTTGATGTGATTGACTGATTTGTGAGTGTGTGTACAGGTTCCAACAGAGACCACAAGAGGGCATCAGATCCCCTGAAGTTATAGGGGGTTGTGAGCTTTGGTTCCCTGGAAAAGCAGCAAGTGCTTTTTACCACAGAGCCGTCTCTCCAGCCCCACTACTAGTCTTATTTAACCAACTAGAGTATAAACTTCTGGAAGAAGGGAGACTTGCCTCATACTTTAAAAACTCTGTCACTTATTTGTAAAATTTTTCTGTGTATCTGCTATAGGATATAATTTACTTCAATTAGTGATAGTTAAGTTCCAAGATCCTACCATTGTTATGTTGTCATAAGCTTCCTCCCTAACTAGTCCAGGCTTGGGTGTGCCAACTGTGTCTCAGTCTTTTCTCTGTAGTCCTGTCTTCTCAGATGTACCCTAGAACAATCCTTCCTCCATCCCCTGTGGGCTGTTTCCATTCCCATGTCTCCTGTGGTGGACCAGTGCCCAGGAAAGCAGACCAGGAAAATCCTAGTCTTTTTAAAAAATATTTTTTATTTTTATTTTATGTTTATGAGTATATTGCCTGCATGTATGTAAGTGTTCCCATGTCATGCAGTACATGCAGAGGTCAGAAGAAGGTATTGGGTCCCCTGGAACTGTAGCTATGGACAGTGCTGGGAATCGAACCTGGGTCCTCTCTGCAAAGGCAGCCAATGCTCTTAAATGCTGGGCCATCTCTCTACCCTCTCCAAATCCTAGTCTTTTTTTTGGTCTTTTTGAGACAGGGTCTCCCTGTAGCTCCAGCTGTTCTGGAACTTGCTATGTAGACCAGGCTGGCCTTGAACTCACAAAGATCCGCCTACCTCTGCCTCTCTAGTGCTAGGATTAAAGGTGCGTGCCACCACGCCCAGCTTCAAATCCTAATCTTTAAGCAAACCCAGAGACCACACTTACACTGATACATTGACATGTGTAGGATGAATATGCTTTTATAAAAAAAAAATAATCATAGTCAACATGTTTTAAGAAACAACTGTTTGCCACGGTCCAAATCTGGACATACAGTAACTTTTCTTATAACATCATTTAGGGTAAGCATGAACCAATCTATATTACAAGTAGGAATTAGTCTTAGAAGAACACAACCATTCATTAAAAGGAACATAAAAATAAGAGAACTGAGATTTGACCTCCTATCTCTCTGGCTCCAAAACAGATATCTTGCTGCTCTAGAAACAATATACTCAAAGTAAAGCACCTAGTTCATAGTATTTGCAAAATTCATAACCAAAGTGATGTCTTGTACAAAAAATTTAAATACTTCCAGTTAAAGTCCTAATGAGATCACTTTCAGTTTAACATCCACCATGGCTAATGAAAATGTTCCTCTTGAGAAAGTATGAGATTTCAATTTTATTAATCCCAATACTAGAAAATCCCCTCATTCCCATAGACATAAAAACACACAGCTTCTTTAAAAAGGTGAGAATTTCAGTAACTATTCAGGAAGCTTTCATATCCACCTATTATAAAGCCTTTTATGCATGTATGGCTTTCAGTTGTGTAAACAACTGAGTGTTCTGATATCTCATTTTATCCTCATGATAATCCTATGTAGCACGGAGATTAAGTAATCAGGATTCCAGACACAGATGGTAAAATTGAAACCATGGAAAGTAAGTAACCCCCCAAGATCACACTGCTGGGAAGTGGTAGACCCAGTATCTCTGTTGGGCTGTCACTATTCCATTTATAACTCCCAGTGGGGGCAGGGCACTTAGTCCATGCACCTCAAGAGCCCTGTTGTGAAGTATCAGTGGCCATTATATTAGGAAGAGTGTGGAGACCACTGAGGAGCTGTTAGGTGCTCACTTCTCCATTCTACACTCTCTGTGGCTTCAATGTAATTCTAGAGTTGTTCTCTCATCTGTGAGACAATTCATTGAATAGTTCTGTGTGGGTATGGAAATAATATAGTTTGGGGGTCCCCTGATCTAATAGCCTCAATGTTTCTTATATTCCCTCATCTTCTGGTTTCCTTTGTTAGGGCAATATCTTTGACATGACAGGATGCTTCAAAGAGACTTGGAGTGGAGAGAGGTTCTATGCCCTTTTTACACAGTTGTCTTAGCTGATAGTTTGCATACCTAGCTAAGGGGGCTAACCAGCAGAGTGGTCCTGTCCTTCCTTCCCGCCATGTGCTCTGCACTTTAAATGGAATCTGAGGATGTCAGAGACTGTTGGTTACAACTTAACAGTGGGTGGCAGGAACTCAGAAGTTTAATCCCAGACCTGCTACTAATTTCCTGGATGGCTTTCAGACTATCCATTAATCTCTCTCTATCACCGGTTCCTTCTCTGGAGGAGATAGCAGAAATAATGGGATGGTTTATGCATTAACACATTTATGATCCTAATGTCCTCTATAAAAGCATGACTTTCTAAAACTGCTTGGTGGCGGAAGTTAAATCAAAAGAAATCTAATTTCTTATTTTTTGACATGACACATTGATGGGATCTATCTTTTGGGGCCATAGTTAGGAGGGAGAACTGAGGTGGACTGCAGAGCCGAGTAGTTTATGGTATAAAACAACACCATGTTTTCAAATGCTCAGAAGTAAGTTCTCTATAATAACCACAGAGACATCTTAAACTAAGGACAAGGGGATTTTTCGAGTATCAGGACTCATAAAATTGAAACCTCATACTTTCTCTAGGGGAGCATTTTCATTAGTCACAGTGGATGTTAAACTGAAAATGGTCTCATTAGGACGTTAGCTAGAAGTACTTAGTTTTTTGTGTGTGCAAGACATCACTTTGGTTATGAATTTTGCAAATATTTTACTGCATCAGCATGACTTATATGAGACCAGAGAGGACAAAATAGCCTCTGAGATGCCATTCTGGATGAACTACATTGCTTATTCACTAAGAAATGTGTTTGCGGATTTCGCTCCTATAAATTCTTCAGCCTCTTAGGAAGGGATGGGAAAGCTCTAAGGAGAATTCAAATTGTGTGTGCAACGACCCCTTGCAAGACAGAGTAAAAATGTGCTTCAGATATAAAACTGAAGTCTATTTTTAAAGAATGATTCTTATTTTTAAAGAGTAATTCTGCAATTTAGATGCATTGGCTTAGCTTTACTCTTTGGTATTTTCAGTGTTCAGAGACTGTTGTTTCTGATAACAGCATTAGAAAACAGCAAAGGAATTAAATTAGTTCATATTAGGGAAACTGCTTTCTTCACCTATTTCTCCTGTAGGTAACATCATAGTATGTGCCTTTTTAATGACCAACTGTCAACTGAGTCAAAATGGACAACGTAGTCTACGAGAAAATATTAAGATAAAGCTGAGGAAAGGCTTGAGCAGAGAAGTTGGTCCGAACATGACATTCTGCCAAGGGTCCACACTATGGCTTCAAACATGTACTAGAGGATAACAAGGGGGTGGGGGGAATCTGTCAGTACACCTGGGTGTGACATCCTGAGATGCAGCAAATGCATGGATTTTCCTAGAATTTACTTTCTGAATTTCACTAATATATCTAGAAATCATTTGCAAGCAGTATAGTTCCTGGTTTGGGGGATGGCATGAACATGAATTTATTTATTTATTTATTTTTATTTTTTATGAACATGAATTTATATGTAGCACACTGTGTAGCACCCTATGAACACTCAGAACATTGTGGGAGACATTTACTTTAGACTTAGTTAAGTTGTAGATTTCTCATGTAGCTTCCTCATTTAAAATGTCCTCTTACAAACTGGTCGCTTTCTGGTTACTATGGCCTACTTTCTTGTAAAAACAACAACAATAAAAACAAAATTTAAAAAGTGGCTAAAATTTTCATCTGAAAATCAACTTTTTTTTTTTTTTGTATGTGTATGAATGTACTGTCTGCATGCAGGTCTGTGCACCCGTGTCGTGCAATGCCGCGGAGGTCAGAAGAGGGTCTTGGATTCCCCTGGAACTGGAGTTCTCCTGGAATTGGAGTTACAGACGGTTCTTAGCCGCCATGTGGGTGCTGGGGATCGAACCCGGGTCCTCTGCAAGAGCGTCGGTGCTCTTAACCGCTAGGCTATCTCTCCAGCCCCTGAAAATCAACTTTAAATCTTAGAAGTGTTAAAAATTATTTCAGCCAGGCATGGTGGCACACACCTTTAATCCTAGCACTTGGGAGGCAGAGGCAAGCAGATCTCTATGAGAGATCTTCTATAGACCAGCCTGGTCTATAGAACAAGGTTCCAGGACAGCCGGAGCTCCGGAGAGACCCTGTCTCAAAAAAACAAAACCAAAATTATCTCATAGCTCATGGTATATATGTATATTCATGTGTATGCATTGAGTGAGCACGTGTGTGTGTGTGTATGTGTGTGTGTGTTCCTTAGGGTGGAACTCAAGTCCTTGAACACACTAGCCAAGTGTTCTACCCCTGAGCTGTATCTCAGTGCAGCCATCCATAAAACATTTGTTCACTCAGTACACTTTGACTTTGGGTCAGTGATTTAGTGGAGTAAAAGAGACAAAAATCAAGACCCAAAGTGAGATAAAATGGCTTATTTTATGGAATACTGTCCCTAATTAAATTGGGACCCCAAAAGTTATGTACTTTTGACTGAATCAGAACTAAACTGTCTTCCCTCTAATGTTAGGGAACATAGAAAAGAGTGTGAATAGATTGTGCCTGTGTTAAGTAGAGCAGAGGAACAGAGGAGAAGAATGTAATAAAAGAACTAGCCTAGTATACATTTACTTTCTGCGACATATCACAATCTGGGTGAACCTTAAAACTCCAAACCTTGTTCTGAGATAGACCTTGTCCTTCAGTACCCCAGGTAGCTGGCAAAAGCACTTACAAAAGCTCTGGTGGAGGGAGTTATTTATCCCAAGTTGCACTTTAGTTTTCAAAGGCAATGATCAACATGTTCTCAAAAACAACTAGACGTGGCTCAGTGGTTAAGAGCACTGGGTGCTCTTGCAGAAGACCCTGGTTTGAATCTCAGCATGATAGCTAACAGCAATCCATAATTCCAGTTCCAGGGAATCTGACACTCTCTTCTGTCCTCTGTGGACACGAGTGTTTTTACACACATGTAGGCATAACATTCATAAACACAAAATAAAAAATAAAATAAAAATAAATAAATAAAATTTAAAAATAACGAGATAGCAGCGGAAACAAGGTGATATTATTAACTGACAGGGACGATAGACAGTAGCTGAATTAGATCAACACAGATATCAAAGTGTGTAATTGCTGTAAAACAAGCAGCTTTACTAAGTTTAAAGTAATAAATAGAAAAGCTTAAAAATATCTACAGGAGCTGGGTGTGGTGGCTCATGCCTTTAATCCTAGCACTCGGGAGATAGAAGCAGGTGGATCTTTCTGAGTTCAAGGCCAGCTTGGTCTACAGAGTGAGTTCCAGAACAGCTGGGGCTACAGGGAGACCATGTCTTGAAAAAGACCCCCCAAAAAATCTACAGGAATATGACATAATAAAGATTTAGAGTTTTCAGTTATAAATCACAGCATAATAAAGCCCTGAAACTTCATCCCTGATTCTATACAGTGATACAGTTTTCAATGTTCATGTCTTTGTAATAAACCTCAAGAAATCAGGTCATAGCATGTCTCCTTCATTCTGTCTATGAGATGTTTATATTAACAAGCCAAGTGTGACAATGGCTCACCAACTTTTTCTCATAGCGTAAATCCCTAAACAGAAGGGTACTGAGTTCAGATTAGTGGCTTCTGGTAACTAGAAAGTAGTTAGATATGTGTTCACTGCAGTTACATTTCCCCACATAGGATGCTGTTTTAACAGTGACAGACGGAAGACTCTCCTGTCTATAAATTGCACCTGGAATCAGAAAGAGAGAATGGCTAAGCTCTGCATTCATGTCATGGAACTGCACTCGTCTTGTGCTGAATGTCTCAAGCATTAGGGAAATGCTTTGTGTGCGTGTATGTGTGTGTCTGTGTCTGTGTGCATCTGGGTATCTGTAGGACTGCGTATGATTGTGCACACTCATGAATATGTGAGTAGGTGGAATGTGTTTATGCACATGTGCCCATGTAGGGGGTATGAGCCTGCCACCCTTTACATTGTTTAAATGCAACTCAGCACTTTTGCTCATAAATCAGGACTTCCTCTTTTCTGCATTTTAGATTTACTGCTGACAACTACTTGTAACAAAGTTCCCATAAACGTCCATACACAGTGGAAGAATGGAGACTTTGACAACTGCATTCAATTTCTCCAGCCTTTCAAGAATTTGCTTCAATTTATTTAAAAACTTTCTCAACATGAACACAACCCAAAGACCTGGGATGTGAAAAGTGGTATTAGTATGGCCACTTGATGTTGAGATCTGTGATCCCAGAAGTTTCTTTTTTTTTTTTTTTTACCCGACTCTGCCCGATCCCAGAAGTTTCTATGGCTAGAACAGACACTTTAAGGATTTCTACCGATGATGCTGGAGAGATGGCTCTCAGGTGCACTTATAGAAGCCCAGGGTTCAATTCCTTGTACCCACATGGCTGGTAACTCCACCCACCATCCGAAACTCCAGTTTCAAGGGCTCTGACACCCTTTTCTGATCAGGCATTTCATGACACAGGTGTACTTACATACGTGTAAGCAATACACTCATACACATAAAATAAAAAGCAATAAATAAAATATTTCAAAAGAATTTCCACTGATGGTCCTAAGACCAGGCTTAAAGAACCATGGTACGTAGGTATGTGTGTGGTACAGTGTGTGTGGTGATGGTACCTGTGTATGCATATGTGTATGTATGTGCTGTATTATGTACTATGATGATGTACATATGTTGTGTATGGTATATATGTATGTATGGTGGTATATGTTTTCACATATATGCATCTGTGTCCTGTATGTGTATGTTCTGTGGTAATGCATGTGCTGTGTGTGTGGATGTGGATGTATTTGTGTAGTAGTGTATGTGTGGTGGCAGGGTACGTATGTTTGTCCATAAGGGATTGGGTGTGTGAGATGTGGTATGTATATTTGCTAACTTTTTGTTAAATTATAAAATAATGAGTTTGTTCCTGGTATATCCAAATCCCCCTTCATCATCTTTTTTTACTTTTTTTATTTCTGTCAATAGGATAAAATAGGGGATGCAGTCTCTCCACCGTAAAATCACTCATTATAAAATACAATTTTCAAGTAAAATGCAGAGCATTGGGAAAATTAATACTTTTTATAACACCTAGAATTTTTTAAAGTATTTATTTATTTATTTATTTATTTATTTATTTATTTATTTGGTTTTTTTGAGTCAGGGTCTCCCTTTAGTCTAGGATTAAGTGCTAGGATTAAAGGCGTGCACCACCACGCCCGGCTTTAAAGTGAGTTTTTAAAGGGGAGCCTAGATGCCATTCAACAAAGGGATCCTTTGTGTGCAACTGAATTTGTTCAACAATAATCTGCATCTGGATGTTCAGACATTTTCTGACTCATTGTGGCATCACAGTAAATACTTCTTGACTGAATGAATGAGGATATCAGTGCAATGCAGTGTTAAAGAACATAGGACAATCTGATGAAGAACCAAGAGCTAATCTTGAACCAGTCACTTAACCCCTATTTGTGAAATTGGCACAAGAACAACACCTACCTCTTGCAGAAATAAAGATTTAATATGTCAGTGTAGGCAGAGAAAGAATATGTAGTGCAACTCTTACTATAACATGAGAATGGATTTTCATCTCTAAGATGTGAAGTATGTTTTGATTTTCAGATCACACAATTAACCACATCTTTAAAATCTGTTGGAGGGCACTGGAGAGGTGATGGCTCATTGGTTAAGAGCACATATGTGTTCAGTTCCCAGTACACAAGTCAGGTGGCTCACAGCCACCTGTGACTCCAGCTCCAGGGCTCGGACCTCCCTTCTGCAGTGCTTTCAGTACACACCCCCACACAGACACACATGCACACACATAATTAAAACATTTTTAAAATCTTTAAAAGAAATAAAGAAATTATGAGGTGGACTTGCCTATTACCTGCCCGTCTTTACCCTGTCTCTTTTAGACGAGAATCTTCACATATTGTTGACGTGTGAAAATTGTTCCCAAGGCAGCTTGCTTGCAGTTGAGCCCCAAGATCTTCAAGCTCAGGGTTCTGGGAAGGCCCTCTTTCTGGTTGTCTTCCCTACTTCCCTTAATTCCAGTAAACCCCCCCTGTGCTGAGTTCCCCGGTAATCTGGGAAGAAAATGGTTTACATCTGCCTTGGAGGAGAACCTGTGACCTGCACAAATCAATCTTGCAGCAGTTGCTTTCTGTGGTACGAGAGAGATGAATAATTTTCTGGGTTGCTTGTTGAGGGGCTGGGTTTAGCAGGACCTGAGCCCTGGAGCCACAGGCTTGGGGAAAATGAGGCTCTGGGCACAGGAACACCACCCTTCCCTCCGAGTCACATTGGCCTCCAGTGGCTCCCAGGCAGCTGACAGACGGCTCAATCATTTCCGTAGGGCCAGCACGCTCCCTACACCAGCTGGCTTTGACATTAGAGCTGGGCCCTGACTGACAGGGGCCCTGTCCTTGGCTGTGCCCTGGAGGCCAGTGAGAGTCTATTCAAACTCCTCCTTTACTCTGTTGATTTACTGTCCCTGTTGGCCAGTTGTTGATCCATTTTTCCTCTCCGTTTGCTCACAGGGCACCCCAGAAACCATCCTCTAGTAATATATTTGGTTTATGGTTTCCTCAGGAGCTAAGGAAGAAAAACATCCTAGAAGTGCACCTGTTGGATTTTAATGTGCCCAGGGTCCTTTATTCAGGAAGGCACAGAAAGAAAGACTGTGCAGACCCCAGAGCCATCTGGAGCTCCCATTATTCTGTCAGGTTACCAGCAGAAGCTGAATGAGGTCCCTTTGAAATAGATTTGCTATTTTATTTATAGCTCTATTTGGACCTTGCTGCCTGGAAGTCTGACTCTGACCAACACGCCATTACAATGTATGGCTCCAAATGGCAGCTATGAGGGGCAGTGATGGGGAGGGAGTGGCCAGTAGGTAGGGAGGATGGATGACGGCCTCCACTGAGCAGCTGAGGCAAAGGCAATGAGTTGCTTACTGACTTGCGTGTGCACACACACACACACACACACACAAGTTGGCTCATACAAGAGAAACAAGATAAATGCTCGAGATATTCGGGGGGTCTTGAAAGGACAGAGAAGTCCGGTCTCACTGCTTATCCCCCCAACTTCATCACTATCTGCTTGAGATGTATCTCCTCGTGACATTTTTCTTCTTAGTCTACACAGTTTAGAGAGTGAGCAACAAGCAGCCATTGGACACAAAGTGAGCTCATATCTGACAGTTTTGGTTTAGATGTGGATTTCTTCACTTATATCTATGATTTATTAGATTAGCTCACAGGATAGAGTCCGAGTAGTCGAATAATGACTCTACACCACACTGGACAGATAGTTGCTCAGTGTAGGAGGCTGGATGTCTCAGTAGTCCCCATGGGGCACTGAAGGCCTGATGGATTCTGGGAGCTCTGCTGGTCTTCAGTTTACATTGCAATTCAAGGAGCTGGTTGCAGCAGCAAGACAAACTCGCCAGTGAGAGAGAAGGCAAGTAGCAAAAAGCCCGAGGTGTGGGTTTCTAAGGCTACATAGAGTTTCTCCCACTTTGTATCCCCCCTTCCTTTCAAGCACATACCCCTGCTTTCCTCCCAGATAATGTGATAACTGAAAGGAAGGGAAAGTGCACAGACAATGGGGAGTAACTGTGTATGATGTTCAGGTGCCTGTGCGTGTGAGAAGCAGGTCAAAGGGAAGAGAAGGGTGGTCTGGCCTATGATTTTTGGCTTAATTTTGTACTAATGGTTCTTGAAGTATGGTCCCTAGGCCTGTGGCATCAGCATCGCTTGTAAACACATAAGGAATTCGAATGCTATCACCCTACTCCAGATGCATGGAAACAGGAACTCTGAGGGACAGGCCAAAAGTCTACTCATGAAGGCCAAGTGGTGTACACTCAAGTTTTCTGCAAACAAGGTTTCCCTAACCATCTCTTATTTGTCTGTGGAGGGGGAACATCAGATGGAGAGAAAGAAGCATCAGACTAGAAGAGACTTTCAGTACAAGATCAAGTCTTCTCTTTTTTAAAATTTTATTTATTATTTTTATTTGATGCATATGAGTGTATTGCCTACATGTATGGAAGTGCACCTCTGTCAGGCAATGCCCTCAGAGTTCAGAAGAGGGCGTCAGATCCCCTGGAACTGGAGATATGGATGGTTGTTAGTCACAATATGGGTGCTGGGATTCAAACTCCAGTCCTCCGCAAGAGCAGCCAGTGCTCTTAATTAAATGCTAAGCCATCTCACCAGCCCCAAAGTCAATATTTTCAAGAAGAAAATCAACTAAAGCACTGAAAAGGTAAAATACCCAACTCCTTCAGGTCTGACATATGAGGGAGGTCATTTGCTCCGCTGAGGAAGAACACTGACAGCCTCTTACTGAACTTCACTAGTTTAGGTACACTCTAAACCACAGTCTTTCAAAATCAGTCTCAGGAGTCATAGCTTCCAAACGGAAGAATGAAGGTCCATGGTATTCTGGCAATAAAATAACTTCCTTATGAGGCCACCACTCCTGCCCCATCGTGAAGGTCGGCACCTCAAGGTGAGGACGAGGGAAGCTCGTGTCTTTTCCCATGCCCCCATGCTCCTGTGAGCCACATTCTAGGGCATTCAGGCTCTTGTGCCTCTAAGTTGCATCATTTTAGACCAAAATGAAATTGCCTGAACTTTTTGTTAGGTCCTGGAATTACGGTATACAGAAATGGACATTGTGAGGCTAACGGTTTGTCTGTGGAATCTCATTCCAGACGGATATTCCTGGCTTTGTGACTGCCGTCATTTGGGATGTTTGCTGTCTTTGTTTCCTCGTCCATAAAATCAGGAGATTGGACAAGTTTCCTCCATGACCTATGGTTATCTGATGCATTTTAGAATCTGAGTCACTCAAGAAAAATAACCTTTCTTTGTGAGAGAAAAGGCCCTCTCTTCACCTGAGTAGCAAAGCCACCACTCTCCTGCATGGGATAGTGAATTAAACCTGTTGGGTCTTTTAATTTAATTTAATTTAATTTAAAAATTTTTTTATTTTATTATTTTTTATGTGTATAAATGTACTGACTGCATGCAGGTTTGTGCACCTGTGTCATGCAATGCTGCAGAGGTCAGAAGAGGGTGTTGGATTCCCCTGGAACTGGAGCCAAAGCCGGTTCTCAACCACCATGGGGATCGAACCTGGGTCCTCTGCAAGAAAAGTCGGCGCTCTTAACCACTAGGCCATCTCTCCAGCCCCTTAATTTTATTTTAAATTATGTGTCTATTCATGTGTTGTCTCTGTTGAAGAATGTGCCTGTGAGAGCAAGTGCCCATAGAGTCCAGAAGATGGCGCCAGATCACCCGGAGTCAGGGTTACAGGCAGTTGTGAGTCGCTGGTGGATGCCTGTGTCACCCAACTCATTCTTATTTTCTGGAAGATGCCCTTAACTGCTGAGCCATCACTTAAGCCCACAGGCTATTATAAATATTTGTAAGAAATAGGTTCAAGTGATCCTGGTTACCAATTTCATCTTTTTTTGTTTTTGTTTTTGAAGTATCAATTTATTATTAAAACAATACAGGGAAAGAGGTTCATGGGGGCTGGAGAGATAGCCTAGCGGTTAAGAGCACCGACTGCTCTTGCAGAGGACCCGGGTTCGATTCCCAGCACCCACATGGTGGCTGAGAACCGTCTGTAACTCCAATTCCAGGACTACTCCAGTTCCAGGGGAATCCGAGACCCTCTTCTGACCTCTGCAGCATTGCACGACATGGGTGCACAAACCTACATGCAGACAGTACTTTCATACACATACAAAAATAAAAAACAAATAAATAAAATAAAAAAGGAAAGAGGTTCATGGTCACTGTATAGGAAAATCTATATGAAAGTTAATAATAAAGTAGTGTTTATGTAGGAAGGATTACGAAGTCCATTGTAACTAACAACAGTTATCTAACAAAAAGATGTGGGGAAAGAGGAATCTTTATTCACTACTGGTGGGAGTGTAAACTAGGACAGAAGTATTAGAAGTTATAGAAGTCAGTGTGGAGATTACTCAGAAAATTAAAGCTATGACTGTATGTCTTAGCTATCCCATTCCTGGAGATATACTGCCAAAGTCTACACCCTATCGCTTGCCGGAAGCAGCCTAGATGTCCATCGTCACATGAATGGATGTTAAAAATGTGGCATATCATGTATGTGTTATGTGTTATATGGACACAAAATAGAATTTTATTCTGCTGTAAAGAAAAATGAAATTTACAAGAAAATGGGCAGATCTGGCAAGCATTACATTAAGAGAGCTGACCTGGCCTCAGACAGACAGATAGCCCATGCTCTCTCTCACACACAGATCCTAATTTTTAATGGTTATACATACATATATATGTGAATGTGTGGATATGGTCTATGAAAATACACAGAGGACCATGAGGGGGAAGAGAGGTGTTCAGGAAGAGGGGGGCAGGCAGCCCATCACATGTGCCATGCGACCAGAAAGGGAGCTACTGGGGTAAAAAAGTAAAAGGTGGGCAGAGGGGAGGGTACAGGAGAGGAAAATCAGCAGAACAATTTTCGTTGAAAGTGCCATTATGAAATCTGCATCTTGTGAATGCACCGCTTTGCCAACAGTAGCAGTTTTGAAGCATGCTAACAAGAACATGTTCATGAGAGTCACTCTGATCACAGTCCACTTCAACAGAACAGTGAGGCCAGGAAGAGGTTAGTTTTAGTTTTTGTCTGAGAAAGTATAGCCAGGGTTCCTTCCAGCTTTATGGGGAGGGGTTTGGAAGGTATCCTGCTGGGGCCGGCTCTTCAGGTGTCCCCACAATGGTCTGCATGTGCTAATCAGCACACCTGCAAAGTCTTGTCAACGTACACTGAGGACTTTTAATAATCTGCAGCTGGAAGGATCCCAGGTCCTGGGAGAATGGTGCCCCATCACATCTGGGAGGAATCTCAGCTTCAGGGGCAGATCAGGAGCACACACCCTCAGAAAACTGCCAGGTACTAAATGCACATTCTTGGGAGTCTCTGGACTTTGGAGTTTAACACTGATTTCTTCAATCTTGGTGGTGATCAAAATCCAGGCTTAGTTCTCCGATTCACTCTCTGCAGGTTGCCCACCTGCTACTCTCAGTTACATTGTGCAAACCAGGGAGGAACACAAAAGGATCTGTATGGGATGCCAGCCAGCAGGTTGAAAGGAAAAGGGCTGCTCTTGAGGTTAGAGGCAGGGAGGGAAAGAGAAGGAAGGAAAGTTTTATATATATATATATATAACTATATATATATATATATATAACACCATATATAACTATATATAATATACCATATTATATAACCATATATATATATATATATATATATGGTTATAAGCAATATAGCTGGGATTTAAGTTCCTTTATTGGACTTGGGAGAAAATTCTTAATACTGTTTATTTTGTCTGAGACAAGCATAGGGAAGTAGATCTCCATTACTGTGCGTGTATGTGAGCCACCTTGCAAAGTTCAGATTCTTTGACAAATTATTGTCATGTGTGTTAAGAGCTTCCATAGCAAAATGCCACAGGCCGTGTAGTTCAAACATCAGAAATGAACCGCTTTGTAGTTCTGACACCAGAAGCTCAGACCGAAGTGTCCAGAAGCCAAATCTTTTTGAGGGCAGTGAGCGAGAACTCATTCCGTCCTCCTTCCCTGGCCTCTGGTGGCTTGCTAGTGGTCTTTGGCGTTCCTTGCCCCAGCTCTGTTTTCATGCCCACGTGTCGTTTTCCTTTTATGTCTGTCTGTTTCTATGTCCATGTCTCCCCTTTGGTTAAGATATCAGTCCTGTTGCTTTAGGATTCTGCCTAATGACCTAATTTTAACTTGATCATCTCTGCTAAGACCCTATCTCCAAATAAAATGACAGTCTTAATAATGGAGGTTTAGGAATTTTGAGACCCACCCATCCCATATTGCATTTCCTATCATCTTTGGTAAGATGAAGCAATCAAACTTCCTGTCTTTACTCAACCTGCTATTGGGAGGGAGCTCTATTTCATTCAGAGTGGGGATGAATTGAATTGGTAAGCTGATAGTTCTTTGAAGCTAGCTGGTAAAACATCTCTCCCCTAAGATGGTCTGAAGTAGACTTCAACACTCCCCAAAAGGAGGGGTCTAATTCTCTCCTCAGCCCATTCCTAGTTGCTCAACAGGACACAGTATAGACATTGGTCTGGGAATTCTGCAGCTGGTACCAGTGAGAAGCCTTGTAGCGCTCTCACCTGGGTCTCTGTGGCTTAGACTAGAAGTGTCCTCTTTTGGATGGTCTATTCCAGTCAGGAAGCTCAGGGCTCCAATGGGAGGCTCCTATGAAGAACCAAGTTCCCAAAGCAGAACTTACCAATCAAGTTCCAGGCAGCTGAGGGTGACTTTTTTTGTGTTCTGTCTAGTTGAGCTTTGTGACCAGTCATAGAGATTCCAACATCCTGTGAGAATGACTGAGAGAATCCATTCAGACCACAGAACCACTGAGAGATAATACTACATTCTTGTTTCAAACCATAAAGTTTTGGGGTTGTTACAGAGAAATCAATGGAAGAGTTGACTTTGGAACTTAATGAACAAAAGCCCTTCATTTCCTTAGCTCTGTCTCCAACAATCTATAGACTCACTGTGTACCTCTGGTCTATAAAGCATTTTCATACTCCTTACATTAAAAAAATAAATTAGAAGACAATCATTTAGATTTTTAGAAACTTCTCTCTTTTGCCAAGTGGCTCATTAAAGCTTTCAATAAATGTTTCTTAGGATCTATCTATCTATCTATCTATCTATCTATCTATCTATCATCTATCCATATAATATTGTATGTAATAAGTGACCAATACTCTTAGTAAAAATGTATATATATCATTTTCTGGTAGTATGGGAATATTTATTTGGACAGAATCAGTCCTCCGATGTTTAATGTGAAATCTTACTAATTTGCTTCTTGTGGATGTCAATACAATCCTAAACCTAAATCTCCAAAGGGCATGAAACTCAGTATCTGAAATCCAGCTCAGAAACTACTCCCCACATCTTTTAAGACAAAGAATGGAAATAGTAGCTCTTTATTTTATATTTGGGGAACTGTTTTTATATGAGTTGAGTACTACTAAAAAGTTATAAATTGACATGAGACGATTACAAATATTCATGGAACACACTGTAAGACTTCAATGCACACATCCAGTGAGCAAAGGCTCAAACTGAAGCAATTAGCATACTAACACCACAGATATGTGTCATATATTTTTGTGTTAGGAACATTCAAGCATTCCTCCCATTTTGGTCATAAACGCGTGTGAGTGATAGTCACTATGATGCAGAACACTAGAATGCTCTTTTCTTAGCTGTTTCGGTATCGTCCTTTCTCTATCTCTTCTCCACTTTCTTCCTTGCCTCTCTCTATTCGTTAACAGGTCACCATTTTTAGTTTCCACATATGATACAATCGCCTGGCACTGGCCTTTCTCCACCAGGCCTATGTCACCTAATACAGTGCCTTCGAGACTTATATTCTATTTGTCACAAAAGGCAGGACCTCATCCTTTTTTAAATTTTATTATTTTTATTTTACGTGTACAAGTGTATTGCCTGCATGTGTGCAGGTACATCCATGTTGTACAATGTCCATGGAGATCAGAAGAGGGTGTTGGACCCCTGGAACTGGAATTATAGATGGTTGTTAGTTGCCATGTGGGTGATTGGAATCGAACCTGGGTCCTCTGCAAGAGCATCCAGTGCTCTTAACTGCTGAGCCCTCTCTCCAGCCCCAGGATCTCATCCCCTTTATGGCTGAATAATATCCCACAGTGTGCATATGTATACAACATATACATATGTTAATAACATAACAGTGCGTTTCATTTTCTTCATTCATTCATCCATTCATGGACACATTGG
This sequence comes from Rhizomys pruinosus, assembly GCA_009823505.1. Classification (NCBI taxonomy): domain Eukaryota; kingdom Metazoa; phylum Chordata; class Mammalia; order Rodentia; family Spalacidae; genus Rhizomys; species Rhizomys pruinosus. The sequence goes on from VZQC01007297.1 coordinate 1,117,806, forward strand.
TTAGTTCCATGTCTTGACTTTTATGACTAGTGCTGCAATATACAAGACAGTGCAAACACCTCTTGAACACAGTTTCCATTCCCTTTAAATATATACCCAGCAGTGGGATTGCCAGAATATATGACAGTAGTATTTATCTATTTTTATTTTATGTGTATGAGGGTTATTTTGCTTACATATGTGTAAGTGTACCCATGTCATACAATGCCCACAGAGGCCGGACAAAGATTTCAAATCCCCTGGAACTGGAGTTACTAAGGTTGTTAGCTGCCATATGGGTGCTTGGAACTGAATCTTGGGCCTCAGTGAGAGCAGCCAGTGCTCTTAACCACTGACCCATTTCTCCAGCCCCTTTTATATTCTATGAGAAGCCTTCATACTGTTTTCCATAATGGCTGCCCTACTTTATGCCCCCACCACTGTGTGTAAGAACTCCGATTTCTCCTCAGCCTTCTCAGCACTTATTTCCTGTCTTTTGTTAACACCCTTTCTAACTACAGGTGAGATGATCTCTCAGTGTTATTTTCCTTTACATTTCTCTGATGATTAGTAACATCTAGCATTTTCCATATGCTTGTTGAACATTTGTGTGTCTTTGTCGAGAGTTTGCTATTCAGATCATTGGCCAAATTTTAAAAACTAGATTTTTATTTTTGTTGTTGAAGTGTTTGGGTTCCTTGTATATTTCAGACATTAATTCCTTGTCCAACTGATAGATTGTAACTATTTTCTCTCTTTCTGTAAGCTGTTTACTCTTGGTGTTTTGGCTCTGCAGAAGGTTTTTGGTTTGATTCAAGTACTTTAAAAATGTGAGTAGTTGAATATTCATTATTTAGTCAATTAAATACATATCAATATATATTTTTCTGCAGCCCCCAGGTGAGGGAGGGGGAGGGAGAGAGGGAGGGAGGGAGACAGGGAGGGAGAGAGAAAAAGAGAGAGAGGGAAAGGGAGAATGCTGTTGTACACACTTTTCACTTTTATCAGCTCTGAGGCATTTGGGTTGCACTTAACTCTATTAAATAGCTCTAACACGCCATTTTGGTATGTGCCCATCCTAAGGATCAGAGATTCATGACATACATTTACAGAGGAAATCCTGATACAGGGTTTCTAAATTCCTAAGCTTCGGGTGGGAGGAACTATTAGGTAATTTATACTTCAAATATAGGACATTAATCTCTGTTTAACAGCAGGCTTAGCGAAATAGTGTTTTTTTTTTTTATAAAGTGGGATTTAATTTATAATTTTCTTAGCAGGAGGATTAAGGAAGTGATACACAATCATCAAATTATGTGTCTAGAAAGGATTATTCACAAAATGTGGTCTGTCTCCTAGATACAGAGTTAATCTGTTGATGATAATTTAGTTTCTTTCACCTGAAGGGCCATTAACAAGACTAGCGGCACTACTCAAAGCCTTGTGTGGAGGGGAGACGAAAGATGGAGACCCGGTGAGGGTGAGAGCCCAGTACCGAGGAAGGGGCAGACAGAAGAGCCTCTCGGTTGTCAGCAACGGTACAAAAAGCAAAGCCCAGAGCTAGAATTTATAGATCTGAATTTTGCCTTCAGATGTATGAGGTGCCAGAACTCGGCTTAGGAGTGCCACGTGATGGTTTTAACTGAAGCCAGCTTTCCAATCCTCTTTTAAGCCAGGAACTTAAATCAATCAAACAATCGATCCACCAACCAAAAAACAGATGAATTTGTTCTTCCCTTTATTTTTAATGAGCTCTGATTCAGCTCAGGCACTTGGCAGGGCTTGGGAATGCAACTGTGGGCAAAGGCGCACAGCCTCTGCCCGCCTGGGCTGCCAGTCTAGGAGGGTGAACTTCAAACAAGAAAAGACAGTGCAGGGAGGCTGGAACATTGGTGAGTTCTTTTAAGGATTTACATATGTTCATGAAAATGTGTCACTAGGATATTGGACACAGCCAAGGAGTGAAGATGGCTGTGACTACAAGGTGACACTTAGGACAGACTTTGGGTGGGAGAAGGGACAGGAAAAGCAAGCATGTTCTAGAGGGAAGGGCAGCACAAGCCAAGGCTCTGTGGAGTGAGAAACGGACACAGGTAGGCTCATGGGTCTGAGTTCACTACACTTCACCTCCGTTTCTACCTCTTCCCTCCTGTCAGCTGTACTCGACTGTCTGGGGCTTTCACAGGCAGGAGAGTTATTCTTCCAACAGCTTCCAGGCTTGCTGGAGGGAAAACCCCAGAAGGAACGACTTTGCTCCTAGAGTCAGGAGTTCAGCGGGCGGAGACAGCAGTGCAAGGTCTCTTCTGAGAACAGAGGAGCTTGGGAGCCTGAGCTGTATGTGGAGGTGGAGAAGTGTTGGAAGGTCAACAAAGGCAGGAAAGAAGCGATCCTCTGGGACAGACGCTTGTGATGACCTTAGGGGCAGAGCTGAATGACTCTTCTTCATTCTTGCTTCACTGCATGGTATTATCACTGTTTTCACTTGTGATTTATGGGTGTGATTTATGCATACATGCATTGGGTTTCTTTTCCTCATTTATTTTATTATTCATTCTTTATTGGCATTATCTATGGGGTTTGGCATGTGCTGTAAAAATTCTTTATATATTACATATATACATGCATTTTTAATTTTGACTTTATTGAGACAAGGTCTAGGTTGCCCAGGCTGGACTTGAACTTGTGAGATCCTCCTACCTCAGCCTCCTCGGTAGTTGGGATTACAGGTCTGGGCTGCCCAGTCAGCTTATAATTTTTCATGAAAGTTATTATGCTATATATAAGCTTTGTACTATTTCATAAATTGTGTACCTAGCATTTTAAAATCTATTCATGTTACCACCTATGCCATGCCCCACTTCTGTGTTCTGTATAGTATTCTCAGGTGGGTTCCTGTGTTATTTGCATTTGTTTTTGTCTTAGTGAAAAAAAAAAAAATACCCAGAAGAAGCGACCGAAAGAATGAAGGATTCATTTTGGCTCATGGTCTGAGGGCACACAGTCCGTCACGTCTGACAGGGCATGGCAGCAGGAGCTTGCTCACATCCAGGCAGGCCTGACTGGGAAGGAAGCTGACCTGGGCCCGTCCCCCAAGGACCGGCTTCCTCATGCTAGCCCCCATTATCTAAAGGTTCTACAACTTTCTATAACAGTGTCATTAGCTATGGACCAAATGTTTCTATTAACCCGTAGGGGAACCTTTTCTATCAAAACTATAACATCACTGTTCTAGTTTGGTTCTTGTTGCTGTGGCAAAGCAGTCTGACTAAAAGCAATTTGGGGAGGCTAGGGTTTATTTCATTTTATAGATTATAGTCCATCACTGAGGAGGGCAGGCACTCAAGGCTGGAATTTGGAGGCAAAATTTGCACAAACCATGGGGGAGTGCTGTTTACTGGTTTACTCACTGTGGCTGACTCAGCTTCTTAGGCAGCCCAGGCTCAGCTTCCTGGAGATGGCACTGCCCACAATACTTAGGAAAATTCCTTGCCAGGTGTGGTGGTGCAGGCCTTTAATCCCAGCACTTGGGAGGCAGAGGCAGGTGAATCTCTGTGAGTTCAAGGCCAGCCTGGTCTACAGAGCAAGTTCCAGGCCAGCTGGGGCTGCAGGGAGACCTTGTCTCAAAAAAAAAGAAAGAAAAGAAAAGAAAAAAGAAAATGCTTCACGGACATGACCACGTGCCAGTCTGGCCTAGGAAATTCTTCAGTTGAGGTTCCCTCTTCCCAGTCTGTGTCGAGTGACAGCTGAAGGTAGCATGACAAGTTCCCATCACGTTCTGCTCCTCCACTCCCTGAGAGATGAGAGATGAGCCTTTGATTGACTCCTTGACCTGAACATTTCTCAGATGAGTATTACCTGAGACCATCAGCATTCAGTCAGAGAACCTGATCCACTTGCTACAAATAAGTGATTTATTATTGGGATTTGCGTTTATGGAATTTTGGTGGCTGGTTAAATGGACTAGAAGAGCAGTGTGCTATCCACTGTGTAGCGGAGCCCTCTAGGTTAAATGGTCTTTGTGTACGGCTGTTGGTATTGGGCTAAGGTCCACAGGGCAGGCAGCTGGGATGGAAATAAGGAGGAACAGAGACAATAATGGAACCTTCAGGAAGATCTAAGCCTGCATCTTTCCTGCTACCTTCAAGTTTCTTTTTAAAAATAATTTGATTATTAGTATTATTGTGTTATATATGTATTATATGTGTATGCATGTGGGGGAAGCATGTAACATGCTATTATGAGCTGTAACACACATGTGCAGAGGCCAGTTTTGTGAGCTTGGTTCTCTCACCTTTACATGGATCCAGCTCAGGCTGGCAGGCTTCAAATGTTCTAACTGCTGAGCCAGCTCAGCCCTCTTTTCAAGCTGCCTCATGTTCAATGAACGGAAAGGAAGCTGAAGCTCTGTCATCTACCGACACCAGGATTTGGGGAAGATGAACAGAAACTTCAGATGAGTCAGAGGGACTGTTAGATCAGCTTCTCCCTAGGAGATGTGTGGTGGACCCAAGAGTAGCCAGCCAATATGATAAGACAGGTGAACCGACTGTTCAGGCTGCTCAAGGAGGAAGTGTGGGAGTTGCTCCAGTTCCCCAGGCTCAAGAGGATTCTCAGGCAGTAGTTCTAGTTTGGTGCAGTTATCCTGGTATGAATTCACAGTGTACATCACTGGGCATCACAGATCTGGAAATAGCTTTTTGCTGTGGATGTCTCAGTATTCAGAGGATAGGTGTGGACTGTGTCATACTGAGAGTCAGAAGGGCCCTGCCAGGCATTCTCTCATGGCAAGGGTGGAAGTTCCCAGCTTTTACTATTAAATGGCTTTTTTACATCTGTTAATCTGATAAATGTTAAGAAAATTTTTAATTAAATTAACATCATTATATATTTGTTAGTCATTAGTTTCACATTTTAAAAGTTGTCCAATCAAACCCTTTGCCATTTTCTTACTGAGATACTGAGTTATCTTTTTTCAGTATTAATTTAATGGCCTTTTGTTTGTCCATTAGTTTATTTTTCAGTTCCATAGCCCCATAAAGTCCTTTTGTGTTTTGGATATCTGTAATACACTGGTTTAGATATTGAAAATACCTTTTTGTTTGTTTGTTTGTTTGTTTTTGGTCTTTTTTAAGACAGCGTCTCTCTGTAGCCCCAGCCTTCCTGGAACTCACTCTGTAGACCAGGCTGGCCTTGAACTCACAGAGGTCCACCTGCCTCTGCCTCCCAAGTGCTGGGATTAAAGGCATTTGCCACCACGCTTGGTGAAAATATCTTTTTCTCCTCATTGTTTTCTGTTTAAGTTGTCTATTGAATATACAATGTAAGTGGCAATTCTTGATTTTAATGCAATACAATATGTCATTTTTGTATTTAAATGATTTGTGCTTGTAGGTCTAGAAACCTATGGTTTAGAATTTTATTTGTTAGTAGTCATTTGAAAGGATTATGGGCAAAATCTCCAGGAGAAATTAGATGAAAATTTAAAAATTAGAAATATGGGAAAAAGTTAAATGATGTTGATTTCATTCTCAAATTCTTTTGTGAATAGAGATAGTTGTCTTTCTTCCTTTTTGATCTTTTGTGCATTGCTGAGCTAACAACACCTTCAAGACAATGTTTAATTGAGGTTGTGGGGTTAGTTATTTTTGTCTCGCTTTCAGGCTTGGGAAGAAACTGTTCACTCTCCAGTGGAGTTTTAGTTATCTGTGAGATTTTGATGACATCTTTTTTTTTTTCTTTTTTTGGTATTTTCGAGACAGGGTTTCCCTATAGCCCCAGCTGTCCTGGAACTTGCTCTGTAGACAAGGCTGGCCTTGAACTCACAAAGATCTGCATGCCTCTGCCTCCTGAGTGCTAGGATTAAAGGTGTGCGCCACCACACTTGGCGATGACATCTTTTAAGAAACAAAGAAATGCTCTTCTATTCCTAACTTCCAAGTTTTCATAATGAATGAATGCTAAAGTTTGTTAAGTGCTTTATCTGATTATTTATTGATAATCATATTTTTCTCTGTTTATCTATAAGGTGAATCATATTGATTAATTTTCAGATATTTAATGAGCCTTATATTCTACTAGTCTTTTCTTTTTGTTTCTTTTCTTTTCTTTTTTCTTTGTTTTTTCCTGGAATTCACTATGTAGATCAGGCTGGCCTTGAACTCACAGAGATCTGCCTGCCTCTGTCTCCCAAGTGCTGGGATTAAAGGCATGCACCACCATGCCCAGCTATTTATTTTCTTTTTAGCACTTTAATCTCTTAATATCTCTGTATTTAATTAAAAAAAAACTCTAGTAGGATTTTTCTTTCTTGCCAAGGGGGATCCGTAGAGATGACAGCTTAAGGAGAAGGGGAGGTTGGATAGGAACACTAGAGAGAGAAGGGTTTACTAGAGAGTAAAGGGTTTACAGATTAGCATATTGGAATACATAGTCTCTGAGGGTGATTTTTCTCTTACCAGAATCCTTCTGGTGAAAGCATCTGACAAAAGAGTTTGAATTGACTTTGAAGTTTTAGGCTTGGCTTTTTGAGTGACTCATAAGGTTATAGTTTGTGATGAATACAAAATGAATGTTTTTAATCTGTTTTCAGGAGGTGTTTGAGTTTGTGTGCTGGATAACTTCAGTTGTCAACTTGACACATCTGGGAAGAGAAGGCCTCAACCGGGCAATTGTCTTTATTGGAATGGCCTGCGAAATGTCTGTCAGGCATTTTCCTGGTTGCTGAGTGATGTGGGAGGGCCCTGCCCACTGTGGGTGGTGCCACTCCTAGGCAGGTGGTCCTGGGTTGTAGAAGAATGGTAGCTGAGTACAGGCTCAAGGAGCAGGGTTTTGCCATGGTCTGTAATTCAGTTTATGCCCCTAAATTCCTGCCCTGCTTAAATTCTTGCCTTGGGTTCCCTCAGCAACAGACTGTCTCCTGGAAAAGTAACATAAAATTAACCCTGTATTCCCCAAGTTGGTTTTGATCAGTTTTTTTTTTTTTATCACAAAATAGAGAAACAAACTAATACAGAAATTGATTCAGGAGTCAAGTCGACATTGTGATAGACCTGACCATGTTGGTTTGGGGAGGATTGTGGAAGCACTTGGAACCTTGGATGGAAAGCTGTTGAGTGCTTGAAGCTTAGTGAGGGGTTCTTTGAGAGCTTGGAGAAACACAGATGATGGGGCTTGGCTAGTGAAGTTTCAAAGAGAGCAAAGACAAAGAGCTGTTTGTGTGATATTTTGAATTGAGAATCCATGGTTTTGATTAGCTGGGGTTGCAGAATGAGCTGTGGTTAACAAGAGACCAGCACCACTGAAGTGAAACCTTTGCTTTATTGGGACACTCAGGAAAAATTTTCTGGTATAAGAAAGGAATCAAGCACAATTAATATCATTGTGAAGAGAGTATATAACTTGATGAGAGACTATGTGAAGTCACAAATGACAGGTTGAGTCAACTTAAAACAATCATAGAAGACTGGAGAGAGATCACTCAAAGGTTAAGAGCATTTGCTGAGGATGCAAGTTCAGTTCAACACCTACATGACATCACACAACCATCTATAACTGCATTTCCAGGGTGTCTGATGCCCTCTTCTGGGCTCTGTGAGGTTCCACACCTATATGGTGCATATACATACATGGAGGCAGCACACATATATATACTTATGTACGTATATATAAAAGCTTTATAGAACAATTATCTTCCTCTGAATGTTTATCCACCCATAAATATCTGACTATTTATTTAAAGTAATGCATATTTATTCATTTGCATACATATGTATATAGAACTGTATCTCTGTATATACATACACACATTTATGTATAGATATATATTTAAATATTTTATTTGTTATTCTTTTACATGCATGAGTATTTTGCTTACATGTATGTAAGTGTACCTGTGTTGTGCAATGTTCACAGAGGTCAGAAGAAGGCATTGAATTCTGCTGGAACTGGAGTTGCAGATGGTTGTTACCTGCCATGCAGTGGTGGGAAGTGAACCCAGGTCCTCTGTGAGAGCAGTCAGTGCTCTTAACTGCTAAGCCATATTTCCAGCCCCATGTATAGATCTATTTTAAGCAAAAGAAAAAATACAATCTTTTTAATCTATATAGGAAACCTACATAAATTAGATATGTCTTAGGTCACAGATGTATCTCAGACATCCCCCCAAAATATTGTACCTCTTAACAAATAAATACAAAAAGTCATAGAAAAGGATACTTTATTCCCTAAAGTACCAACATCATTTACTTCTAAATTAGAAAATCATAACCAAAGAGGAAATTAAAATGGAAATTGAAAATGTTTAGAACTGAGAGAAAACAAATGGAGTTTCTAATAAGCATTGGGACAAAGCCAAAATAATTCTTTGGGGGGAAATTTTATATATTCTCAAAGGCATTCACAAGGTGAAAAATCAAATGAATTAGAATTTTAAAAGTAGAAGAAAACAAACAATAAAACAAAACACAACAATAAAAGACTAAGAAGATAACAATAAGGATGAGAAATCAAAGAAAAAAAATAAAAATATGCCAGGCATGGTGGCACACACCTTTAATCCCAGCACTCACGACGCAGAGGCAGGCGGATCTCTGTGAGTTCAAGGCCAGCCTGGTCTACAGAATGAGCTCCAGGACAGCTGGGATGACATGAAGAGCCTGTTTCAAAAATTCCAAAAAAAAAAGTATAAATATAATAGATCAACAGTCATAGTTTTTGCTGTCACGTCTCAGCTCAGCTTCTCCCTCCATACAACCCTTCACCTTTCCTTGCTCTATAGAGCAAGGAAAATTCTGAAATACATTCGTTATGAACACTCTGCATGAAAATTCTGAAAGACGTTCCTTATGAACACTCTGTATGAAAATCACTTCAGAATCTGCCTTCTAAAGAATTTGACCACAGAGATCAGGGATTTCCCAAGAGCACCTGAAGCACAGGTACCAGGGGCCGGCTAAACAGGAATTCCCCCCCCCTTCCAACTGGGATTGCCAAAAGAGTGTCCAAGTGGATTCTTGGAGAAAATTCAGAACAGAAAGGGAAGAGTGAGTTAGACTTCCAATAGAAAGCCTAAAACTTAGACAAGTCAACATTCCATAAGCAAGGAGAAAAGAAGAAAAACAAATCAATCAAACAACAAAGGCATCTGAAGGAGGCAAACAAAGCAAGCCTTCAACACAGTGAAGAGGAACTTGGGGTTCACATTGGAATACAGGCAAAGAGAAACCCACATGCCAGGGACACGAAGAAAAGACAACATGGGAAAGGTGCAGGATAATTTCACACCAATCTCTACCAACCCTGTGAAAGACTCCTACAGTGGGATCCCCCTGGGGATGGCCCAGGACAAAGATATCAGAAGTACAATTGTGAACATACTTAAAGAAGTCCAAGACTATAAAGAGCAAATCAAATAATTAAGAAAAGAGAATGAAAAAGTCAAGAAGGGCCTAGAGAGAGAGAGAGAGAGAGAGAGAGAGAGAGAGAGAGAGAATGACAAACTCCAGAAGTAGAAACACTGAAAAGATCACATGTTGAAAAAGATAAGGAAACCAACCAGTGAAGCAAAGGGCTACAGGAAGAGATTGAGAAACTCCAAAAGGAAGTGGAAATACTAAAGAAATCAGAAAAGGAAATCAAACACTCATCCAATCAAGAGGAAAGGAATAGAAAAAGCCTCAGAAGCAGAATGGAGGAGGTAGAACAAAGAATATCAGACCTTGAAGATAACACAGAACAACTAAAAACCTCAAGTAAAGATTATGAAAAATTTAAAAATACACTAAAGTGGAACAACCAGGAAGTGTGGGACACTAGGAAAAGGTCAAACCTCTGCATCATAGGAATAGAGGAAGGAGAAGAATCCCAAGAGAATGGTATTGATCAGATCTACAACAGAATAATAGATGAAAATTTCCCCAAACTAAAAAAGTACAAACCAATACAAATACAAGAAGCACACAGAACTCCAAAGAGACAAGATGAGTGTACTGTGTGCATGTAGGTTGGTGCACCCGTGTCGTGCAATGCCTCAGAGGTCAGAAGACGGTGTCAGATTCCCCTGGAACTGGAGTTAAAGACAGTTCTTAGCCGCCATGTGGGTGCTGGGAATCAAACCCAGGTCCTCTGCAAGAGCAGTCGGTGCTCTTAACCACTGAGCCATCTCTCCAGCCCCTGGTGAAAGCATTTAAAATCAACCCTCTTAGAATGATTCAGGCATACACTACAAAAATTTTCATTATGGCTACCATGCTGTACATTAGATTTTCAAGGTTTACTCATTGTGTGTAACTAATATTTTATAGCTTTCATCAATAATTTATCATTTCCTGCTTCTACTGTATAAAGCCATCCCCATACAGCCTTGCTTTATGTATGCTTTATAATAATACACCACATCCTTATTCAGTACATTATTATTTCATTAGCATCAAATTCACAGCGAAGAGTTTGTACTTTATGCTTTGAACAAAGCTTATAAAACAATGTGCTTTCTCTACTTGAAGCATGTCACAGCCTTCTTATACTCCAGAACTCTAAAAAACACTTCAACTCTGTGCTTTGGGAACATCTATCCCAGCCTCTGATGTTCATGATTCTACTCTTAGTTTTTGGGTTTTTTTCTTTACACTCCTTACACGTAGAAAATTTACAAAGTCTGAAATTAAACTATAGGTTAATTGCAAAATATATTTAAGGATTCACAGTTTAACTGTAATCTTATATACTGGTAAAAAGGTAAAAAAAATATAACCGTGCATTCCTAAATTACATAGAGAGTTGATATATACATATATATCATATATATTATGGATGCGTGTTAAGGTCCAAATACAGAGAGATCTTTATTCCAAAATGTCTGGTTATATAGACAGCATAGCTCAACTCCCAGGGCCAAATCCTAAACCATTTCATCACTACATCCCATCTCATGGGTGTGGCTAGGGAGGTCCCATTGGTTTAGAATGCTACCCATCTTAACTAAATTTTCCCACATCTCGCCCTTTAAATTTTATTTATTTTTTCTGAGAGGCAGGGGAGCCCATGGGTGAGGCTAACAACATAAAAAGAACCTGAGTTTTGAATAGCCAGCTGCTCAAGCCTGTTTTGAGTGTCAGGCAGTGGGGGGCAGGTCAGACCTGAAACTTTATTTTCACACTAAGGCCAATTAATATCCAAAAAAATAACCCAACCATGAAGTGAACCAATCATCAAGCATATGCAATGAATGTAAGTAACATTCATGTAAAACCAATTAGCAAGTATCTATGTCCAAATTTTGAAAAACCCATGGTTCCCATAGACCAGTTGGAGAAGCTTGTATGCAGAAGCATGTTGATCAAATCAGAGTCCAGTCTATATTGCTGTAGTCTCACAATTCACCCCAATATCCGCAGCCCTTACATTCTATCACACCTCTTATTCTGCAGGTTGTTCCCTAGGCTTTGGGAAAGGGGCACAAGTGGGTGAGAAGCAAAACAGTCTATTTTCTCTAGATATGTCATTTTGTACTCTAGTCTGTTCAGGTTGATCCCCTTCATGGGTTGACAGCTTATCCAGGGATTCCTTTTTTTTTAAGTGGTAGGATTTATGTTGTTTATTGGACTATAATTTTTTTAATTTTCATTTTTTTTAGTTGCTTAATTTCTCTTTAATATCTCCAAAATATATGACATAAAGTAGAAATGCAGTGCATGGAACAGTTTGTACCTGCAGGGCTTAGATTAATCCCATTAATTAGCACCGTTATTCATACCAATCATATTTATTAATAGGCATTTGGGGTTCTCTTGACATCCTAGCTTCCGTCACCTTCACTCTCATTATCAGTCAGTTATCAATGCTTATTGCTCTCTTCCTCTTCTCCTTTTGTAGAAGCCTCTGGTAAAATGTTCAGTTGTTTGTATTGGATTTATTTTTTTTTCTATTCTTTCCATAACTTTAATTAAACATGTATTTCCTTTTTTTTATTTATTTTTTTAAGGGATTCTACAATACAATGACACAGTTGTTTGCAGATAGCATTGATGTCACTCGTTATGTCATACAATCAGGTAATTGGTGCATTTTGCAAGTATCTATGTCCAAATTTTGAACAACCCAAGGTTCCCATAGACCAGTTGGAGAAGCTTGTATGCACAGACATGTTGATTAATCAGGAGTCCAGACTATATTCCTGTAGTCTCATGATTCACCCCTATCTCTCCACAGCCCTTACAATCTACCATGCCTCCTCTTCCGCAGTTTGTTCCCTGGGCTTTGGGAAAGGGGCACAAGTGGGTGAGAAGAAAACAGTCTAATTTCTTTGGAGTTGTCATTTTGGACTCCAGTCTGTTCAGGTTGTTTCCCTTCATGGATTGACAGCTTTCCCAGTGATACCCTTTTTAGTCATACTAACAAAGCACAAGCTATTGGATGTACAGGCATTTAAGCAGTACCACTTATTATGTCAAGCTAAGCTGTGAGCATAGACACAGATGCTTGGATGGTATGCTAATCCGCAAACTGTGGTTTCTCTATAAAGGGTGACAAGTTCTTATTGTGGCTTATAACATCTCCTAACCACTAGAGGACATAAGCTTGTGGCATCCGCTGTGAGTTATTCCTCCAAGGAGAGAGCTAATAGCCAAATAGATTTGGGATATATATAGACACTTGGCTGCCACTGTTGCACAGTATCTCCAGGCTGTTGAGGTGTAGCTGATATTGACGGAGGAGTCTTGCTTGTCTCAGGGAGACCAATATTTTGCTGTATTGCTTTAGTGGCCTTTGGGTAAGCTCTCTAGCTTTTCAGAAGGCCACTGTTAACTATCAGTGAGTCTCATAACATTTTTCATGCTCAAGCCAGGTGCTCGACAATGGGCTTACTGCCTTTTTCTCCTTTCATATAATTCCCACTTATAGTCCAAAAGGCTTTATAATTTGGGGGGGCGGGTTTGAATCCCCTAGCCACATCTCCTAGGCAGAATAATTCTGTTGATATCAGAACTTTCCCTGTAAAATAATATATTTGCGCTTAATTACACCAACTTATAACACTTACTATTGAAATTTGGGCTCTGAATTAGGGTAAATATCCTTTCACAGTTTTCCTATGCCTATCAATCAGTTAGACGTTATTGCCTGTTTTGTAGGAAATTCCCACTTATAAACATATTTGGCTCAGTTTAACAGTTAGGAGTGGGTTGTCATTACCCTCATGTTTTCTTTTTCCAAAAAAAAAGGGAAGAGGTAGGAAGTTTCTCAGTCACCTGGAAGGTAAACTTAATTAGGGTCCATTATGAACATCAACCCCAATATTAATCAGAGAGATGCTCATGTCCCGGACGCAGGTCAGTCTGAGGTTCCTCTTCCTTAATGTTCAGAGGGTCAACCTCTTCTGCTGGCATCCCAGTTCATCCTGCCAGCCATAAGTTGTATGTTTCGGCATTTAGATTGGTGATTTTTACCCCTGGGAAACATAAAATTTCTCCTTCCATTGTTATTTCAAAATCAAAAAATTGAAAATGTAATCAATAGGATTGGACAAACACAGAGTTTTGCATTTTGTATCCCAGAAAGGATAGTACCCCACCTCCCACCGCCTCCTTTTTTTTTTTTTTTTTTTCGTTTTTATGTTTTTGACCTATAGATGCCTAATTGTATTACACATACCCATAAACATAGGAGCCAAGGCATAAGCTTTCATTAAATTTCAACTTTTTTTGTCTGCATCAGTGGACTGTATGCTACTTATTGGGAAGGAATTTAAGCTTAGTTCCTTAAATTTATTAGGCAGGTACTCAACTCTGCCCAAGCTTATCCACCAAGTAAATAGGATATGTTTAGGGCTTAGTGAATTGTTTAGATTGTTAAAATTTAGGTGTGAGGTTGTGGTGGAATGGTAAAAAAAAAAAAAAAAAAATACAACGGAACTAATTTGGAATATATAAAATGTTAATTGTTTTAATTATAATTTAATGGTTAAGGTAGACAATGGCCTATATATTTTTTTTTCGATTAATACAACATCACATTATAACACTTTCTTCAATTGTTCATTTTTTTATTGTCTTGTTGTATTTCATACACATTTATCCAATTCAGTTTCAGGCAGTATCCCTCTTTCCTGCCTCCCCCCACCCCAACCCAACCCCATCACAGATCATGCAGTCTGCCATAACTGTCCGGCATCTTCTTCTCTCAGTTCCTTTTTTCATTGTTTTAATAATAAGTAAATATTTGTAAATTTTTTTTTTTTTTTATTCTTTGTTAATGCAAGCAAGTTGTGCCAAAATCACAACCAAGCTCATGGGTTCCCAATCATCCAGCAGGGGGGGGGCTTGTAGTTCAATCAAGTTGATCGATGAGTGTCTAGACATATTGCTGTAAGTTTCACACCATTCACCCCATCGTCAAGCCCTTACTCTACCAGCCCGCACTCTTCCGAAGAGGTTCTTCTCTAGGCTTAGAAAAGGGGAACAGGTGGATGAGAAGCAAATCAGTCTACTTTTCCTCTGGAGCTGTTGTCTGGTCTCTGGTCAATTTTTGGCTGTTTCCTTTCAGGGGCTGAACATTTTGCTCCAGGAATAACCTTTCGATCCTACTAATGAAGGCACAAGCAATTAATATATAGGTTTAAATGTACTGAATTTGGGGTATGGTAGGTTACTTTGTGTATAGACACAAATGTTTGGATCGTATGTTCATAATCATGAATTACATTTTGTTTCTGTAATATGACAGGGTCGTACGTGTGGCTTATAATAACATCCTCCTACCATGAGAGGAGGTAAGCTTGTGGCAAATCAGCCCGTTGGGTTATATCCTCCCAAGGAGAGAGCTAATAGCCAATTAGATTTGGGATTACAGGACATAATGGCTGCCAACTGCTCTGCACAGTATATTTCCAGGCCAGGTGAGTGGTGTAGCATGGTGCTGACTGGAGGAGTTCTTGTTTGACTCAAGAGACCTATATTGCTTATTGGTTTGAGGGCCTTTGTATAACAACTCTCTGGCATTCCAGAGACAATCTGTATACTTCATTGTGGTTGCAATAACATCTTTTCTCAGATTTACATCAGGTCTTTGACAGCAGGGCTTATCACCTCTCTCTTGCAGATATACCATTTAGGGGCAAGGAGCCTTTACCTTTTGTGGGGGCTTGGATGCACCTGCCAACACTCCCTTGGTAGAATAAGCCATTTTTTCTATGTCTGCGCTTGGTATATATATTTTGCTTAAGTGCACAGCTTAAGGAGACTTTAGTATTATAATTTGGTTCGAAATGAACCCTTTCACAGTTTCCTTTTCACAGTTCCTAATTCTATTAGTCAATGTAAAGAAGGGCCAGTTTTTACAGTTTTATTAAGGTTAACCTCTATAACAGTTGGTTTCCAATTTACAGTTGGAGAACGACTCATCATAAGCATCATTTTCTCCTTGGTTCTGCTGGGGGGGGGTAAGAAGTCCTCTCATATTAAAACTGTGGCACCTAGAAGGTAATTCAATAGGAACCATTATAGATAGTTGTTAACATAGGATCCAGCAGAGGGGTTTGATGTTTGGTAAGGCAATCTGGGCTTTTTCTTATTCTTCTTTCAATGTGCAGATGGGCCAACCTTCTGCTGGCACTTTCTGGTACATCCTACTCATTGCAAAGCTACCTATTTTCTTTCTATCATTAGTTGTGACATTTTGACCTGTTGAAACATAACAAATATTTTTTCCTGTAGTTAGTTTTATAGATTTGAATTGCAAGGTTTTGACAAAAGGTTTCATCTATATCTATCTGTATCCCCTATTTTTTATTTAGGTTTTGTTTTTTGTTTACCCATGAGTCTCAAAAAGGAAGTTGTATTATACATACCTATAGGGTGGAATCAAGGCCCAGACCTTCATCAAATTACAACCATAGCCTGTTTGGTGCCTGTATATGATTAACTTGGGAAGTCAAACTAAGTTTTTAAGTTAAATACTCCTATAGGTGGAAAGAGATGCTACAAGGTTGATACGGTACAACAATGGACCTCATTAAACTCAAAAGCTTCTGTACATCAAAGGAAGCAATAAAGGAAGTGAGGAGAAAACCCACAGAGTGGGAGGAAACCTTCACAGCAGATACATCTGACAAAGCATTAATTTCCAGAGTATACAAGCTACTCAAAAAACAAAGAAGAAAGAAAACAAATAAATCACTCAAAAGATGGAGCAAAGATCTGAATAGAGACTTCACAGAGGAGGAATTAGAGATGGCTGAGAAACATCTTAAGAAGTGTTCAACATCACTAATAATTAAGGAAAGGCAAATTAAAACCACTTTAAGATATCATCTTACTCCAGTAAGACTGGCTAGGATCAAGAAAAAAAAAATGATACCAAGTGCTGGAGAGGTTGTGGGGAAAGGGGAACACTCATCCATTGCTGGTGGGAATGTAAACTTGTTTGTACAGCCACTATGGAAAGCAGTGTGGAGAACCCTTAGAAGACTCAGAATTAGCTTGCCATTTGACCCAGTTATACCACTCCTGGGTATATACCCACAAGATTCATCTTACTGCAGAAATACATGTACAGCTATTTTATTGCTGCTCTGTTCAAAATAGCAAAAAAATGGAACCAACCCAAATGCCCCTCAACTGACAGGTGGATAGAGAAAATGTGGTACATGTACACAATGGAATTCTATGCAGTGGTAAAGAAAAACAACATCATGAACTTTGCAGGTAAATGGATGGAGCTAGAAGACATCATGTTAAGTGAAGTAACACAGTCCCAGAAAAACAAACGACAAATGGTATCCCTCATATGTGGATGCTAGTGCCAATAACCCAGTTACAAATATTTCTTGTGGAGAGGGATGCATACTAAAAGAATAGCAACAGAAAGAATGCATCAGAAAAATGACTGAAATGGTGAATTGGGAAGGGTGGGAGGGATGGGCGAGGGACACGGGTGTATATTCGATTAATGCATATTTAATTGATGTGAGTTCAACAGGTATCCACTTTTGCCCAGACTCTGTCTACAGGTTACATGGTGTTTTAGGATTTAGTTAAAGTAAATATGTGTATATTAAACAACATTGGTTTAAAGGCTCTGATAAAAATGGTAATGCATCTCAGTTAATTGGAGATATAAATTGCTGTTGTCCACATTTGTTTTACTTAAAATCTGTATAACAATAACTTTGGGATTGGCATGTACAAATGTTCTCTATAATTTTTCTGTTGTACAGTATCCAGTGATACCTTTTTAATCCTATTAATAAAGCACAAGCAATTAGATGTACAGGCATTTAAACAGTACTAATTATTATGGCAAGCTAAGTTGTGGGCATAGATGCAGATGTTTAGATGGTATGGTAATCCATAAACTGTGGCTTTTCTGTAAAGGGTGACAAGTTCTTATTGTGGCTTATCTCCTAACCACTAGAAGATGTAAGCTTGTGGCATCAGCCATGAATTATTCCTCCAAGGAGAGAGCTAATAGCCAGTTAGATTTGGGATATACAGACATATGGCTGCCACTGCTGCACAGTATTTCTAGGCAGGTGAGGTGTAGCTGATGCTGATGGGGGAGTCTTGCTTGACTCAAGGAGACCAGTATTTGCTTCCATGATTTAGTGGCCTTTGGTAACACTCTCTGGCATTCCAGAGACCAACTTTACACTTGCAAGTGTGGTCTCAATATGATGTATATTTTAAAGTACTTAAAAAAAAAGATTTGTTCTTTCTCATAAGTCTTAGAACTGAGGAAAATAGAGACATATAACTTCAAGGTATATCTATAGTGGTAATGGTCAATGTGATATCTTTACTGACCAATTCCCACTTTGACTTACATATAAGGATTTGGTGTTAGGAACCACAAATGAGGGATAACATGTCGTTTGTTTTTCTGAGACTGTGTTACCTCACTTAACATAATAGCTTCTAGTTCCATCCATTTGGCTACAAATTTCATGATGTCCTCCTTCACCTCTGCATAGAACTCCATTGTATAAATGTAAATGTATCACATCTTCATTATCCACTTGTCAGTTGAGGGACACCTGGACTGCTTCCAGCTCTTCACTATTGTGAAAAGAGCAGCAATAAACATGGTTGTGCACATCTCTCTTATAGTATGAATCCTTTGGGTATATAACTAGGAGTGGTATAATTGAGTCAAATGGTAGGTTCATTTGTAGTCCTTAATAATTAATTAATTAATTAATTAATTAATTTTGGTCTTTTTTAGACAGGGTCTCCCTGTAGCCCCAGCTGTCCTGGAACTTACTCTGTAGCCCAGGCTGGCCTTGAACTCACAAAGATCCACCTGCCTCTGCCTCTCAAGTGCTAGGATTACACGCGTGCACCTCCATGCCCGGCTTCATTTTTAGTCTTTTAAGAGTTCTCCATACTCCTTTCCATAGGGGTTGCATGAGTTTGCAATCCCACCATCAATGAATGAGTGTTCCCCTTTCTCCACACGCTTTCCAGCATTTGCTGTGGTTTATGTTCATGATCATAGTCAATCTTACCAGTGTAAGATGAAATCTTAAAGTGGTTTTAATTTTTGCATTTCCTTAATTTCTATGAGAAGTCTCTGTTCAGATCTTTATCCCATCTTTTAATTGAGTCATTTGTTTTCTTGGTCTTTTTATTTTTTTATTTTTTATTTTTTGGTATTTTTTATTCCCTTTAGTCCCAGCTGGCCTGGAGTTTGTTCTATAGACCAGGCTGGCCTTGAACTCACAGAGATCCACCTGCCTCTGCCTCCCAAGTGCCGGAATCAAAGGTATGCAACACCACGCCTGGTGGTCTTTTCTTTTTGAGTAATTTGTATACTCTGGATATTAAACCTCTGTCAGATGTGTCACTGGTGAAGATTTCTTCCTACTCTGTGGGTTCTCTCTTCACTGCTTTGATTGTTTCTTTTGCTGTACAGAAGCTTTTTAGTTTAATGAGGTCCCACTTGTTGATTGTTGATCTTAATTCCTATGTAACTACTATCTGATTTACAAAGTCTTTTCTTACACCCATATCTTGTAGGTTACTGCCAATGTTTTCTTGTAACATTTTCAGAGTTTCAGGTTTCGCATTAAGGTCTTTAATCCATTTAGAATTGTCTTTTGTATATGGTGAAAGGCAGGGGTTTAATTTCATTCTTCTACAGGAGGTGATTCCGTTTTGCCAGCACCATTGCTGAAGATGCTACCTTTCCTCCACTGAGTGCTTTTGGCTCTTTTGTCAGATATCAAATGGCTGAAATTGGATGTACTCAAGTTTTGGGTCTTCAATTTTATTCCATTAATCTACAGGTCTATTTTTCTGCCAATACCATGCTGTTTTTATGACTATAGCTCTGTAGTAGAGATTGAAATCTGGTATAGTAATCCCCCCTGCATTACTCTTTTTGCACAGGGTTGCTTTGGCTATCCAGGGTCTTTTGTTTTTTCCATATGAATTTTAGGATTTTTTTTCTCGTTCTGTGAAAAAAGTCATAGGGATTTTGATTGGGATTGCATTGAATCTATAAATTAATTTGGGTAGGCTGGCCATTTTTACTATATTAATTCTTTCAATCCATGAGCATTGGAAGACCTTCCATCTTCTGCTGTCTTCCTCCATCCCCTTCTTCAAAGATTTAAACATTTTCATTGTATAATCTTTTAAAATATTTTTCCATTTTTATTTTATGTGTGTGAATGTATTTCCTACATATATGTAAGTACACCCATGTCATGCAATGCCCATGGAGATCAGCGAGGGTATTGAGTCCCCTGGAACTGGAGTTATGTATAGTTGTTACACACCATGTGGGTGCTGGGGACTGAACCTGGGTCCTCTGTAAGAGCAGCCAGTGCTCTTAACCACTGACCCATCTTTCCAGCCCCTATATATAAAATTTTTATTAAGATGAGGCCTCACCAAGCATGGTGGTGCATGCCTGTAATACCAGCACTTGGGAGGCAGAGGCAGGCAGATCTGTGTAAGTTCAAGGCCAGCTTACTACAGAGCGAGCTCCAGGCCAGCTGGGACTACAAGGAGACCCTGTCTCAAAAAAGACCAAAAAAAAAAAAAAAGTGAGGCCTCAACTTACTGGACAATATAATATGGTCTGTTAATGACCAGTAGATGAATATGATGAGTACATAAAAATTAGCAGTTTCCAGGGCTGGAGAGATGGCTCAGTGGTTAAGAGCACCAAATGCTCTTGCAGAGGACCCAGGTTTGATCCCCAGCACCCACATGGTGGCTGAGAACCGTCTTTAACTCCAGTTCCAGGGGAATCCGACCCCCTCTTCTGACCTCCACGGCATTGCACGACACGGGTGCACAAACCTCCATGCAGACAGTACATTCATACAGATTAAAAAAAAAAAAATAGCAGTTTCCCATTAATGAACTAAAAGCACTGAGAAGATATGATTGATAAAAATCTCTTTCACAGTACCAAAACTATGAAATGAAAATTAATCTAGGGGCTGGCAAAATGGCTCAGCAGTTAAGAGCACCTGGGTTCAGTTCAAGTACTCAGAACATCTGTTAACCCCAGTTCCAGGGGATCCAATGCCCTCTTCTGGCCTCCACAGGCATGATGCACATGGTACACAGCTATGCAGGCAAAACACTCATACACATAAACATTTTAAATTCTTTAAAAATAAATAAACCAACAAAAATACATAAAATCATTACAAAAATTGTGAGTTTTTTTTTTTTTAATTAAAAGACATTGGGGAAGGTCTGAAGGGTGGTATTGTAAATAACCCAAATTTTGTCCAGAGTGGGACTGACAGCTGGTCAGTTGATTATAAAACGTTTCTTTTTTGGTTTGTTTTTGATTTTTTTGGGACAGGGTCTCCCTATAGCCTCAGCTGTCCTGGAACTTACTTTGTAGACCAGGCTGGCCTTGAACTCACAGAGGTTCACCTGCCTCTGCCTCCCAAGTACTGGGATTAAAGGTGTGAGCCACCACGCTTGGCCACAAAATGTTTCTAAAGGATAATATAGGTAAAGAAAAAAAAATCAATGAAATCCATGTATTTTATTGCAATTTTTAACATATATATTTTTATTTATTTGTATTTATATCTACATGGCTTACTAGAGATCCAAATTCTTATGTTTAAGCAGGTCACTGACTGAAGTTTCTTGTTGGCTTTCTTTTGTAACTCATAGCTTCACGGAGACATCTTCTTGGATATCCAGTTTTATTTCCCTTGAAGTAAAACTAGTAGTTTAAAGAATTGATAAAGTTGGGTGTGGTGGCACACACCTTTAATCCCAGCACTCAGGAAGCTGAGGCAGGCAGATCTCTATGAGATGGAGGCTAGCCTGGTCTTATAGTAAGTTGCAGGCCAGCTGGGGCTACAGGAAGACTGTCTGAAATAAATAAATAAATAAATAAATAAATAAATAAATAAATAAATAATTGAGCAAGCCAAAGAAAACTAATCAAATTATAGAATTTTACAGGTTTTGTTTTGTTTTTTTTTTGTCCTACAAGTTGAACAATTTTTTGCTTGCATTTTATTTTAGCAAGTTCCTTTTTGAGACTTTCTAGAACAGATAATATATCTTTGTTAGAGAGCAGTGTCTTCTTTTGCAGGCCAATTTGTATAATAATTAAACTGTACCCTTCTGTTAGCCAGTGAAGATATTTTGAAAGTGTATATGAATATTCAATTTGGTTTGTGAGATGTGAGTTATGTGTATGTTTTATCCATGATTATCTGGGTGCCTCACAGTGCACTGTGTATCAGTAAGTATGTTACAAATAATTTGGTTATGTGGAAATTGGTCCAATATCATAAAGATACCTATTCTTTTAAAATCACCTTACAAACTTAGTGTGATGAACAGAATTTTCATGGAACTTTTAAACTGACTATGAGATTCATATGTTGGCTTCCAGTGCGGGCTCTGCTTTCAGTTACAGATGGCCACCTGCTTTCTGTAACTCTTCATTGGATCTCTCCCTTCTGGCATTAACATAACATGATAGTACTGCAGGGTGCTCCTCACTGGACTTAAGGATCTGAGTGAACTGTATGTGATACTTTTAAATATATTTATTTATTATTCCTATGTGTATGAGTATATTGTCTATATGTATGTAAGTGTACCTGTATGGTTCAGAGCCCATGGAGGTCAGAAGAAAGCATTGGATCCCCTGGAACTGGAGTTACAGACAGTTGTTAGCTGCCATGTGGATGCTGGGAACAAACCCAGGACCTCTGTAAGAACAGCTACTACTCTTAACTGCTGAGCCATCTCTCCAGCCCCACGTTATATATTTTTGTCAAACTAATGAGTACAATGAGATGAGATAGGTTGGTTGTTATTTAATGTCACCAGGCAAAACAGGTCAAGAAGAGGTGAGCTCAGGGAATTGAATCCCCAGCTCAAGTACTACAGGAATGATTTCAAACTTTCTTCTGTCCTCAAGGATATTTCTGTCTCCTCCAACTGCGTGGCTGGGAGGCTGAAAACTAAATCCAAACAAGCAAGATGAATGTGGGGTCTTACAGGGTAGGCACTGTTAAGTGAAGGCATTGGCGGGGACAGCGTGGGATGCTGGTATTTGGAATGGGGACATGGGGGAGGACGTATAGAACTGTTCACCTACATTCTGATGAGTCATCTTTGCTTACAGAAGTACCCTTTCCACCCTCAGGAGAAGCAGCCTCTCTACCCCACCTGAAGGAATGTCCCTGCACTGCTAGGGGACCCTGGAATTAATAGACACCACTCTCTTCTTTCTTTTTTTATGGAGACAAGATCTCTAGGCCAAGCTGGCCTCAAATTCCCTATGTAGCTAAGGAGGACTTCAAACTCCTAATCTTGTTCGGTGCTAAGATTATAGTTTACATCACCACTGAGCCATACACACTGAGTCAGTATATCGAGTGCGGGATTGAATCCAGGACAGCTCTATTCCCAGTCCAACCCTTTGCTTCTTGATGTACAGCCAGAAGACCCCCTACAAGTGAGGTACAAGGTTTAGGCCCTGAGAAGATACACTGTGCTTCAGTAGGACTACTTAACTTTCTCAACTGACACAGACAGAAGTCTGGAGAGTAGATGGAGAGGGCTGTTAAGTGTTCATCCATAATCTGATAGAACCAGTATCCTTATAAAAAGAGGTACAGTCTCCATAAGAACAGAAGAAAGGATACCTGTCTACAGAGAGAAGCCAGTTGTTTGCAAGACAGACAGCCCTTTCAGCAATCCAGTCCAAGAGTTACCTTGATTCTGGGCTTCTGGTCTCCATGACCGCGAGAAGAGGCAATGCTTACTTTTTAAGGCACACAGTCTATGGCGTTTTGTGATGGCAGTCTAAGCTGAGAGATACAGACAGCATAAGGAAATAGGACAGTGTCCTGGTTTACCAATGTGATTTCCTTTAATTCAGCATTTCCCAGAATAAATGTGAATCTGAATTACCTAGAAACCTGGTTAAGATGCAGATTATGGGTGCTGGGTAGATAACTCAGTTATATTGTGATTGCTGTGTAAGCTTGAGGCCTTGAGTTCAATCCCCAGAGACCAATTACAAAAGCCAAGTTTGGCGCCAGGGTTTTTGTAATCCCAGGGCTGAGGAGGCCAAGATGGGAGAATCCTGGGGGCTCACTGCCTAGCCAGCCAGCATCCGATATGAGTTCAAGGCCACTGAAACAGGTCTGCTCTCCAAACAACATGGACAGCATCCTAAGCACAGCACTCAGAGTTGACCGCTAGCTCCTTGCATGCACACACGTGCCTCCATGAACACGCACAAACATGCACACACAGACACACACACATACGGAGATTCTGTGGGCCTAAGGTAGGGCTGAAACTGCATTTTCAGCAAGAGCCTAGGCTTGTGATGCCACTGGTTCATGGTCCATGGTTCACACTGCTGACTAGAGGCTCCTTTATGCTCTTCTGTGCCCTCAAGATCCAGAGCACAGGGCTGACTTTACCCATGCAAAAAAGATGCTGTCCACCACTCTATACCAGCGTTTCTCACCCTGGCTTCCCTGGTTTCCCATTAGAAGTACATGGGGAGGTTTTAAACCATTCTACATCCTACGACCCACCCTGAGGGATTCTAATTTAATTAGCTTGGAATGGAGCCTGGGCATTAGTAGGTTTTAAAGCTTGAATATGTCCTTTGGATTATGAGCTGCCAGTTGAGACTTTTAACTCTTCGAAGACTTGAGATTTCTCTTATTATTCCTCGGTCTATCTTGAGACCTGGTATACTGGAGCCCTTTAATATAAGTTGGTTGAGTAAATTAATTCCTTGATCTTGGCCTAGGTTCAATGTTCCTAAGATTCTTCCACATCTACAGGGTGGGCGATTTTTTTTTTAAAGAAAGGAAGGTGGTGCTGGAAATGACATATTTATGAGGTGACAAAGTCAAAGGTGAGTGTGTCAGGGGGCCCTGAATTAGGAAGTAAGCCAACTCTGGTGACATCTTATGACTCAAAGTGGATTGTAGAGAGGCCAAACTAAGGGTGTCAGCTTTTCTAAAGTTACTGCAAGAAAAAAGTTTTGCTCAATATATTTTAAGTAGTCCTGCTTAACAATTCTTCTAGCAGTAGTAAACTGCAACTAAGCAGTTTGTTATTTAGTCTGTTTATATATTTTAAAATATCCAATGAATACATAAGGAGGAAACCAAGCTGATTATAGGCCAGGCAGCCTAGCAAAGAGGATTATTGGGAAACTTCTATTGACTACAGAAGAACTTTATTTTAAACAAGCTCTCAAGTGTTGAAAAGTTAGGACAGTCTCAGAAAAGGAGTTCATCATAAATAAAAGGAACATTGGTCTGGGACACTTCATGGTAACAGCAGAGGAGACCGAGTAGTTGAAGAATCAAGTTGTAGTAAGGGTTATCTTGAGTAAAATAGCTTGTGGAAAGGTCTGGATAACATTGATTTCATCTGCACCTCTGAACCATGGATCCGGATTATTGTAGAGAAGTTTGAAGAAACCCTATTAGCACTTAAGTCCTCAACCTTTTATTTTTGGTTTTAGAAACTGAAGCCTCCCAATTTGAAGGGTTTTCTCAAAATTACAGAGCCAGGGCTGGTTAGTAAACCTCCTAACTCCAGTCCTGTTTGTACTTAGCTGATGACATAGTAGGAGATGCAGGGAGCAGGTTGCCCTGTGAATCATTTAACATCATTCTTTCCTTCCCCTGTGACCCAAGCAGTTCAAGGAAGCTGGAGATGTATTTGCTGCATTTGTTTTAACAGAGTGCATAAAGTTAACTGTTTTGTTGTTATGTGTTTGCTTCTTTGTTTTAGCTTTTTCAGGCAGGGTTCTATGCAGCTAAGGCTGTCTTTGAACCCACTATGCAAGCATGAGATATGTAGACCAGGCTGGCCTCAAAGTTCAGATCCCCTGCCTCTTCCTCCTGAGTACTGGCCTTACTCAAGTGTGCCACTATGCCTGGCTTCTTAAGCTTTTCTTTTGACCTGATTCAACAGTGACTCAACAGTGATTCCAGATTTTAAAGAAAGTTTATGGGAGAGAGGCTAAATAATACAAAGTCTGTAACATAGAAAATTGTACAAAATTGCTACTGAAGAAGTAGTGATAGGTATTATTTAGTCATAGGACCTACTAACTTGATCTCTGTGCATTTGTGTGTGAGTGTGTGTATATGTGCATACATGTTCCATTGCATCCATGTGTTTGTCTAGACCTTGCTAGGCAGAACTGCTGAATTGGACAAATGGGGAACAGTCCAACATCATCGCTTGCTACCATGACAGACTATCTAATCTCCATGAAACATGATTACTGGCCTGTTCAGAAAATGTACGTACTATGTTTCTCATTATGTTTTTTAAAATTAAAGTACTGAAGACCATTTTCTCCCTTATAAGATCTTGATATACATTTCTCTTTTTTTTTTTTTTTTTTTTTTTTTTTTTTTGTCTTTTCGAGACAGGGTCTCCCTGTAGCCCCAGCTGTCCTGGAACTCACTCTGTAGACCAGGCTGGCCTTGAACTCACAAAGATCCGCCTTCCTCTGCTTCCCAAGTGCTAGGATTAAAGGCGAGCGCCACCACGCCCGGCCAACATTTCTTTGAAATATAACAACACTTTTCTTTTGTTTCTTGGGGGGTCATTTTGAACTATTTGGATCCCAGCATTTCAGAAGGGACATTGTGTTAGTATATCAGTAACCATAGCACCGAGGAAGTAGAGTCAGGAGCATAGCAAGATCAAGAGTGGCTATCAAGTGAGACCTGTCTCAAAAAGAAAAAAAATCACAAACTGAATAAAAAATAAAAAAAAAAAGAAGCAGGTAATATCAAAAAGTAGAAGTACCCCTACAATGTGTTAGGATTATTTGAAGCTGTTAAGGCTACATCACAACAGGATGAGACCATATGGTGGACAGCCAGTGAGAGGGTCAGGAAGTCCCACCTTCACAAGGAGCTGGCAAGCCTTCCTGCTGGCTCAGATCTACTCCTATGCTCCAGCAGCAGAAAGGCAAGGGCAGTACAGGAGGGAATTGGCAAGAGTTGGTCAGAAAGCCTGGAGATGCAGCTGTGTATCAGTAACTGACTGAGCAACCCAAACTCTTGACACAACCTGTCTACTCAGAGGCAAATTGTCAGAGTTGGGCTCAATTTGTTTTAATACATCAAATCTTTACTGAACATCCATCCACAGAGCTGGCTCATCAAGTTCATAAATAAAATTGTGAGTTTGAGGAGTTAGAGAATGAGGGGTACTCCTCTACATGTGTCCCTGTGGTTGCAGCCATAAAGGCCATCTCATCCCTGTGATTTCAGTGCAGATTTACCTACAGGAGGAAGAGATGGACTGATCTTGCTTCAAAGTCATGATCGTTGTCATTGGTAATACAAAGCATTTTCTTTTCAAGGATCTTTGAGGAGGCCATTTTGGCTCTAATGTACTGATCTACCTGGAACTGAAGCACTGGGGACCCCCAGTGCCACTTTCTTTAGTTTAAGATATTCTCAGTTGTCACTTGCCTTTGGGATCCGATCAGGTGGCCTGCCTGCAGGTGCGTCTGGTATAATCCTTATTGGAGTGTATTCTCTTCTAATTTTAGGGAAAGAGTACTGGGATGGGGCTGTAGTTCAGGTAGCAGAGTTTGTTTAGCATGCACGAGGCACTGGGTTGGATTCCCAATACCACATAAACTGGGTATGGTGGTGCATGTTTGTAATCCCAGCATTTTGGAGGTGGAGGCAGGAGGAACAGAAGTTCAAGGTCACCCTCCACTACATAGTGAGTGAAGTAAGCCAGGGGCGTATGAGACTCTGCTAGAAAGGAGGGAAAGGGATGTGGGGAAGGGAGGGAGGGAGGGAAAGAAAGTGAGAAAGTGAGAAAGAGAGAAAGAGAAAGATAAGAAAGAAAGAGAGAGAGAGAGAGAAAGAAAGAAAGAGAAAGAAAGAAAGAAAGAAAGAAAGAAAGAAAGAAAGAAAGAAAGAAAGAAAGAAAGAAAGAAAGAGAGAGAGAAGAGTGATGGAGGATAAAGGGAAAACCAGAGCTCGTAGGAACTGAATGATGAATCATCTTTTCAGGAAACAGTGTTGCTTTTCTTTTTTTTTTTTTTTTTTTGTTTGGTCTTTTTGAGACAGGGTCTCCCTGTAGCCCCAGCTGTCCTGCAGCTCGCTCTGTAGACCAGTCTGGCCTTGAACTCACAGAGATCTGCCTGCTTCTGCCTCCCAAGTGCTAGGATTAAAGGCGTGCACCACCATCCCTGGCAGAAACAGTGTTCTTACAATATTCTAAAACCTTTTCAAAGCTGTTGACTGGTTAACCATAGCACCCAGGATGTATGGTAGATTATGGGAAATTTTTTATTTTTCTCCCATTTTAAGCCTCTATGAAAAAGAAAAAAAATCATATTATTTGAGTGAGAGATAATGATAAATCTTGGATAGTAATTTTCAGTACTGGGCTGTTCAGGATGTAAAAAAAATGAAAACAATTGGATTATATTTCTATTTTTATGATATATTTTAAAGCTGAAAAAAAGCCTTCCAGATAAACCAACATTACCTTTTTTTAGATTTAAGATTTTTAAAGGGAGTTTAACTGCCTGTGGAAAGCAGTTGCTCTTTAACTATTGGTAATGTTTTCGGCAGACGTGGAAAGGGGAAGCCTGTATACTTTTGTATTTTTAACTCTTAACAAAGGAGGAGATGGAGGACGGTGAGGGATGAGAAGAGCATTAAGCTCAGTTTGGCCTCAGACAACCCATGATTGCGTCGTGCTGGCCCCACCAGCGAGCACCAGCAAACACAGTGAACTATCTGCAGGTCTTCAAACATCTGGACGTTTGGCATCCACAACCAAAGCATCTGGACAACTTGTTTGAATTCTCTCCTTGTTTTCCAAGTTTTGCTATCCTGTCACAATAGTGATTGTGGTGGTAGGGTACTTCCTTGGCTCTCCACAAAGCCAGGCTAATGCTTTTACCTGCACCAGCTTGTTTAACCCTTACCAGATCAAATGAGTTCTGAGCTATACTGTTGCCCTTCACAGATGAGAGTGCTAGGCTCAGAGGTAAGCGAGGAGCTGAGATTTGAACCCCATCTGCTAAATATAAGCCCTGGGCTGCTCACGCTATCCTGTTTTGCCAAAATGGCGGCAGGGAGTCGGGCCAATAAATGGCATATACTCCATTTGCAGCAACACTATTGAAAGACAGAAAGAATGTATAATATTTAAGTCATAATATTACTCAGTAATATCACAGTTTTTAGCCAAGTTGGGGAAAATGGTTCTCTTGATTTATTCTGGTTGTTAACATAAATGTGTTCAAATTCATTTGATAGTTGTGTATTCCACTTTGGGTACTAACAAAAAGGCTAAAACTACTTGCATCTTGTCAGGTAGAAGGATTTTTAAGGACCAGCTGACTATGGTGTATCTACCTGTAACTCCAGTACTCATGAGGCAGGGGGACCACACATTTGAGGCCCTCCAGAGCTGGCTAGTAAGACACTATCTCAAAAAATTCATCTCAAAACAAAACAAAAAATTGAATAATAAAAACCAAACGAATGAATTTTTAGATAAGACTTGATGCCCAGTTAGTGTTATAGCTTTAACTATGTAACTGTGAAGAAATAATATAAACTTGTAAGCCTCAGTTTCCCTAGCATTAAGACACACATAATCATCACCAACCTCGTTCCTCTTGGCAAGATGGAGTTGAATAATCTGTACCTCCTGGCTGATGATGTGGTCTCTGAGAACGGCAATGACTACTGTCAGCCCAAGTGTTTGCCATAAGTTATTATGTGGGAGAACTGCAGTTCATGGGACCACTCAAGGAGACTGTAGCCCGGGAGGACCACTGGAGATCAGAGAAACCTCTTGCAACGTTCACAGTTTCTCCTTGGTATGTATCTTCGTATTTGGAGAAGGTAGCAGCTTCCTCTACCACTACTGCCCCCTGCTGGCTGGGGAGGACAAGACTAGATGGCAGAGGTGCAATGCAAGCCTCTCACTTCTTCTCTCTGCCAGGTCCTCGGGTTTCTTTAAATATTAAAGCTGAATAACTGTAGGCTCCTATAAAAAGATGTGAGGGCATGAATATGGACGTTGCCTCTTTAGTACTGTAAAATTTTATGGTTATGTAGAAATTTGATGTTAAAAAGGCACGTTGAAATTCTTCTGGATAAATAATTAGTAATGCCCGGAGACAGATTGAGGGGGTGGTGCTTTTTTTCTTCTTTTTTCTTCCTTGACTTTTCAATGGAGACAGCTGGTTTAAGCATCTTCAGCATCCAAAGCTTTCGGGGGAGCATTATATAATCTCAGTGCAGACACCAAATGAAATAAGAAATTCCTCGTTTGGCAGACAGAGCTTGCATATCGAGTTCATAAACTTTAAGACTGCTCCCAAGTCCAAAATCAGAGACAACCTGCTCCAAGTAAGCTTCCCATTTGCACTTAATTAGGGAGTGTGTTTTGGAGGTCAGTGAAAACCAGTGCAGTATGTTTTCATAATAACTTTCCTCACAATAAAATTATTTGGGAGGCAGCTGTCCAACGTTTTCTGGAATGAGGACACGGAGTGAAGTTATTGGATACCTTATCTGGAACTGCCCAGAACTCTGTCTGGGATCCAAAGAACACACAGTGCCTTCTGGATTAGGGGCAGGGGGCCAAATGCTTTTATAGTCTCAACAATTTTCTTAGCGGTGAAATTTTGCTTTATTGCAAACAGCTAAATGAAGTAGGTTTGAGGATTCCAAACACCAGAGAACAGAAGCTTTCTCAGACCATGTCTTTCTCACAGAAGAGAAGCAGAAAGCATTTGAGTTAAGTCAAACATGAGCATCAGGGTTAGAGAATGTGGTTGATGCTTTAGGCAGGTAGTGAGACTCCAGGTACTGGAGGATGCTGGTGTGGACCTGGGCTACTCAAAGATGGCCCAGTGAACTTCAAACACACCCGGATCACTGCAGCTGCAGGAAACTGTCTCAGGGGAAGCTATCCTTGCTCCAAGATCCTCAGAGAATAAGGAGACAGAATGAGTCACAATCTGAGCAAATCAGGAAGAGTACATTTCCTTAATAGGTTAAGCAGCCAAATTTTGGCAGGCTAAGCTCTTCGTAGGTATATTCAGTTATTTAAGTACTATTGTAGCAGCTTGGGCTACAGAGTGAATTTCAGGCCAACCTGATTTAGCTACCTCAAAAATCAAAAGGTAAAAAGAAAACAAAACTAGTTTTTGAGTTGAGTGGAGGATGCTGTACACCTGTAATCCCAGCACTTGGGAGGAAGAGGTTGGAGGATCAGGGGTTCAAGCCCAACCTCTGATATGTAGTAAATTCAAGCCCAACCTGAGCCTCATGGGAAGACCCTGTTCCTTCCCCCGAAAAGATAAAATTGTATTTTAGCTACATCTAAATTCTCTCTGGCTTTTATTATTCATTTATCCATAAGGACATGGCCCCAAGAGAGATGCAAGATTTCCAAGTCGAGACTGTTTTCCTTTATCCATAGGGGGCTGGTAGCTTCAACGTGTGACAAAGATCTTCCATTCAGGACCTGTTTAACCTGCATTTCTCGCACACGCACACACACAACCAGAGGTAAGATCAGTTACTTTATACTGTGTATACTCAATGATAAACTGTATTGAGGCTTCTTAACCATGATCTCCTCGAAGTTCCAGTGTCCAGCTGCTGTACACACCAGATGACTGAAGAAGACCCATGACTGATGTGACGTGACCAATGCTTTGGAAGGGGAACACTGTTTCTCTGTAGTCTTAATTTGGTGGTGCTGGTGATAACAGGGAATCTGTCATACTTTGTTTCTAAGGCTTGGCAGATCAGTTAGCCTTGGCCTTTACATGGTACCTGTATATAAATCCTGCTAAGTTCAGTTCAGCTGTCACTTTGAATGTCAGCAGAAGGTTGATTTTATATATGAACTCTGATGCTTTGATATTTCAGGCATCTACTGTGGATTTTACACTGTGTGGTAGGCAGCTGCTAAGCTAACCCCCAGTTCTCCCTGAATCCTGGTATTGATGTCTTTGTGTACAGTTGTTCCTTTATATCATGGGAACTGGTTCCAGAATATCCATTCCCTTCCCTTCCAAAGAGTATGTGTGCTCAAGTCCCTATACAGATGGGTGGAGTAACCATAACCTGTGTACATTGTTCAGTGTACTACATATCATGCTTAGATTAGTTTTAATGTCTAATATTTCTGTTTTGTGTTTTTAATTATGCGTTTATGGGTGGGTACGTACACGTGAGTATGGGTGCCCTGAGAGGCCAGAGAAAAGCTTTGATTCCCCCTGGAGATGTGAGCTGCCCAGTAATGGGTGTGAGAACTGAACTCAGGTCCTCCGTAAGAGCAGTATACATTCTTAACTGCTGAGCCATCTCTTCAGCCATGTTTTTGTTTTCTGAGACAAGGTTTTACTTTGTAACCCAGACTATCCTCAAACTCATGACCATCTTCCTGCCTCAGCCTCCTATTACAGATTACAGGGGTTAGCCACCACACACAGCTTAATGCAGTCAGTGTAAATGCTTCATGCACAGTTACCTTACTCTGTGGTTTGGGAACTTGACAGAGAAAACAGCAATCCATTCAGCCCAGATACATCTTTCTTTTCAACTAGTTTCAGTCCCAGCTGTGGCTGAACATGAGGATGTGAAGCTGGGAAATATAGAGAACCTGCTCTAATTCTGCCCTCTGCAGCTTGGTTTAACTCATTAAGTCACTTTTGATGAATAAAGTGTGACAAAATGATGGGATGTAACCATGAAGATTAGGTTAGAAAATGACTGTAGTTTCCACCTTAGGTGCCCTCCCTCGGCCCATAGGCTCTCCCTTTCAACAGCTAATGAACACTGAGATGCTAACTTCCCTGTGGGTGAGCCCGGAAGGCTATCCAGCCAAGCTCGCCATGGATGCAGTCCCACCTGGAGTCTTCATTGAAGCTTGTAGGGAACCTGGAGGCAGAAGTCCTCCAGCTGAGTCAGGCCCAAAGGACTGATTCAGAGACACTGGGAGATTGGTGTTTGTCCTGTGAAACATCCAAGTTAGAGAGTTACTTGTTACATAGCAACTGATAATTGATACACGTTTATATCTCTGTTCTTGGTTAAATATCACCAAGTGTAGATCTCTGATGACTTTAAAATCAATGCTTTTTAGAGCCTTTATAAAATTCTATTTTTATAAATTCAAGTTAGAGTGTCCTGCTTTAATGGATTTCTAATATAAGGACTCTGGGAGTAGCGAAGCACACTTCTGATGGTGTCTGTTCATCTCCCTAAATGACCAGCTTGTCAAAGTGCTAACTACTCTGCTTTAAATTGTTCACTGTGAAACAGTATAACCAAGAGAGTCCAAAGCAGGGTGTGTGTGTGTGTGTGTGTGTGTGTTTTCGTTATAAGATTGAACATAAATGTCTCAGGGTGAGAGGGTGCAATGGGTCAGGGCCCCGAGCCCAGGAAGACTTCCGAGCCACATACAAACAATACTGTGTATCCCCCTTCGTTTCCTGTGAGGTACGCAATCCCCCGCCTGTCGTGCAACTCTCTAAAATTGATTTGGACCTTCAGGGGCCTTCTGTATTAGGGCGGAGGGAAGCTGGACTATTATTTGTCCTGAAAAGGTTTCCTGTGCTCCACTGAGATCCACAGATTCCCAGAAGGCTTTGCTGCTTCTAGCAATTCACCAGCCACCAGGCAACCTGCAGAGCGCCTTCTGTTCCCCGGAGTCCATCCCCTCGTTCCTTCCTTCTCTTCTCACACGTCCACCTTCCACACTTCACCCCAAAGCAGATTGGGGTGTGGAGCGAGGAAAGGAAAGGGAAATAGCAGAGCTCACAGACGCTGTTCATCTGTTCTTAAAGTGAGGCACTTCCTCAACCACGCATAGCCCGCTGGGTAATTTAGCATCTTGGACATGTGCTGGTTTGGAGAATCTACCATCTTGAAGTCCAGGAACATCAGACCGCCAGGCAAGTGCTCTTCCCACCAAGTTATGTTAACAGGTCTAATTAACAGAAAATACTGCATGCACACATGCCCAAATTTGGAAGAGAGAAGTTAATCCTGCCATTAAGATTTTGGGGGCTGGAGAGATGGTTTAGTGGATAAGAGCACTGGCTATTTTTGCAGAAGACCTGGGTTCTAATCCCAGCAACCATATGGCAGCTAACAACCATCTGTAACCGCAGTTTTAGGGGATCCAACACCCTCTTCTGTTCTCCATGGGAATTGTATGACACAGGTGCACTTACACATGCAGGCATGACACTCATACACATAAAATAAAAATAATAAGTACTTAAGATTTCTGAGATAATGCCACTTAGTCAGAAAACACATTTTCTTTTTTTTCTTTTTTTTTTTTTTTTTGTCTTTTTGAGACAAGGTCTCCCTGGAGCCTCAGGCTATCCTGGAACTCACTCTGTAGACCAGGCTGGCCTTGAACTCACAAAGATCTGCCTGCCTCTGCCTCCTGAGTGCTAGGATTAAAGGCGTGCGCCACCACGCCCGGCTAAACACATTTTCTATAAAAGAAAATGAAAGGTATTTTTCTTCCTCCACTTTCATCTGGAATTATGCTACATTTAGCATTTTCTCCAGTGGTTACTTTCTACAAATCTGTACAGAATGCTATCATTATGGACAGTTTGTCTGACTTTTCTTCAGTCCATAGTTGTAGATATTCCTTGTTCTCTGAGGCTGAGGAGAACTCGGCTTATTACAGAGGCTGCACTGTCCCTCCTCCCTTATTCTTCCTTCCTGGCCCCTCTCTTGCAGAAGTCCATTGTCCACCATGTTCTCTAGAGGTCTCTTCATTCCTCAGCGTCTTGGTGCTGGTTAACTGGAGGAGAGTTTTATATTAGAGTTTTATTAATAACTAAAGCTGTTTCATGTATAACCAGAAGGTCACCTTTCCTCATCTGAAGTCCTGTCACTTCTGTGGCTGTCAACAGACAAATGTTCCCTCCAGATTGTGCAAAGTTTACATTTTTATTTTATATATGTGGGTGTTTTGTCTGCATGTAGCTAAATGCACCGCCTGCATGCAGTACTTGCAGAGACCAGAAGAGGGCATCTGATCCTCTGGAACTGGAGTTACTGACAGTTGTTAGCTGCCAGGTGAGGGCTGGAAACCCAAGTCCTCTGTAAGAGCAACAAGTGCTCTTAACCACTGAAACATCTGTCCAGCCAATAGGTTGTGCCAAGTTTAAAACCACACTTTCCAGACACAAGAGAGTTTCTGCAGTGATAAGGAAGTGAACGGACTGAAGAGATATCCATCATCCTTAATCCCTGCCCACCAGAGACCTGGCTTTCTCTTTGGATAGTTCTTTAAGATCTATGCAGGAAGAGTAGCTGGCTGGTGCCTCAAAGGTACTTCCTGTTTTCATCAACATATAGCTCTTACTCTTCCTTTCTGTGAAACAAATAGCATATTACAATTGCCAGACGGACAGTGTGCTCTGACAAAAAAACATTATTAACAGATGACTTGTAAAACTGTCCTTGAAGTTTTATAATGGAAACAACTGTTATTTTTTTAAATAACAGAGCCCAATAGGAAACATCTGTTGAATTATATCTTCATTATCATATAGCCAATTTTATTTATCAATTATTAAATGACACTTGAGGGCTAGGTTTGATGTCACAAACCTTTAATCTCAGCACTTGGGAGGCAAAAACAGGTAGATTTCTGTGAGTTCCAGGCCCACCTGGTTTAAGTAGAAAGTTCCAGACCAGCCAGAGCCACACAGTGCGACCATTTTGCAAACCATAAAGAGACTTGCATGCATTTCTCTATTAAAATGACTCCTGTGCCACTGGCCAAATCGCTTAGGCCCTCTGGGCATCCATTTCTACATCTTCAAAAGTACAAGAAGTTGGAGCTGGAGAGATGGCTAAGTGGTTAAGAGCACTGGCTGTTCTTACAGAAGACCTGGGTTTGATCCCCAGCACCCACATGGCAGCTAGCAGTCTTCAATTCCAGTTCCAGAGGAATCCAGCGTCCTCTTCTGGCTTTACTGGGATTGCATGACCTAGCTGCACTTATAGACACGCAGGCAAGACGCTCAGACTCATAAAAATAAAAATAATTAAATACTAAAAAAACGTAAAAGTACAAAAAGCAACCTGTGACCTTTATTCGTGTTTGGATGTGGGTGGGATGGGCAAGCAGGATTCTCAGATGAGCCCCAAGCCTTGAGCCAGCTAACAGGTTCAAACCTTTCCTCTTAAACATCATAACTAGAACCACTCAAAAAAGAAAGCAGACAGGCCAGATGAGCTCAGTCTTCACTTCCTGCACCAATGGAATTTCTTTTATGAGCAATTAAAGGCCTTAGTCCATTTGCAGTTGAGTCATTAGTAAACTGTCCCTTGTTCTCCACTAGCTTGTGCCCAACTCCCTCCCAGGCAGTCTTGCTGGAAATACTGCAGTTCCTCTACAGAGTGGTTCCTAACCTCTGTGAGCTTGGCACGAGCTTGGCACGCTCAGTGAGGTGACATGTTTTGGTTCTGTCAGGAGGGAGGCAGTTGAAAGCTGCCCTTCTGGTTGTGACTCCCATAATGAGAATGACTCAGATGGGGCCAGGGCTCTCCATGTCCTGTGTGCTTCTGGGAATGGAAATACACATTTGTGTCCAGAAGGAGTGAAGGTGTGCCAGGAGACCTTGTTCCACCTGTGGTCATGAAGCATGACCTGAACACCTCTTTAATATCTTGATTTGATTAAATTAAGGAAGCATGCGTTTGTTTTTTTACACGTCTAGCTGGCCTACTGAGAATAAATCTTTATGAATGCTGAATAAAGAATCAAGGAAAATTTGCATATCAATACCCAGACTTCAAGGTGAACAAGAGCAAAGCTCTTCTTATTGGAGAAAAATGGATTTTTCTCGTTACAATCTTCCTTGCTTACCTCAGAGTCTTCAAGAGAAGTCAAATTCATACTCCACATTGACCATCATTTTCGTTTTATATTTTAATTAATTAATTAGAGACAGGTTCTTCACGTAGTCTCAGCTAGCCTGGAACTTGCTATATAGACCAGAACATGAGACCATCCATCTCGTGGAGATCAGACTGCCTCTGCCTCCTGAGTGATGGAAGCAAAGGTGTCGACCACCACACCCAACTATTTTATTTTGTTTTAAAGATAAGGTCTCAGTACACAGACCAGGCCAACCTCAGATTCACTCAAGCATGATCTGTGATCCTCCCGTCTCAGCCTCCCAGTGCTGGGATTCCAGGTGTGCACCACTATGCCTAGCTGACCACAATCATCTTGAGGAACAGCTAATTAGTGTTTTTCTGACACATCTTTGTAAAAAAAAAAATACTCCTAATACCATTGGAATCTGAGCTCCATCTCATGGTCAGCACCTCCACCTGGGAGAATTTCCATCCTGTGCTTTCTTTGCTTTCAACCACTGGTTGAAAAGTCAAATTTCATCACTACAGTTAGCGGGGACATTCCTAAGGACACAGAGTCACTGCACAGTTAGAAGTGCAGGGACCTGGGGAATTGTCCATGCTTACCTATCCAACCCATGTGGGACTCTGTGCCATTGGGACAGTCTCTTCAGAGCTCCAATTTACCTTTTGGGTTTCTTTGGATATTTCAGACCATGATTTATTCAAGCTATAATCTTTCTCTTAAATCACTGTGCCTGTGTGATGTATCAGTTCTTAGCTTTAGAAGCTGAATAATGATTCTGCCCTACCTACCTTGCAAGCTCATTATAAAGGCCAAGAAGGCTGATGCATTTAGTGACTTTCCCAAAAATGTAAAATTATGACATAAACAAAATAGTTGAATCCATTGATACCAACATTTTGATATGAAATCATCCTGGTTCAGTGCCATGAGCATGGACTAGCCTGGGCTAAGTCCAAAGGCACCAGGGCACAAATATTATAATACAATCTAATTTCGTTGATTCCCACACAGGTTACTTCTATAGTTCTAATTCTGTCCTGTCTTAGTCTATCTCCCCAAGGCTGCTCACCTACATGGCATTCTCTTTGCCTCTTGGAAGCGATGGAGGGCGTCCACACTAGGGAGTTCCAAGAAGCCAGTTGATTGGCTGAAGAGGATATCTCTTGGACCCGGGGCTGTGGCAGGTCAGGCAGGCCGATCCGGACAGCAGCAGTGGCCAACAGGGTCAGTGTGCACTTCAGGCGAATTGGTGTCCTGTTGGGGGCAACATGTCTGGGTGTTCTCAGCTGAGAGGTTCACAGTGGCCTCTCACAGCGGGTCCCTCGAGGGGGAGTGAGAGTAAAGTCATTCTACACTTCCCAGATTAAATAGGCCACAGCTGGGTGTGTGGGGTGCTCTGGGTCTCAGGTGCTAATCTCAGGTTTGTGCCTAGGGTCCTCCCTGCATAGCAGGTGGTTGTCTTTCCTGTCTGGGGTCACACCTCATTCAAGATGGGGGACCCAGGACTGGTTATCAGGTCCTTGTGTCCATGCCACCTCTGGCCACCTAATCAATTGAGTAAAGTCAGTCTTTTGGTCTCTGTTGAGCCCCTCTGTGGATGACCTAGTGCTGAGTGCTTATCTCTAAAGCAGCCCTGAGTTGGAGCAGGCCTCTTGCTAAGTTTAACATTTGCTAATTTCTTTAAGGTTACAACATTTCATACATTATCTACTGTTAGTTTAATCCTAACTACTTCTAATTCGTACAACTTCTATATACTAACTATGCTCCTAACATTCAGTCATTCAAAGAAGATGAAATGAATCTTTTTTTTTTTTCTTTGGTGTTTTAAGACAGGGTCTCCCTTTAGTCCCAGCTGGCCTGGAACTCTCTATGTAGACCAAACTGGCCTTTAACTCACAGAGATCTGCCTGCCTCTGCCTCCCCAGTGCTGAGATTAAAGGAGTGTGCCACCATGCCCTGCTCAAAATGTATCTTTTTTATGCTTGGGATCTTTTGAATTCCTTTCCCTCAAACTATAAAAGCTTATATGCATTTTGGCTTAGCATCTCTGTGTTCTGGCCACTTAATAAGCTGACGTCATAGTAAAGGTTAAAAGAAGCCAAATCTACTGTGGCCTAGATTCCTGTGTGTGTGTGTGTGTGTGTGTGTGTGTGTGTGTGTGCATTTAGGAGAATGCGTACCTTTGACCCAGCTACTATCTGTGTTCATACAATTAAAAAAAGAATAATGACTCATTAGCCAAACAAGCTTGAGAAAAAAAATTACTCACTTAACACAATCACAGAGACTTCCTTGCTGTTCCACTTCGTTGCTTCTTGTGTGAGTAAAAACAACATGCTAAATGGAGACTCTTGGGACCCCAAGGGACCAATTAGTGCCACGGGACTTCCTCCCTGCCCGCCATGAAAATAACTATTATAATGGTCTGTGATATTAATATCAACTTTGGAAAAGTCAGGCAAGCACTCCTCAGGGAAGGAAGTGGCCTAAACAAGAACCTTGGAATGTGCAGGATTTGACCAGTCTTGAGGCCACATCTTTTTATAAGCTGCATCACATAGTTACATGAAGTGGGGGCACGCCATGGACGAGTGGGTTAATTAGGGTAAAAAGGCCACCAGGGTGGTCAATCTCTGATCTCAAATGCTGAGATGTGGTTATTAGGGGGAAGTTTTTGGAATTAAATTTCTCAGAAATGTAATCTTTTTCCAAAGCATTTTCCTCTCTCCCTGAATTTCTGTACATTTCTGTCCACCACAGAGGCAGGATGTTCTTTGATGGCCTCTGTTTGTATTGGAGTGTAGACGTGGGGACGAGGAGTGGTGGGTGCACCTCCCAAGTATTCTGTGGCTTGGTGGGGTTTTCCAGTGGAACTAGAATGTAGGGCAGAACCAGATGGCATGTGAGCTGCGACAGGGGTAGTCCAGTTTAGAATGCCTTGCAGTGCAATTACAGGAATTCCAACAGGCCCCAGCCCCACCCGGCCCCGATGAGGCCTACTGTCTGTGAAGTAATAGGGAGAATCCATTTTCTTCTGGCTCATCAAATTCTCTTCTCTAGTGTATGCAAAGGGCGGGTTGGTGTTTTGGGTTCTAAATTGCTGAAGTGATTGAACTCCACTCAAGGGTGGTCCCAAAACTCAATAAAGAATACAAATTCTCCTGGGAACAGATGTTAGTGGTTCACTTAATTACCTAGGAGGTATTGCCTGAGCCAATGATCTCCATCTAATTCCTGGACAGTGGCTAATGGTTTGGCCAGAGGGTCAGACTTGGAAAGAATAATATTAGAGGATGGGAAAGAAGCTGGGTAGATGCCTGAGGATGAGACTGTCCATCTGTAAGAAAAGGCCTCGTCAGGGAGAGAGCTTTATATCAGAAAGACCAATGGTTTCTTTGTCCTGGAAATGTCCTTCCAAGTCTCTTCCTGGTCTGATCAAGGGACTAAAATATGGTGGCAGTGATGAAGGCTGTCCATGAGTCTGAGTAACAGAGATGTCCTCTCAGCATGGTGACCTACCTAGTGCCACAGTTAAGTCCCCTTTGGGTAGGAGTAGCAACTCCTGAGCAGCACTGTACTGCACTCAGGAGGACCAGCTAACTTTAAAGCTGACCATGTTGTGGAGCTAGAAATCATCCTCACTGCAGTCAGTACCTGGGTTGTATTTATGCTTGCTCCTGGCTAAAATTTTCACTAGTTAAAATTTAAATTCTGAAACATCATAATTTTTTTTTTATTTGTTTGTCTGTTTGAGACTGTGTCTCTCTGTAGCTCCAGCTGGCCTGGAATTCACTATGTAGACCAGACTGGCCTCTATCTCACAGGGATCTTCCTGCCTCTGCCTCCTGAGTGCTGGGATTAAAGGTGGGCTCCACCACCCCTGGCTCAATAATGCTTAAACTTTACCTGCTTTTGTTTTCAAGGCACTGTCATCTTTTCATTTAGTTTTCATATTTCTTGAAATAAAAATTGACTCCATAGAAGAATAACACTGTTCTAATAAATGACTGAACTAAAGCAAAGGGCCGATGGCCACAGGATGCCCTGGCCTAGCCTCGTGTCCCACTAGCCATGAGCTACTGACCTTACAGTAGGAGTGATCTTGAAGACCTAGATGTGGTACCTACTGGCTTCTGTTAAAAATGTGTGGGTGGTGGGCTGGAGAGATGGCCTAGCAGTTAAGAGCGCCGACTGCTCTTGCAGAGGACCCAGGTTCGATCCCCAGCACCCACATGGCGGTTGAGAACCGTCCGTAACTCCAATTTCAGGAGAACTCCAGTTCCAGGGGAATCCGATGCCCTCTTCTGACCTCGGAGGCCTTGCACGACACAGGTGCACAGACCTACATGCAGACAGTACATTCATACACATAAAATAAATAAATAAAATTTAAAAAAATGTGTGGGTGTTGGTTAGGAAGAAGCATTTTCTTTAAATTAATGGTGAATGAATAGTATTCTTCTGCCTGTTTTGGAACACAAATTCAGGAGACTTGGGTATGAAATATAAATATCTCTCCCCATCCTGATCAAACTGTCCCTGGGCTCTGCCGGTCTACTGAATTTTAGCACTCAATGAAGACCTGCTTTCACCAAGAAGTGACACAGCAAGTCCATAAAACTGGGAGCTGCAAAACCAGTTGGTCACTCAGGGACTCTCACACCACTGGAAACTCATGAAAAGAGAACATTGATTTTTTTTTTCTAGGTTCATGGATCCTGACTTCTAAAAAAGAAAGGAAGGACCAAGCACCTCCTCTGCCATCTTGAGCAGTCAAGGGGATCAGAAGATTGCAAACTTGACACAAGCAGTTACAGCAAGGGCTCAGGCATCTAAAGGGCAAGTGTTGGGGTGTAAGGAAAGGTAGTGGAGGAAAGTGGGAACACCCGCTGTGTCTTCTGGCTGCCTGGAGGAAGGCCTGCTGCATGAGCACTGTGTGGCTTGCTAGTGGTGTGCTTCCTGTTTTGTCTCAGTTTTAGAAATTCAAGATGAAGTTACATCAAGAAGAGCAGACAAGGGACAGAGAACTCAGTCACATGCTGGGTAGAGTAAATGATAGAAATGAGTTTTAAAAAAAGGTTGTAGACTATGGGATACTGACATGCAGAAATATTTTTAGAAGGACAAATCAGAAGCCGTTTTGAAGACGTAAAGCCGTTGAGGTAATACTTGCAACAGACCCACCCATTCAGTCTGAACATTCTCTTTCTTGGAGATGAATCCCATGATAGGTGGATATCATCAGGACCTCATTTTCACCAGGTCTTCCCCTTCCCAGATTTCTGGACTCAGTGTGTCCACATGGCCAGCCATACTCAGGATGTCCTCTGGACTTAGAGGACTCTGGAGTGATGTAAAGGTCAAGGGACAGGGAAGGAGCTGTTCCTGAAAGCAGAGACCACACATCTGAGAGTCTGTAGAGAGATGAGCTAGTGTGCAAGAAACCCATCCGGAGCTGATGACAGTCAGTGGATGTCCCAGGGCTGGGAGCTCAGTCCTGTAGTGATTGCCTGTGCTTCTACGGTGTCCATCCATTTTCTGAGTCAGATTGATTGGAGAGCTATTCAAATAACTTTAAAGGTCATTCTTGGTAAGGGCAACCAGAATCAAATCCTGCAATCAGATGCCATTTATTCTGCATAGAAGATGTTGGGTCCCTTCGACCTTCATTACAGTCTTCCCTGGAGATTTGTTATTCCTCCGACTTTCTAACTAGTGATGGTCTACCCTTCCTCTCTGGGTATCAGGGAGCCTTTCTGTCCGAGAACATGGCTTATCTTTTCCCTTTAGAACAGGTTTAGGAGTCAATATGAGGAAACTATCATGATGAAGAAAACAAGACTGTCCTTGAGGTTAATCTACCTGTAAACTCTCTTCTGTCCTGGGCAAAGCACTCTAATTTGCCTTCCAGTTTTACAATGCAAAGTCCTGGTTATGATTTGGATGTGGAATTTCCCCTACAAGCTCATTATCTGAATACGGGGTGCTCAGCCAGCAGCTCTCTTCTGGTTGGCTGTGGCTAATTTGGGGAGGTGGGGTTTCAAGAGAGGAGGTAGGTCACTGGGAGCTCTCTTTGGATGCTATTGCGGGGCCCTGGTCCTTGCTCTCTCTGAGTCTGCCATGGGGCGAATGGGTGAACAACTCTCCTTCACCATTTGTTCCTGCTCTTACCACGCTCTGCCCCAGCACACGGTCCTACGCCACCATGGACCGCACCCTCTGCAGTCATGAACCAGAATCAACTTTTCACCTTTGAGTTGCTTATTGTGGTTATTTTCTCTCAACAATGAGAAGAATAATTATTCTAGTTACTTCCTGGAACTGACAATAAATTGCATCCATCTTTCTCTTATAAAGCACAAGGACTTTGTAAGCTTCCATTTTAAAGATCCTTTAAGACAGAGAGCCACCCAACAGTACAATTTAGTTTAAAGCTCTTAATCTGCAAAATCTTTATTTCATTATTTTTTTATTTTATGTATATGAATGTATTGCCTGCATGTATGTAAGAACATCCATGTCCTACAATGCCCACAGAGGTCAGAAAAGAGCATGGGATCCCCTAGAACTGGAGTTACAGATAGTTGTTAGCCACCATGTGAATGCTGGGATTCGAATCAGAGTCCTCTGCAAGAGCAGCCAGTGCTTTTAACCGCTGAGCCATCTCTCAACCCCCCAAACTGTAAATATTATAACTGAAACACAGGACTCTTTGAGTTTACATTTTTAAAGTTCATTATGATTGTGTATGTGTATACATGATATGTGTACTCTCAGGTGAATCTGCCAAATGGATATGCCACAGAAGTAATACTTCTGTGAAAGTAAGATGCATTTTTGCTGAGTGTGTGTGAGGTGCATGCCTGTAATCTCAGCACTAGGGGAACAGGCAGGAGAGTGGTATGTTTGAAGTCTGTACAGGCTACATACCCAGACACTGCAAAAGAAAAAGGAAGAAAAAAGTCCACATTTCTTTTCTTTTTTTTTAATGAAATTTTTGTTACTTTTATACAATATAATTTGATGGTATTTAGCTTCCCTTCCTGTCCCCAGCTCCCCTTATTGCCCTTCACTTAGTTTAATGCACATGTGCACGTGTGCACGTGCGTGCATGCGTGCGTGCACACATATTACATACACAGCCTAATTTGTGTCTCCAAATACCCTTCAGTAAGGGGCCATCCACTGGAGAAGCCCACATTTTATCAATGCATAGTTTTTCTGATTTCTCTCATCAATCTTGTTCCCAGGATTGTGACCATTGTGCTTATTCTAGAATTTCTTTTCTGTGATTTCCCTTCTCATCTGGCAAGCTTCTACTCAACCAGTGTTTTGGAGAGCTGTTCCCATTGTTGAATCAGTGCTTCCTTCTTTTTGTTGCTGAATGAAGTCCCACTGCATCACTCTCCCACAAATTAGTAACTCATCTATTATACTGCTGATAGTTAATTGGGTTATTTTGTTTGGTTTGGTTTTCTCATCACTAATGAATCTTCTATAAAAATTCTTGTTATGTGTTTTTTTGACATATGCTTTCATTTCCCTTTGGCAAATACTTGTCATTTTTTTTGGTGATAAGATAAATGTATCTTCAACTTTATAAGAGACTGCCAAGTCTACAGAATGGGAGAAGATCTTTGCCAAGTATATAACCAACAAAGGATTGACTCTAAGGA
Organism: Rhizomys pruinosus; assembly: GCA_009823505.1. Taxonomy (NCBI): domain Eukaryota; kingdom Metazoa; phylum Chordata; class Mammalia; order Rodentia; family Spalacidae; genus Rhizomys; species Rhizomys pruinosus. The sequence goes on from VZQC01007297.1 coordinate 1,161,892, forward strand.
ATTCAAAAAATTAAACAGCAAAATAATCTAATTAATGAATGGGCTAATGAATTGAAGAGAAAGTTCTGAAAGGAAGAAATATAAATGTTCAATAAATACTTGAAGAATTATTCAACATCTGTAGCTGTCTGGGAAATGCACACTAAAATTTCTTTGGAATTCCTTCTTGTGCTAGTCAGGATGGCTTTTACCAACAGTACAAATGACAGCCGATGCTGTTGAGAATAGAAGCAAAGAGGAGCCTTACATATGGCTCCTGCAGCCACTGCAAAAATGGGAACTCCTCATCAAAAAGAACAGAGCTGCCATGTGATCTGACACTACTCCCGGGTACACACCCAAGAGAGTCTAAATCAGCTCAACATAGAGATATTTGCACATCGATGTTTATTGCTGACCTCTTCACAAGAGCCAAGACACAAAATGAACCTAGTGTCCATCAACAGATACATGTAGTACCTTGGGAGTGTGTGTGTGTGTGTGTGTGTGTGTGTGTACATGTGAGATTGATGACTAGCCATTTGCACTGCACCTGTATGGGCTTGGTTCTATGCCTCATTGCAGCAGATCTACGAAGATCCCATAGAGTTCTGAAGACTCTGTGACTTGGTGGTGAGGGGAGATATTCTTCAAAGCCTTTCTCCTTCATGGCAGGAATGGACTAGGAATTGCTCTAGAGAGTGGTTCTAACTAGCTTGAGCTTCTGGCACCTCAGCTAATTACTTGGGACACTAATTAATTATGAACAGTTTCTCTACTCTGGCTGTAGCAGGACACCCCAGGCACCCTTCTATCTCATGTCATTCTACCCCACAGAAGTAACCATCTCGATAATCTCGACCATCATCTTCTGTACAGTCTCGCTCAGATTTCAGCTGAGGATTCCCACTTCCCCGTCTGAGATTTTGAAGCTATTCTGGAGACCCTTGCTGCTTCCTTCTCTCAACTTGGATGGTGGCTCTGTGCCCTAGATTATTGCTCAGCATGCCATGGCTGTGAATTTGTCTCTGACACACTTCTGTGGCCTGTTACACAAGGTTCCCTTCTTAGTCACTCTATCTCCTTGCCCACTGTCCAGTCTCTGGTAACACTTGGCCCATGCTTCTTTTCTGGTTTATGGTTGTTTATGGTATGAAGCCTAGTCTGGAACCAGAAACATTGTGGCCAGAAGCAAAGGAATCTATGTCTTTAAATTTACAAATAAATATTACAGGTGCTATGGTATACAACCTGATGTTTTGATATAGGTGTACATCACAGAGTGGCCAAATACAATTCAGTATGTACATTAATCTTGTGTGTGGTGAGAACAGTTAGAATCTACTCAACAATCTTACAGTAACCAATATACTCTTAAAATTACAATTACTGAGTGTAAAATAGGTCTTTTGAGTTTCTTTCCTTCTTTCTTTTTTTGGTCTTTTTGAGACAAGGTCTCTTATTAGTCTCAGATGACCTGGAGCTATGTAGACCAGGCTAGCCTTGAACTCACAGAGATCCACCTGCCTCTGCCTCATGAATGCTGGGATTAAAGGTGTGCACCACCATGCCTGACTGAGTTTATTTCTTTACTTAATTGAAATTTTGTACAATTTGACCATCCTCTCCTAGTTCCCCAATTCCCCAGCCTCTGGTAATGAGGCTAAAATTCCTTCTGGGAGGTGCAGATGATATCCAGCCCCCTCATCCCTTGACCCTATAACAAGCTTAAGTCTGATTTTTGCCAAACTGCAGTATGAGAAACCAGAGAGATTATTGGGCTTACTTACAGAACAATGGGTAAGGGTTTACAGGAATGCGGGTGCTACCTTACAAATGCTACATTGGATCATGACCTCCACAGCATCGCAAAATGGTGAGAGAGCATCCCCTGGCCTTCCTCAGTTTATATACCCTCAACCCCTCCCTCTCCTGCAACTAGGGCTGACTGGTTGGTTGGGAACTGTGGCCGATTCTCCCTGCCTCTCCTTTCTTGGTGAGAGTAACAGTCAACAAGCTTGACTGTGATGATTCTAGGCAAGCAGGTGCAGCCAAGCTGGGAGGATGGCACCTGTCCATGGTCTGCCTGTCATTGTCATGGGACAGTCCTATGCAACAGATAGGAGCTATTTTAGTTTCTTTTTCTAAGTTCACCTCTTTGAAATGCCACATGTAGGAAATCCTGGGGTGTTTGTTTATTTATCACGATGTGTAGAGGTTCATCTATGCTGCTGCAGGGATGGCTTTCCTTCTCTTTTTACAGCTGAATATTATCCCATTCTGTAACTATGCCATGTTTTCTTTATCCATCCATCTATTGATGGAAGCATGACTTGGGTCCATATCATGGCTGCAGTGAACAAGGACAGACTTTAACATACTAATTTCATTTCCCTTGGATGGACTCCATGAGGATGATTCTCACCTCCCCAGATCCCCTCCAAGGTGATCTTACTGTTGAAGCCATGCGCTTTTGGTCTCTTCCTTACAGAAGTCCTCCCCTATCAGTTTCTAAAGCAATGTGGCTCACCCTCTTCTGTCCCCTGTCTGCGGGGGCAGTAATCCGCAGGTACCCGAAGGAGACCCCAGACCTGTGAGGTGGGCGAGAGAGAGAAGGAGACCCTGCGAGCTTTTGTCAAGGTCCAAATTTATTGAGCACAAGCCGTTGTATATATATCTTGCAGAAAGCAAGAAATAGGGAGGGGGTGGGTGAAACAGGGTCTGGCGTCAGAGAGGGTCTGTTTTTGCAAGATCACTGAGTTGAGACATCGGGCTGGAGTATCTGGTGGCTTTTGCTGCACGTCCGCACCCAGCTCTTGGGAAAGGCTTGAGGTGACAATTCACAGAGTTAACTTCCTTGTAAGCAAGCTCAGTGTAAGCAAGCTAAAGCCTGCTGCTCCTTACATATCCCCCTTCCTTACATTAAGAAGGTATGGATAAGTATCAGGCAGAGTGGCGTATGCAGCCGATTATGTGACCGTCCCTGTCTTAGGTTCGACCTCTACAAGACCCTCTTCCTTACCCGTCTTTGGACACCCTGTCGTCCTCAGGGCTCCTGTCTTAGGTTGGTAAGAGGGGAGAGGAAGTTGCCCATCTTTGGGGTGGCCACCTGGGCTGTTTTGGGCTAGCTCACTCTTATAAGTCCTTGACCCTGTCTACGGGTCATGTAACGTTAGGTACTCGAGGGATCCCCAAAACCTGCAGATAAGCGAGAGAAAAGAACGAGACTTTGCGAGGTGGTCAAAGTCTGATTTATTGATCAAAGACAGCGGTTTTTATTTGGCAAAAGGCGGGAAGAATCAGGAAATGGGGAGGGGGTGGGTGAAACAGGGTCTGGCGTCAGAGGAGGGTCTGTTCTTGCAAGATCACTGGGTTGAGACATCAGGCTGGAGTATCTGGTGACTTTTACTGCATGTTCGCACCCAGCTCTTGAGAAAGGCTGGTGACTTTTACTACACGTCCGCACCCAGCTTTTGGAAAAAGGCTCGAGGTGACAATTCACAGAGTCAACTTCCTTGTAAGTAAGCTCAGCGTAAGCAAGCTAAAGCCTGCAGCTCTTTACA
>VZQC01007297.1:1168048-1267707 GCA_009823505.1 Rhizomys pruinosus
TAACCTTTGTTGAAATCAAACCATGTTTTGGCTGTTTAATATAAATTTGCATCTTAAGATGGAAGGGCCAGTTCCAACTTAGAGGCAATGTTTTTATATTATCATGTCTATTAACATAATATACTTAGAACATAAAAGTACACTCATCCATACACACATGTGCGCGCACATACATACATACACACATACATACATAAGAAAGATTTGTTAGGTTGACCTGTAAGAGAAGAAAGCCATATCGTTTGATGTTCAATGAAAAACATGAAATTTTTATAATTTGTTATAGGGTTATTTTTACATAATTAGAATAAATGTCCTAGTAACTCATAAAACAGCTGAGATCCATATGCCACCTCTTAGGCCCATTTGCAACCACTTGCCTTCAATGAACTATACCTAAAGTTTACTATTCTTTCCCTATCTTGTCCCTTTTGGTCAATTATTCTTAAGCTGTCCTTTTGCTAAGCCTAACTAACCCTATATTATTTACAAATCTAAAGATTGAGGATTCCCAAAAGTAGACAGGCCAAAGTTGTTTGTAGTCTTGAAATGATCCATCTTGTCTTGCTATTAAGGACTTTGGAAAAATAATAATTATTCATAATCACAACAATTACAACCATTATTAATTATTATTAATTATCAATAATTACCATTAACCATTATTAGTCACAACAGTAATTATAAATAATAATGGTCAAAAATAACTGCCAACAATGAACAATTTACCATTAGACTGAATTTTTATCAATTATTATCAATAATCATATTCAATAACAATAACTATAACTATTGATAACAATTACTACTAATAATTAACAATAATCTATCATTAAACTGAATAATATGCATACTATAAACCCAATTAAAAATTGTTAACACTAAGGGGTATAAAGCAAACATTTTCTATGAATCGAATCTATTTTTGTTTATAGTTAGTTAAATAGATTTAAACCTGTAGGACTATAATAAATTGAAAGCAGGAACTCACACTCACTCACACATACACACAGCTTGAAGATGGGCCTAAAGAAGCATAAAACAGTTTTATTTAAAGAATTTCTTATTTAAATTAAACCAAAATATCAATTTACGTTATTAAAGAGACTTTTACCAACGTTTCTTAAAAAAAAGACAATTTATCAGACCAAGTTTGTTTTGTTAGAACTTTAAGGCCTGTAAATTCTTCTATACTTTGAGTTAAACATGCTGAGATGGATTTGAATTGCTTAATTGATACAATTTGGTAGGGTGGAGGTCCACAGTCTGTCTCCGGAGGATTGGAATCAAAGCTGTACTTTTAAAACACAATGAACACTGCCCCGGGCTGGGCTCTTGTAAAAATGTAGACTAGGCAGCCCAGAACTCACAGACATCCATTTGAATCAAAGGCATGGGCCACCACAAAGCCTAGAATTTACAAGACTAGCCTTTAGGAACACCTCTATGGAATGCTTGCTGCAAAATGCTCCGCAGGCATGCCTGTCCTTCCAGCCTCTGTGACCTTCCCCACCTGAACTGTGGCCACAAGGTGGGAGCCAGGACCCCAGGCTGCAGGGCAAATTTCAACCACATTTCAAAACCTCTAGAAGGCAATTGATGGGAGAGGAAGGGCTCCTCTCACAATTTTTCTGAATACCCACCACCTGGGAAGGCTGGGGAAGCAACAGATGCCCCCAATCCAGGGAAGCCAGAACAGCACTCATGGGCTGCATAATCGTGTCCCTCCGAGTGGGTGAAAACCCACAAAAGAATGCAAGCTTCTCAAAGCCTATCAGAGAAAGGGTCTCCGGCACACAGGCCAAATCTCCATTAGCGCCATCCACAGGCTCACCACCAGTCAACAGGAGAATTCCCTCTGCGTTCATCCTTAGCCTATGCCTTCACTGATTTGGAGATGTTAAACTTTCTCCATGCCACAACTTGAAACACAACAGCCACGGCAAACCACAGCACACAGTCAACAAACACATGCCATACATCACAAAACAATTCCTCCTGGAACATAGCTTCCTTGAAAGTGTAATTTCCCATCTTGCGGAGATTCTAGCTTACCAAACTGGTCTCCAAGACCCACAGGTCCCTCTTTTTTTTTTTTTTTTTTTTTTTGAGACGGGTCTCCCCTGTAGCCCCAGCTGTCCTGGAGCTCGCTCTGTAGACCAGGCTGGCCTGAACTCACAAGGATCCGCCTGCCTCTGCCTCCCAATGCTAGGATTAAGCATGCACCACAACACGCCTGGCTTTATCAGTCTTAACAGATAACAAGTAAAACCTTTAGAAAACCAGTTTAGAATTGTTTTATAGAAATTAGGAACCCGGGTTCAAATTAGGCCTTTGAAAAAGTTTAAGAGGCATGCCGAAAGTAAGCTTAATTTATGTGCACAATATAGAATGAAAGAACTTTGAAGTGGCCACTTTTAACAGAAACCAACACAGAGGAACACACATGACACAAATCTCAGACACATGAGAGAACAGTTAACACACAGAGAGCTTGCATAGACATTTGACTTAATATAATGAGAGATTTCCTTTTTCCTTAAGGTGGGCATTAAGTTCCCTACCCACCTTGTCTCTTATTTTGGGATGAATGGAGGGGCCGTCCAATATAACCCATGGACAGAGATCTCCAATGAATATAAAAACTTTATCAAATCTTTTTTTTTCTTTTTTCTTTTTTTTTTTTTTCTTTTTTTTTCTTTTTTACATCTAGGTCAAGGATAGGTGCTGAAGAAGGGGAGTTACACTCTTCACCTCCCATCTTGTTGGGAACAGAAGGTCATAAGGGCTAATTCATGTTTAGACAATGTGGCACTTGTATATCTGGGATAAGTTAGCTAAAACATGGCTGACACAGGACATGGGGAAGGGGGTTATTAGTCAGCATAAAATGGCTACTTCTGGATGTCCAGGGAACTCCAAAGTACAGAGTGATGCCCTCTGTTATATAACTAATTTTGGTACAGTGTCACTTTTGTGTGATTCTATGTGATACTGACCTTGAGGTCATGAGCCTTAGTTGGAGCCTTCGCCTCTTCTAGCCTGCCTACTGTATGTGTTTGTCTATAGGTCTGTGTGCCTATGTCCATGTGGTCTGTGCCAGTCCGTATGTGCCTGGGCACCTGCCTCCCAGGGGTTGCCTGTCTAGCTCTTGCCCAGGGTGAATAAAGTATGACACACTCATCAATTGCTCTATGCATCCTCATTAATCTCCATGCCCTTCATTATTCTTGACCCCTGGCCCCTGAGCCCAGCCAGACACCCCTCTCCACTGTTCCGTATAGCAAATGAGCAAAACAAAAGCAGGAGGATCTGCAGAATCCAGGTAAGCCACAGTGCTTCCTCGCCCTGCATTGTCAAGGCTGCTCAAGCAACCGTGCTCTAACTCAAGCAAATCCCCTATGGGTTAGAAAAGAATCAGGGGCTCAGAAATGCTTATGCATATAGTATATCCCAGTGCACAGAACCAGCCTGGGAAGAAGTATGTGGAGTTCCTTTAGCTACAGAGTTGATGGTAATGATCGTGGTAATGTGTAGCAATCTGCAGGATTAGCATTAGTTGTGGATGGTAATAAAAAGAAAGTTCTAGAGCTAGGGCTGCTGTTCTGGGTGGACAGGAACTAGAGAAGGAGCACTGAATTCTTGGGGTGAAAGGGTATGTTATGGGGGCTGGGGGGCTTTCTAACAACTAGAGAGGAGGTCTGTAAAACTCCCTTAATTTTAGAGGAAGGAGTCATATTCTTGGGGGAGTTCACAATTGCAGTGTTTGTCGTATGACACCTGTCTTCCTTGACTTCTACAAAAAGCTCAGACTTAAGTACTTATGCTGGCAGCAAGCAGAACTATCCAAACCAGACATGCCCTGGGGCTCGGGGTGTGTTCTGCCCAATGCCCTGCTCTGCCCTGCTCACAAGAGTTCTACTGGGGGCCTGGTAGTGGGGATGCTTCCCTCCATGAGACTCTGGGTGTCTGACAAAGGGGATGGATGATGCAGAATCCCCGTGGGAGACACAGCTCAGCCGTGCCTTGTGTTGTGGGGGAAGGGAACCACAGTACCCTGCCTTCCAGGCCATCTTCCCTTCTTCCCCCAGGTAGTGTAGCGGTGCTGCAGGGTTTTCTAGAAACCCATGGAGAGCTCCCCTGCAGGTCGGCTTTGATAATTTCTTCAGACACACGGGGCAGACTGACAAATTGACTTTCAAGTGAAAGGTCAGGGCTGAGAACCGAGAGGGTTAGAGCATCTGGATTCCCAATTAAAACGCCCGCAGAGGCAGAGGCGCCGTTTGTAGCTCAGCGTTCTTCTGGTCTAGGAGGGGATGTCAGAGGGATGCATTTGGCAGCTGCTTGAGACTCTGACCTTGGATAGGAGAAAATAAAAATTCCTTGTGGTCCTGTGTGCATGTGCGTGTGGGCGCTCACAGGACCTGCGATCCGGTGGGGACGTTCAAAAGACACTTCTCTGTCTTTGGCCCAAGCCATGTCCTGGGATTGACCTTGCAAAATCAGGGCGCATGTGTCGTCCTCAGAAAAGTTGGCAAGTCCTGCTCCAGGCAGCCTTAGGAAATTCAGATTCAAGAGCGCCCTGGACCAGAGTTTCATCCCCTTGTGCTCTTTAAGCCTGGCCCGCCTTATAGAATGCTAACGGGTCTGTGGCCAGCCACCTGCGGAGTTGAGATATTCTTGAATGTCCACTTGAAAAGAAGGCTGCAGGCCCTCCAGCTAGCTGTTCAAAGGCGCATCTGTTCTGTTTCCAGTTCGCAAAGTGTTTTCCAACGCGTTGCATGGAGAGAGCCAGGACAAGGAGGAAATTCCTGGGAGTGCCTGAAAGGCCAGGACCTGTCTGAAGGTGCCACATAGCTTTGGGGAAAGCTTGGGGGAACCCAGTCACCCCAAGTTCAGCTTTCCCCAGATGGCTTTATTTGCTCAGCTTGTGCTTTTTGAGTTCTTCCTGGCTGGCATAATTAGGTAGGTAGACAACAAAGCTCTGCATGACACTATTCTTTGTGTCTCTTTGCAGCAGTCAGCCCCAAGGAAGTCTTAAGAACCTGCTGCTGAATGATGGGACACAAAGGGCTCTCCATGGGCCAACTCATGCAGGCGCAGCAGGTGGCCCATTTTGGGGGACACTTAGGCAGGATGTTTACAGTTCACAACTGTTCTCCTTCCTCCTCCCAGGAAGAGGTCAAAATAATGGAATTAAGTTAATGGTGGAAAGTGTGGATAGAGATGTAGGGATAGTGACAGAGTAGAATTCAGAATATAAAGGATTTATTTATTTACTTATTTATTTTTAGAAAGTCTCATTTACCCTGGTTGGCCACAAACTTGCTTGACCTTGAACTTCTAATTCTCCTGCCTCAACCTCTCCAGTGCTGAGATTACAGACCTGTGCCACCATGCCCAAGTTTTATGTGGTAGTGGGGATTGGGGGTAGAGGTTGTAGATCTAATTCAGGTGAAGCAATCAGGCAAACATCCAACCAACTGAGCCACATCCCTAGCCTAGAAAACATTTCTGGTAAGTTAACATAGTAGAGGTGATCAGAGCTCCCAGAGGCACCCTCTGCTTAAGAGTGCAGGCTCTGGGCCTGGAGAGATGGCTCAGTGGTTAAGAACTGCTCTTGCAGAAGACCCGGTTTCCTGGTTCAAGTCCCAGTACCCACATGGTGGCTATCTGTAACTCCAGTTCCAGAAGATCCAATGCCCTCTTCTGACCTGTGTGAGCACAGCAGTACAGAAGTGCACTTACACACACTCAGGCAGTACGCTCATACACATAAAGAGTGCAGGCTCTGGATGGGCCAGGTGGCACCCACATTTAATCCCAGCGCTCGGGAGGCAGAGGCAGGCAGCTCTCCATTAGAACAAGGCCAGACTGGTCTACATAGTGAGTTCAGGCCAACTGGAGCTACAGGGAAACTCTGTCTCAGCAACTAAACAAAATGAAAACACACAGAAAGAGTCCGGGTTCTGGAGCTCCCCTGACCGGCCCCTCTGCCTCCTTCCTGGCTCTGTGACTCGCATGCTGAGCTCGGCCTCTGCTTCTGCTTCTGGGAAGAACTGTCGCTAGGATGATAGTAGTTTGCACATGTGAAATGCTCAGCAGAGCCTCTAGCACAGCAGCATGAGTGACTCTGGCACATGTCACGCGTCATCCACTGTCCCCTCCATCTGCTGCTTCCAGGCAAACACATTCTTATTTGACTTTTACAGTGACCTCCATGAGGGATGCAGAAGGTGGGATTATCCAGCCTATGTTACCCTGGCTGGTCCTCATTCTTAACTGTATTTTCTCTTGTATTTCTCCTATTTACTTTCAGAGATTGCTATTAGGTAGAAATGATTCTCTCTCTCTCTCTCTCTCTCTCTCTCTCTCTCTCTCTCTCTCTCTCTCTCCCTCTCCTATTCCCCCCTTTTTCATGCCCCTCTCGGTCCATGGTGTATGTGTGTGTGTGTGCGGGGGGGGGGCATTTGGGTTATTTATTGTATTGCTTGCTGTTCTGACAAAATACCTGGGAGAAGCTAGCTGCCTAAGGAAGGAAGGGTTTATTTGGGGTCACAGTTTGAGGGTGCAGTCCATCATGGTGGGGAATCGGTCATGGCAGAAGTGGGAGGCAGCTGGTTACACTGCACCCATAATCAGGAAGCAGAGAAAATACTGATGCTCAGCTGATGGACTCCTTTGTATTCAGTCCAGTACCCAAAGTCATGGGAAGTTGCTGCTCACATACTGAATCGGTACTGATCTTCCCTCTTCGCTTAAACCTTTCTGAAAGCATCCTCTTAGACATATCTGGATGTATGTTGCCATGGTGATTCTAAATCCAATCAAGGGTGGGCAATGACAATAGCTATCATACCATATATCAGAAACTGTTCTGAGATGTTAAGAAAGACAGGTGAATGAAACAGTAAGTCTGTGGCCCATGGATTTATAATTTCATCTCATGTTCTAGAATCTAAACTCTCAGAAGGAAGGATATATGTCTGATTTACCTTTATGTCCAATGAAACTCCTAGCATGAAGTTCTGCTCATAGCAAATATCCAAATGATGGTTGATAAAACAGGTATAGTAACAAAACAAAACAAAAAAACCCAGGTATAGTTCATATTTGAGTGCTGTACTTTAGCCCAGCATTTTGTTAATTATTGTCTTACTTGGGGAGGGGGGTTCATTTCTTAAACAGGGTCTCTGTGTAACTAATTATGGTGCAGAAACTGCAATCTTTCTGTCTCGGCCTTCCAAGCTTGGATTATAGGTGTGCACCACTGTGCCCAGCCTCTTTTAGATTATCATTTTGCCAATGCAGTGATAGCAACTTCTGACCTAGTTTTTTTTTTTTTATTATTATTCTCATTTTTTGAATGAGTAAACCAACATTAGAGATTTGCATATAAGACTTTATAATGGGGACCCACCTTCTGTTGGGGCAATGGGAAAATGTTAAACACTATTAAGATATGTTTAAAATCACTAGTAGTGCTAATATGTTATTTGTAGGTAGCCCGATGTTCATTTTTCTGTAAGTACAAATGTTGTAGATGAGGCCGTTTGAGTCTCTGATTAGCAGCTATTAGATCTTCCCTTGTTCCCCTAGCTACCTCGAGTAATAGGACTCTTAATGTAACAGCTACACAGATTACCCTTATGCCAGCACCAGCTGTCTTAAATACCACAAGACACACCATGAGACAACTACTCAAAGACTGCAGCTAATTGCTGTGGCACCTGAAGGTGCCTCCCCCCCCAACCAGGGCTCTTTGAAACAGTTTGTAACTATGTTTTGCTTTCTCAGGCCTTGATCAATGCTAGATGGTGTTACAAGCATTTGTGCCTTGGCCAGAGGTGGGGCATTTCATCTGGTGGTCCAGGAGGGGACTGCTGTGACCGGTTCTATAGAATAAGCGTATGATTGGTCCAACCAGGAATCTCAACAACTGTGACAGTCGCCAAGACACAAGGCTGTGTTGATCCAAACGCCCCTTCTGAGGAGGCTTCATAGGTTCTCTGGGAGAGTCACCTGGGGGGCACTTTTGTGCTGCTTCCCCTCGTATTACAGTGTGAAGCCCAATAAAAGAAAAAACGGGAACTTGTCTCCACTCAGTAGTGTGAGCTGAGTGGGTAACATGAAGAAAGAAGCAGAAGAGATAGCGGTGGTAGCTGTGCAAGCTGTGAAGCAATGGGCTGCTCAACAGCTGAACAAGAAATAGCCAGACCCATGTACAGAGGCCAAGCCAGGAGGAAGAAGGGAAACAGAAAGAGAAAGACAAGAAGAGAGGATGGACAGCTGAGAGACCTGGTCACCACAGGAGCTCCAGAGAGCTGTCAAGGTTTCAGGGCCAAGGGTCTCAGACCCCATGCTGAGAGAGGTAAGACTGGCCACTGCCATAGGCTGAGGGTCCTGCAGGAACACTGTGACACTAGAGGCATCCCTCGCAGCGGCCCCTACCTACCTGCTGCTGCTGTTGCTGCTGCTGCTGATTTCTGCCAAACACTGAGTGATGTGGTGGGTGCTAGAGCACAGCCCAGGAAAAACTTCTCATCAGTGATTTCCATCCAGGGCAGGCAAGAGAACCCCAGTCAGCCGACTGGTAATTCAAATAGAAAATTTGCACCAGAGCTTAGCCTTGAACCTTCGTCAATTCAAACTCTCTAACTTCTTGACCCTGGAAGTGAAGTTAAAATGAATGGACTTTGTTAAATATCTTTGTTTTTCTTTTTTTTTTTTTTAATTTCCAAGTATGTCACAGTTGTTTTAATTATTGTGCCTTCTTTCAATATTTCTTCACACTGACTCGCTTTTGCTTATTGTTCCTATTATAGTTTATTGAATTTTTGTGAATTTCATAAATATATTTTGGTCATATTTAGGCACCTTCACCTATGTGAACCCCTCCTTACTGGATTTCGTGTACTCTGTCTAGTCAAGTTCATGTCCCCAAATGTTCTTTAGTGTACACCCATCCACTGGAGCGTGGTCAATCTATTTAGCATCACGTCCTTAAAGAAAACCAACTTTCCCTCTCCCAGTGATTATCAGTTACCAATAATTTCTGGGGCGAAGGTTGGGGCTTCTTCTCCTCTTCCCCACTTCCGTGCTGGGATTTTGTCTGATTTGAGCTTGCATGGGTCTTGAGCATGCCAATACTATTGCTTTAAGTTCATATGAATAACTTCCAGATGTCTGGAAAACTCTGTTTCCTCGTGGCCGTCCACTACCTCTTAAGACAGAATCTTGCTGTATAGCTGGCTCAAGTTTACTTGCTGTCCTCCTGCCTCAGTTTCCCAATTGCTGGAATTACAGGTGTGTGCCACCACTCTTGGTTGAGGGTGATTTTAATAGATACATGAGTTGAATCTTGTTGTTCAAAGTATTACAGTAGCTTATCTCTCCTCTCTCTCTCTTTTCCTTTTATTCTTTTTGTACTTGCCCCAAGAATATAATTTCCTACCTGAGCCAGGATATTGGCTTTAGGCTTCTTTGTTTCTCTGCAAGCCATGTTTAATGGTAAAGTTGTGCTGTCTTGTGTCCTGGTGACAAGGAAGCAACATTGTAAACACTGCGCTGTTGCCACAACTCTGGGAAATAGAAACATCGATCATTTTATTTGCTCCACAATCTAAAACATGGAAGCCTATTTTTAGTACTTGCAGAGCAAGGAAATAAACAGTAATTTGCTCACTGTGAGGTTATAGGACTAGGTTACATGAAGGCAAAGGGTTTGGAAATATTTATTTTATTTGTTTGACTATCAATTGACTTATTTTGGTCCCAGATAATGGCATTGTCCGTTTATCAGAGAGATGAGTTAGCTTTCTTTCTTTCTTTCTTTCTTTCTTTCTTTCTTTCTTTCTTTCTTTCTTTCTTTCTTCCTTCCTTCCTTCCTTCCTTTCTTTCTTTTTTTTTTTTTTTTTTTTTTTTTGGTCTTTCTTTGACAAGGTCTCCCTGTAGCCCCAGCTGGCCTGGAACTTACTCTTTAGACCAGCAGGGTGGCCTTGAAATCACAGATATCTGCCCACCTCTGCCTCCTGAGTGCTGGGATTAAAGGCATGCATCACCACGCCCAACCCGAGTTAGCTTTATTTCTAAACTTAAGTCTTGTGGTGATCTTTGAAAAGCTACCTTTGGAATACTGTATTAGTTACTTTTCTGTTGCTGTGGTAAAATCACCATGACCAAGGGAACTTATAAAAGGAAGAGTTTATTTGAGCTTATGATTGATGGTTCCCGGGAATTAGAGTCCATTGTGGCGGGAGGCATGGTGGCCAGGGCTAGAGCAGAAAGCCAAGGTTCACATGTCCAATGAACATTGGAAGTCAAGAGAGAGACACTGGAGACTGCAAGGCTTCTTAAACTCACTAAGCCTGCCCCCAATGATGTACTTCCTCCAGCATGGCCATACCTTGTAAGACCTCCCATAACAGTGCTACCAACTGGGGACAAAATGTCTGAATACTTAAAGCCTATGGGGGACACTCTCATTCAAACCACCCCAGATATGTTTAGAAATTGTTTTAAAAATGAAAAAAAAAGCTGGAAATAAAATCTCCGTGTCTACACTGCCTTGTAACAGCAATGGGATGTTATGACTCTGTAATTTGTTATCAAGTCCTTTTCATATTATGGAAAAGCAAATGCCAGCCCTCATGCATGGCTTGTGGGATTAGCCAATTACTTTAGAGCCACTCACTTCTCACTTATATATTTAAAACTAAAAAATACAAATCTTTAAAAAAATCTTATTGCCAGTCAGAAACAAAGGGTGGCCTTAAAATACCAGTATCTTACTGGTTCAAATATTTTAATCAATTCTGTTAGTAAGCATTTAGCAAGTATTTTTCACAGAGAATTCAACTAGGATATAGAAACTGTCTCTAACAACACTTCATTCACTAGTTCACAATTTTAATATCTTTGTTAAAAATGTACATATGGCAGCTTGCTTGAGTGAGTGATATTTTGACTTGACTATATTAAGAAATGGTAGAAAATTTCAGTTTCTGAATGTATGTTGGGTCAAGTTATATGAAAATCCTCTTTTAGAAATTACAGAGATTAGGAAGACCTGTGAGTGCTGGTCAGATGCTAAGCATTGCTAAGTAATGGTTAAACATTGTTAAAATCACTGTTAATGTTAATGATAAATCATCAATGTAAGCACTCCTTCTGGTGTCTATTTTTCCAGTAAATAATCTAAGATATTGAAGAATGGGGCAATTTGACTCCCTAATTGACAGCTGTTAGACCTTTCCCTTGTGTACTGCCTTGACCAAAGGCAAGCAGCCCACAGCCAGTTAGAAGGCTTTAATGTCAGTACTGACTGTTTTAAATACTCCACAGATGCCTTGTGGAAGCTCTGGGGAACCACAACTGATTGCTGCTAAAGCACAAGTCTCATGCAGCAGGCTTTAAATACAATGGGAAAGTGGGTGGTTACTCTCATATCATTTGTGCCACTATTGTACTAGTGGGAATTTCTTCTCAGGCCAGTCATTAAATAGCTTGCAGGACTCACAGCTGGGTAAGACTATTATTACTATTTTCCCTTGATAGCATGGGTAGCACCTTCTAGTACTGTGAAAGCTAGCCAGTAGGGATGATGCTTCCAGGTCAGTACCAACTTGATTTCTCCATGTCCTATGACTTAAATGTGTCTTATTTTCACCAATAGGGTCTTACCATCAAGTTCTAGTGGGTAACCAAGACTAATGGCAATAGTATTTAATGTTTTCAGAGGAGGTCTATGAGACCCCAGTGAAAAACAACTCAAAAAGATATAACCCATACCTGGTGCTTGGCTTTTTATTTGATAACCTCTGGTGTATAGGAGAGGCACTCTCCCCATGTTATAGGGAAACCCCATCTAACCCCTTTTATATATGTACATGTATGTATTTTAGGAAGCTTCCACAGTAGTTTCCACATGACATTTTTAAAGGTCTTTAGTGATGGTTATCCCTCACCATACTCTCTCCTCTAGGAACTTTCCCATTGCTAAGTGGATATGCTCAGGTATTTTGTCATGGTAAAAGAAAACTAACTAATACAGTAATCATGTGAGTTGTTGTTCTACTTGGACTTGATTGTGGATGGAAATTTGTATCTTTAAGGTAAAGATGATCTAGCCAGGCCTGGTGGCACATGCCCTTAATTCCAGCACTTGGGAGGCAGAGGTGGGTGGCTTTCTGAGTTTGAGACTAGCCAGGTAGACAGACACAGCAAGTTCTAGGCCAGCCAGCAAGGGATATATAGTGAGACCTTGTTTCAAAAGGAGAGAGGGAAAGAGGAGGGAGGAAGGGAAGGAGAGAGAAAGAGAGAGAGAGAGAGAGAGAGAGAGAGAGAGAGAGAGAGATCTAAATCCATGAGAAAATAAGCACATACAAAATAACAACTACAACTCAAAACTATCTCTCTTGAAAATAATACTTATGCTCATATGGGATAATAGGTTAATTTTTCTGTCCTTTCTTCCTCCCTCCCTCCCTCCCTCCCTCTTCTTTCTTTCTTTCTTTCTTTCTTTCTTTCTTTCTTTCTTTCTTTCTTTCATCTTTCCTTACAACATAGCCTAGAGATACTGTGCTGGAGAGCCTTAGTGTCAACTTGACACACCTGGATTGAGGGAGCCTCAGTTGGGGAATTGGCTCCATTGGACTGGCCTATGACCACATCTGTGGAGTATTGTCTTGATTGTCAAGCAGTGTGGGAGGGCCCAGCCACTATGGGTGGTGCCACCCTGGGCAGGTTGTTGTGTATTGTATAAGAGGGCAGGCTGGGCATGGGCCAGGGGAGCAAGCCAGTAAACAGCATTCCTCCATGGCCTGTGCTTCAGCTCCTGCCTCCAGGTTCCTGCCCTGAGTTCCTGCCTTGGGCTCCCTAAGTGATGAACTGTGACCCAGGAGATGTGAGCTGAATAAACCCTTTCCTCCCCAAGTTGGTGTCAGTCAGAGTGTTTTGTCACAGCAATGGAAGACAAACTAGAACAGAAATCAAGAATAAAGTACCAACACGAAACAGGTAGTGGACTAGAGATATAGCTCAGTTGACTAGCAGAAGATAAAATACTCTTTGGAGGGATGAACTCTCATTGTAAGGTATATAAGATTTCCATAATAATCTCTTCTGAAAATCATGTCACAACCCAAAATTAGACAACAATGAAGAATAGTCCATCATAACTTATGATCATGTTACAAAAAAGTAGAAGGATCAGACCACGTATGTATTAAGATAACAAGACTATCTTGGTTTAGTGGCTTTTGGTAATACACTCTGGCATTCCAGAGACCAACTGTACACTTGCATTGGTCTCCTTGAGTCAAGCAAGACTCCTCCATCAGCATCAGCTATACCTCACCTGCCTGGAAATACTGTGCAGCAGTGGCAGCCATATGTCTGTATATCCCAAAAATAATTGGCTAGTAGCTCTCTCCTTAGAGGAATAATTCATGGCTGATTCCACAAGCTTACATCCTCTAGTGGTTAGGAGATGTTATAAGCCACAGCAAGACCTTGTCATCTTTTACAGAAAAAATATAATTCATGGATGAGCATACTACCCAAACATCTGTGCCTATACCAATGTAACTTGCCATAATAATTAGTACTGTTTAAATGCATGTATATCTAATTGCTTGTGCTTTATTAGTAGGATTAAAAGGTTATTCCTGGATAAACTACCAACCCATGAAAGGAAACAGCCTGAACCAATCAGAGTCCAAAATGACATCTCCAGAGAAAGTAGACTGTTTTGCTTCTCACCCACTTGTGCCCCTTTTCTAAGCCTAGGGAACAATCTGTGGAAGAGGGGGCATGGTAGAATGTAAGGGCTGCGATTGGGGTGAATGGTGAAACTACAGCAATATAGACTGGACTCTTATTTGATCAACATGCTTGTACATACATGCCCCTCCAGCTGGATGGTGGGAGCCTTGGGCTGTGTGGGTTTGGGCATAGCTGCTTACAAATTGGTTTTACATGAAGGATGCTTGTATTCACTACTTATTACTTATTGTTAAAAAAGTCAAATAAAAATATTGAGAAAAGACTGAAAAAAAGATGTAAGATGTGTATGGCAGAATGCATGAGCTCTGGTGGGGCTGAAAGAAAGGGGAAATGGGTCTAGATTTGATTAAGAAACGTTGTGTGAAATGCACAAAACCTCAATAAAAAATTTGGTAAAAAAAAGAATATCTTTTAGACAAAGATGAGACAAGAATAACATATTTTTCAAAAACATGAATATTTCAAAGCAAATGCCATTAAATATATTGTGGTAAACCTTAAGGGAATAACTTTGAACCAGCTGCTAAGACAAAGAAATATTATCCACAAAAGTAGAACACTTAGACTGACAGCTGATTGTTCATCAGTAGCAATAGAAGCCAGAAAAAGATAGGATTGTGTCTACAAAATATGAAAAAAATTAAGAGACACCTCTACTTTAGAATTATGTATCCTGACAAATCTTCATCCAATAGTGTGAGTTAAAGAAATAAACTTTAGGCTTAGGTGTGATGGAAAATGAAAGGTAAGTGTGAATGGAGATCACATTCATTACTGTTGGATTTCTTTTAGAAAGGATAATGAAAGGTCTTTTAGAGATAGAATTATACCACAAGACCCTAAGTTATCCCAGACTTCATATAATATGCCTCTAGGTGAAATTTGTACCAATAACATTTGCAAGTAAGGATATCAATCAATGTTTTGTTAATAGCTGGAACTTAGCCCTCAACTCTAAGCCAAAATTCTAACCAGAAAAATTATATCCATATGAGATATTCTTTCTTTTAATACTAGCTAGTCAAAAATAATCAGAAACCAAAGCAATCAGTCTTATTCAGTTTATCTCACTTTCCCTTTATTGTTCCCTTCTGAATTATATCTATCCATCTGTCCTATCTGTTTATTTGTCTATCTATTTATGTATCTATGTATCTATCTATCTCTATCCTCATCTATCTCATTTATCTATCATCTATCTATCTATTGTATATCATATATTTATCTTATGAAAAGGCAGCTAAAACAACAACAACAAAATCTGTCCATAGAAAAATACGGTGAGAGGGTGTGCTGGTACAGGTATGTTCTTTTTTTTTATTTATTTTTTTTAATTAATTTTATTTATTTCTGTATGTGTATGAATGTACTGTCTGCATGCAAGTCTGTGCACCCGTGTCGTGCAACGCCGCGGAGTTCAGAAGAGGGTCTCAGATTCCCCTGGAACTGGAGTTCTCCTGGAATTGGAGCTTCAGACGGTTCTCAGCCGCCATGTGGGTGCTGGGGATCGAACTCGGGTCCTCTGCAAGAGCGGTCGGCGCTCTTAACCGCTAGGCCATCTCTCCAGCCCTGGTACAGGTATGTTCTATGTGCTGAAGATCAACACATAGAACATACCTGTACCAGCATATAGAACAGAGCTTACCGTGGTTACCTACGAGGTGTGTGGGGCACCTTATCCTGTAGGGAAAAAGGAAGCCACCTGTGGCCTCTTTTGTGCTAAATTACCTGCTTGTCTATTTTCTTTTTTTAAATTTTTTTTTATTATTATTTATCTTTGTATGTGTATGAATGTACCGCCTGCATGCGGGTCTGTGCACCCCTGTCGTGCAATGCCGCGGAGGTCAGAAGAGGGTCTCGGATTCCCCTGGAACTGGAGTTCTCCTGGAATTGGAGTTTCAGACGGTTCTCAGCCGCCATGTGGTTGCCGGGGATCGAACCTGGGTCCTCTGCAAGAGCGGTCGGCGCTCTTAACCGCTAGGCTATCTCTCCAGTCCCTGCTTGTCTATTTTCACTGAAACCTGGCCTGAGGCAGGATTTGCATCTGCATTACCAAGCCTGTGACACCTTGGGATCAAAGGCATTGATAAGTACTTGTGATGTTATGGAACTTGAGACATGGGGCTGAAACCAGGCCCTGAGATATGATGTCACTCTGGGTATAAAAACAGAATGCTGTGAACAAAAAGATGAGTCCTTCATACCATCTGACAGGGACTACCTGCCATTATTTGCATGTGTAATCTTAGCCCATGAGGCTTGTGTAGTAGTGAGCAGTGGATTGGACGGCGGCTAATCAGGCCACCAATCTAGGAAACTGGTGTGGATCAGTGATTTGGACAGTGGTCAAGCAGACCACCAACTTGGAAGTGTGGGGCTGGAAGGAGACTCATCAGGTCACCAGCTGTGCTGTGTGGTGAGTGCCCAGGTGAGAATTAGACTGTAGAGTGCCAATCAGGCAGCAGTCTGACATTAGACTGTAGAGTGCCAAGCAGGTGGCAGTCTGGAGGATCTGGGAGTGGCATTAGGGCATTGCCTGGTGTAGTTGTTAGATTAGATAAGAGGGCAGTGGAAAGGTTGTCAGCCTTTGGCCCCATGGTTTAGGACAGCTGCTGGAGGCTATCTTGTGTCTTCCCTTTTCCCTGTAATCCGGTGAATTTCTACATGTGGCAGAGTGATACCACATTACCCATTATATTCCACAAAAGTAGAAGGCAATGTGCTGTGAGGAAGGATACAGAACAATGGCTTTGATGAGTTGTAAGGTAGACAGCGCTCACTTGAGAAGTCCTTCTAGGATTCAAATTATGCTGTGGAGTCCATTACTGTCTGTGCTTATCTCCATGACTGGTTCAGAGAGAATATTCAACATATATTTGTTTAACTAATGGATGATAAAAAATAAATGAATGGAAAAGGCAAGCTGTTAAGGGTCTAAGTAATAATTTGTGGGAAAGGAGAAGACTTTGTACATCTTAGGAGGTCTTTGTAAAGAATCTCTGCATTTCCTGGGGCCAGAAATCTTCCCAGTGAGAATTTTGTTACATTTTTCTTTTTCTACAGCTGGATGTTAGGAAAGATATTTAAATAGGAAAGAGAGAAACTATAAAGGGATAAAAGGATGTTATTTGCCATGATGGAGTCCCAAGGACCACAGGAGCTGCAGAGGCAAATAGATTAATTAAAGCCTTTAAGCCTCATCTTGAAGGCCTTGAACTTCACATGAGCATTGCAGCCAAAGTAGTTTCCAAAGGGTGGGGCTCAATGACTCTTTCACCTCAGCATTAAGGAGCATCAGCTTCTACAGTGCACAGCTGCTACAGGGACTGGACTGAGTTCAAGGATTAGTGACTCACTTTAGAATCCCTGAAGGCAGAGAGATACTGGACTCTTGTTAATAAGGGCACAAGTTTGGGGCAATTTATCTGATTCTCAAATATCAGTAGACTCTCTGACAGGCATGGGTTGCAAGAATTAGAAGGCATAGTAACCATCACCCAGCTAAAATTTAATTATCATGCTAATGTTGTTAATTTCCCCCAAAGTAATTTCTGTTGGTTTTGGGAGACACTGCAGGGTATTGTCTCTGTGCCTCAGACACAGCTTTCCCCAGATCACCATGTTCCATCATTGAGATGATTTTGTGCTGCCGAAATATTCAATGGGAAGGGAAAGGGAAGAATGTCCAGAGACATTAAATGGTCATTAGAAATTAATATAGAATAGTCATTGGTACAGGGCTTAAAATTTCAATGCCCTGGTTCAAATCCACCTCCTCCCAAGACTCCCTAGCCAAATAGTTTTGTTAGTCATGAGGTTTTGATGCCATTTGTTATGTAGAAGATTGATAATTGATTTACCTACTGATGAAACTTACGATTGCCTCTAATTTTTCTTTATTATAAACAAAATCTTAATGAAAAACATTTGCATAGATCTTCACATAGTACTTTGATTATCTTGTTACTGTAATTGCTTAGAATGTTGGGGCTGGAGAGATGGCCTAGCGGTTAAGAGCACTGATCGCTCTTACAGAGGACCCGGGTTCGATCCCCAGCACCCACATGGCGGCCGAGAGCCATCTGAAACTCCAATTCCAGGAGAACTCCAGTTCCAGGGGAATCCGAGACCCTCTTCTGAACTCCGCGGCATTGCACAACACGGGTGCACAAACCTGCATGCAGACAGTACATTGATACACATACCGAAATAAATAAAATAAAATAAAATAAATAAAAAAAAAAAAGAATCAAGATCGTTGGATCACAGGGAATTTTCATGTTAAATTATAACACATACAATTAAAAGGGAGGATTAATTTATGTTTTTAAATATTTTATTTATAATTTTTATTTTATGTGTATGAGTGTATTGCCTGCATGTGTATAAGTGTACCCATGATGTGCAGTGTGCTCAAAGATCAGAAGAAGGCATCAGATCCCCTGGAACTGGAGTTACAGCGGTTTTTAGGTGCCATGTGGGCACTGGGAATCGAACCCAGGTCCTCTGCAAGAGGACCACTGAACCATCTTTCTAGCCCCTAGTTTATGTTTTAATCAATTGAGTTTAAAGCTCTTATGAACATTCACCATGGTTAGCAGGTAGAAGCAGAAACTGTGAGAGACAGAGTGGCCAGAGAAGCCAGGGGGAGGCGATCAGTGGCCCAGTTATGGGAACTGGACGGTCAGTTCTTTGACCGTTGGAAGAAGGGTGGTCCAGGAAAGTAAAAAGCCAATGAAGGCATATGTGTGTTGGCCAGTACAGCTGTAACTATGCAAAAGTGACATCGGAATTGGGGTGCAGCTGGATGGAGACCAGACCACATAGGGACTTGTAGCACAATAGGCACTTCGTGTTTTATTCTGAACAGGATGGAAGGTCATTGGAAGGTTCTGTGCAGAACAGAGTGGGGTCTTTACCAGCAACACTGGCAACAGTAGCAGCAGTGGCATCTTCTTGTGTCAAAAGTTATTGCTTGGGTGGACACTGTTATGTTTCCCTTAGTCAATGTAGGAGTTAGGAGCTATCACTGTCACTGGAATTTTACAAATGAAATAATTCAAACACAGATTAGATGGCTTGCTCACCTCACACACAGATGTAACAACAGAACTGGATTCTAATATAGCAACACAGGCTCTAGACCTGGGCTATATGTTGGAAAGTGATGTATTTATGTGTGTGGAGGGGGAAATGTAGGGAATGAATTTAGGGCCTTGAACATACTAGGTAATTGTTGTAACATATGCCTATATTCCCAGGCCTTGCATTTTTTGAAGAATACATATGCTTTGTGTGCGTGCATGTGTGTGTGTGTGTGTGTGTGTGTGTGTGTGTGTGTGTATACGTACCATGTGTGTGCAGGTGCCTTCAGAAGCCAGAGTTACAGGTGGTTTATAGGTGGCTGTGAGCTGCTCAACTTGTGTTGAAAACCAAACTTGGTTTCCAACTTGAAAGAGCAGAAAACAGTCTTAACTGCTGAGCCATATATCCAGTCCTAAGCTTTTTTTCTTTTTTTTAAGTCAGGTTCTTCCTATGTAAGCTTAGGCTAGCCTTAAACTAGCTATGAGCCCAGGCTGGCCTGGAATTCATGTCTTCCTGCTTCAGCCTGCCCAGAGTTAGGATTAAAGTCATAGACCAGCTCAGCAGGTAAATGATACTTCTTCTAAGAATTGACCTCAACCCTGCACTGAGCTGCAGTCTAGTCAGAAGCCTGCTGAAGAGTTGCTGAACTTGTTTGTAATGCGGTGAGAAATAATTTGAAGGATTATCTGGGATTTTCTTGTGGAGGGTGGCCTTCTATTGATATATGAGAGTTCTTTTAGTATTAGGTATATTAATTTAGTCATACAAATAAAATTTTCTAACACAAATATGAAAATACAATATTATGCATATTTTTTCAGTTTTTATTTTGTTATTTGGTTTGTTAATTTTTCACACAAAACATAGCATGATATATATATTTTTTCTTTTTTTTTCTTTTTGTTTTTTTTGAGACAGGGACTCCCTGAAGCCCCAGCTGTCCTGGAACTCTCTATGTATACCAGACTGACCTTGAACTCACAGAGATCCGCCTGCCCCTGCCTTCCAAGTGCTAGAATTAAAGGCATGTGCCACCATGCCTGGCTGCATGATATTTTTAATGCAGCAAAAATTACATAGTGTTTTTTGCTGGGTGTGGTGGTGCATGTCTTTAATCCTAGCACTCAGGAGGCAGAGGCAGGTGGATCTTTGTGAGTTCAAGGCCAGCCTGGTCTACAGAGCGAGTTCCAGGACAGCTGGGGCTACAGGGAAACCCTGTCTCTAAAATACCAAAAAGAAAAAAAATTACATAGTGTTTTGCTGACATGTTTAGAACCTTTCTCTTCATCACAAAATTAAGAAAAGGTTCACCCATATTCTCATAGTGTTTTTATATTTGCATCTTTTTGCACTGAAATATTTGAGTCATTTAAAATTTAAATTAGTGTCAGGAGTGATAAGGGATGTAGTTTAATTTATTTTATAAATTACTATAAGGTTGTTCCAATATTATACTAAGTGCAAACCATTTCTTTGCACAAGTTTCAGATTCTAACTTTTATATATACAAAATTTACATATATTTTGGTACAGGTTGACTATTCCTAATCACATTATCTAAAATCAGAAATACTCTAAAATCTGAGACACAATGCCACAGACCTAAAATCCCACATGCAGTCTCAATGATGTGTCAGTCAAAACACAAGCACACTAAAAACATTGTATGAAATTATGTATGAAGTCTACTGGTTACATAAATGAGTTCTGATTTTAGAACTGAGTCCTATCTCTGGGGTAATTCATGTGAATATTTCAAAATCTTAAAAAACTGAAGTCTAAAATGCTTCTGGTCCCAAACATAAGGGTTACTCAGTCTGTGTTCAATCTGGGCTTGGTTTCATTTCTGTCTTAACCTTAGTTTGCTTAGTTGTAGCTATTTTCTTAGATACTTTTTTTAAAAAAGATTTATTTATTTTATATATGTATTTGCCTACATGTATGTATGTATGTGTGTATGTATGTGTGTATAGCAAGTGCATGCCTGCTACCTGAGGAGGCCAGAAGACAGCATCTGCTCTCTGGAACTGGAGTTACAGAGGGGTCTGAGCCATCATGTAGATGTGGAAACTGAACTCTAGTTCTCTGCAAGAGCAGCCAGTGCTCTAAACCATTGAGCAATTGGTTCTGCCCCTTGTAGCTTTTTTGATATTAGTCAAGACATACTTTAGCCCTCAGACATTTATGTATTAGAAGTTTGTCCCCTAGTGGAATGCTCTGAAAGGTAGTGGGTCTTTTAAGAGGTAGCAGCCAGTGGAAGCAAGTTAGGCCCTGAGGGCAGCAGCCTTGGAAGGGATTCATGCCCATCTGGCAAGAGTGGGTTAGGTCTTGGTGGACTGGATTAGTTATTGTGGAAGCAGATTATTTATTTATTTATTTTAAATATTTTATTTATTATTATTTTTCCATTTTTTAACAATAAGTAATAATTTATGAGTACAAGCATCCTTCGTGTAAAACCAATATGCGAGCAGTTGTGCCCCCAAACCCACACAGCCCAAGGGTCTCACCATCCAGCTGGGGGGCTTGTATGTTCAATCAAGTTGATCAAATAAGTGTCCAGTCTATATTGCCATAGTTTCACCATTCACCCCAGTCACAGCCCTTACATTCTACCATGGCTCCTCTTCTGCAGATTGTTCCCTAGGCTTAGAAAAGGGGCATGGGTGGACAAGAAGCAAAACAGTCTACTTTCTCTGGAGATGTTGTTTTGGACTCTGGTCAATTCTGGCTGTTTTCTTTCACGGGCTGACAGTTTGTCCAGGAATAACCTTTCAGTCCTACTAATGAAGCACAAGCAATTAGATATATAGGTTTTTAAACAGTACTGATTGTTATGGTAGGTTACTTTGGTATAGACACAGATATTTGGATGGTATGTTAATCTATGAATTACATTTTTTCCTGTAAAATATGACAGGGTCTTACTGTGACTTATAACATCTCCTAACTGCTAGAGGATGTAAGCTTGTGGCATCAACCATGTGTTATTCCTCCAAGGAGAGAGCTAATAGCCAATTAGATTTGGGATATACGGGCATACGGCTGCCACTGCTGCACAGTATTTCCAGGCAGGTGAGGTGTAGCTGGTGCTGACAAAGGAGTCTTGCTTGACTCAAGGAGACCTATATTTGCTTTATTGGTTTAGTGGCGTTTGGTAACACTGTCTGGTATTCCAGAGACCCACTGTACACTTGCAAGTGCATTCTCAATACATCTTTCCCATGCTTACATCAGGTCTTCCACAGCAGGGCCTTATTGCCTCTCTTCTTGCAAATATCCCAGTTTATAGGCAAGAAGCCTTTATCTTTTGAGGGTGGGGGAGCTTGGCTCCCCTGGCCAACATCTCCCTGGTAGAATAATCCATTGCTGATATCAGAGCTCTCCTGTATTAATATATTTTGCTTAAGTGCACAGCTTAAGGAGACTTTAGTATTATATTTGGTTCTGAATAGAGAACAATCCTTTTCACAGTTCCTATGTCTATTAGTCAATTAAGGAAGGCTGTTTTACTGGTTTTATAAGAGATTACCTCTATGTCAGTTGGCTCCAATTTACAGTTAGAGAACGACCTCATCATCATCATATTCCTCCTTGTTCTATGAAGGAGAGGTAAGACAATCTCTCCTGTTAAAACTTTGCAGCACCTAGAAGGTAAGTTTCATTAGGACTCATTATAAATAGTTGTTACAAGTAGGATCCACAGAAGGGTTTGATGCCTGTAGCAGTCTGATGCTTTTCTTCCTTTCAATGTTCAGATGGGCCAACCTTTCTGGGAAGCAGATTATTTATAAGGAGAGGCCACTCTATATGTTTGGTTCTGTTCAAAGGTCTCCATGTTACTGCCACTTGCTATTATCTGTCATATTTTTATGATGTAACAAGGGTGCCCATACCACAAGTGCCTGCACAAGACTGGTTGTTTCAGCCTCTAAAACTGCAAGCCAAATAAGTTTCTTTTCCTTATATAGTATTTGGTCCCAGATATTTTGTTATAACAGCACAAACTAGCCTAAGGCAAATAAAGACCTTCACCTCATTAATCTTGGTTTTCAGGATTTTCCTTGGTATTTCTGCTCATTCTTTCAGCTAATTTTTTTTTTAATTTTATTTATTTTCACATGTGTATGAATGTACTGTCTGCATGCAGGTTGGTGCACCCGTGTCATGCAATGGCTCAGAGGTCAGAAGAAGGCATCGAGTTCCCCTGGAACTGGAGTTAAAGACGATTTTCAGCTGCCATGTGGGTACTGGGGATTGAACCCAGATCCTCTGCAAGAGCAGTCGGCGCTCTTAACTGCTAGGCCATCTCTCCAGCCCCTCAGCTAAAATTTTTAATCACTCTTACTTTTTTTTTTTTTTTTTGGTCTTTTCGAGACAGGGTCACCCTGTAGCCCCAGCTGTCCTGGAACTCACATTGTAGACCAGGCTGGCCTTGAACTCACAAAGATCTGCCTGCCTCTGCCTCCCAAGTGCTAGGATTAAAGGTGTTTACTTTTAAAAGGTTTTGTGGAATTTTGATGGACAATGCAGAAGTCTATACATTTTTTTTTAGATCAAGGACAACTGCTCTTAAAAACCTGATTGAAAGATATGCTTTAGTGATAAGGATTATTGTTGTTATTATGTCCATTGGAAGGGATTTCTTTAAAATCTTATTTTATCTCTGCCCACCCACAGAAATCAAAGAGCGTTTTAGACTTTTTCTTCATCTTGAACTCTCTTCCTTTATTGGTGCTGTATTACCTGCTCCCCAGAGCAAGAAGTTGTTATTAATCAGTTCCAAATCTCCGTTCCCAGAAGGCACTGTGCAAGGAAACCCCAGCCTGGCCCCCCACATCTGAAACTTCTGCCTATGAGCAAGCCACTGGACATTTTTTCTTCCCAGTCAGAAACTTATTTCATGTTAATGCACGTTTGTTTTACAACACTGCCTCCAAGTTTATAGCTTTCTTGCTTGAACCTCTTGTCCCCGTTGCATCTAATATTTCATCCAATATGGTAAAGCAACCATGAGAATGGATCCGTGCTCCTTCTGAGCTGTCTTAAGCAGACACTGCCAGATTTTAACGTGGTTTTCCTTTTTAGCCTTTCTGAACGGAGTATGTTTCTGAAGCCAAATTCTTTGGGGAAACATTATGCCTATTTAAGGTCTCCAAACTTTATGCTTCCATACAAAAGGCCTAATGGTGAGGATTTTAAATGGATGAAGTGGAGAAATTGTCACTTCCTTAAGCAAACATATAGCATTTCCTGCCATGTGTCAGAAATGAAAACAAAAAATACAAACTAATTTGTCATGAAATTTTCCCCTTTTATAATTCCCTCTCTGGTACTTTTTCAGCCTAACAAGTCATATTTTCTCCTCATTCGTGTCAGGTTTATAGCTTGGCTGGTCACAGTTTCAATAACCGTGATGGACGGTCTTCTGTTCTATATATCATGTTCAAGTGCTCAGCTTAAAAGTATCTTTGTGTTCACAGCTTGCTTTCTGTCACCTCTCTGAGCCCTCCTCCCCACCGCATGTGCACATGGCGTTATATTATACGCGCACAGAGCTTTGGGGGAGCTCGGGTTTAGGGACATTAAGTAGGCAGAGGATGGAGGCTGCTTATGTGGGCTGAGCCTGACCTCACTTTGCAGTGCAGCAAACTGTCTAATTTATGACCCGGAGAAAGTCAATAATACATGGTGCTCACACGCAGAAACACATTCTGTCCCCAACATGGGCCTCCACTTAGTTTTCCTCTCAAGGAGTAGTTTTCTTGTAAGTATGTTTCTTTCTCTTTTATTTCTTCTTTCTTCTCCTTCTCCTCCTCTTTCTCCTTCTCTTTCTCCTCCTCCTCCTTTTTCTACTCCTTCTCTTTCTTCTCCTCCTCCTTCTCTTTCTCCTCCTCTTTATCCTCTTCCTCTTTCTCCTCCTCCTTTCTTGCCTCCTTCTCTCTCTCCTCCCTTCTCTGCTCTTTTCTGTCTCCTGTTCTCTTTTTTCCTATCCAAGCTGGAGTAAACTTTGTGAGATTTATAGTATTCATATGAAGCATATAGGATAATGAAAATTCTTCAGCTAACTTCAGGTAACTAAAATTATTATTTCATTTGCCTTCCCTTTAGACCCTGCCTATCCATGCTAATTGATAACACACACACACACACACACACACACACACGCACATGCAAACACACACCACACACACATGCAAACACACCACACACAGGAAGTCTAACATGCATGCACATGCATGTACATAGACACATTCGTGCATATGTACAGTCTCACACACAATCACACAGACAACACAGTCTCACACACATGCACACTCACCATGTGCACAGAGGCATGCACATACACAAATATAGACACAGTGTCACGGACTGAAAATCTCTTATGCTTCTTAGTGGTGTTCATGCTGTGGATAGATGTCTGATCCTGTTGGATACTTTGGACTCTGGACTGATATCACTTGTTTTCCTTGTCCTGTAGCCTCTCTGTAAATTACAGCCAGAGAAGGAAGGGTCCTACAGGGTCTGATTTACTGTGGAAAACACTGACAATGGGAGAAATATCGCAGTAAGCCGTTGATAATCAAGAAACAGAAAAACCCCGCTGTGAACATCTTTATTATTTCTAAATTTCGTCAGCTGTACCTCCCTTCCGCTCAGATCACAATGCTTCTTATATTCTTATTTATTTATTTATTTATTTATTTATTTATTTATTATTTTAAATAACAACTCCGGGGCTGGAGAGATGGACCAGCAGTCAAGAGCACTGACTGCCTTCCAGAGTACCCGGGTTCAATTCCCAGCACCCACATGATGGATAAAACTCTCCATAACTCCAGTTCCAGGGGAATCTGTTGCTCTCTTCTGACCTCTGCAGGCATTGCATGACACAGGTGCACGTACATGCATGCAGGCAACACACTTGTTCTAGTTTGCTTTCAAGTTCTATGACAAAACACTCTGGCTAATATCAACTTGGGGAGGAAAGGGTTTATTCATCTTGCATCTCCTGGGTCACAGTTTATCACTTAGGGAGCCCAGCGTAGGAACCTGGAGGCAGGAGCTGAAGCACAGGCCATGGAGGAATGCTGCTTACTGGCTTGCTTCCCTGGCCCATGCTCAGCCTGCTTTCTTATTTGATCCAGGACCCCCTGCCCAGGGGTGGCATGGCCCATAGTGGGCTGGGCCCTCCCACATCACTCAACAATCAAGAAAATACCCACAGATGTGGCCACAGCCAAGTCCAATGGAGCCAATTCCTAATTTGAGGCTCCCTGTACCCAGGTGTGTCAAGTTGACACTAAAGCTACCCAGCACAACACTCATACACATAAATATATAATAAATAAAATATTTACAAGAACAACTCCACTTTGCAAGAAGGATTTAGATCAGGAGGGGGTGCAGAGAGTGTCGGAACCCCTCCACTCCCTCCAACATGTCCTAGAAGGTGTTTCTATCTTCCGTATTTCTGACCTGCACAGATTGGGGGAGTTGCTGGCTTGGCTGTCCTTCCATTCCATCCCTCTCCTCCTCCTTGTATCTGGGTGTCAGTTGTTTGCATTCCTCAGGCTCTGCTGGGACTGACCACACTCTTCTCCAGATGGCCTGGTCACAGATGGGCAGTGTGCTCAGGACAGGGCACTGTGCAGGGGAGGAAGGTCTCAGCTTGCTGCATTCATTCTTAGAGAAGTTGGAAGGGTTGGAGCAGCCATCTCAACTCCGAACGGAGGAGTGTGGATGTTAATTTGGTAATCAGGAGATTCACCCAGAGGACCCAGCAGTTGCTTTCTTGCTTTGCTCTTTGGAATGCCAAGGAGCAGCAGGAGCTGAGCTTTCTACTCTTCAAACCTTCCATTTAGCAGGATTTAAAGTGTAGGACGGGGCACCAGGGGACTCTGCTTAGAGGAAGTCATTTGTGTCCTCTCCTTGCTGGGCCCTTGGAGAGACCATTGAGGACGTTCCCTTAGCCTTCCTTCCCTGTGATTTGAAAGTTCTGATTCTCTGTACCATCACTCTCTTGCTATAGTATTTAATGTTTCCAAGCTTTAAAAAAACCCTCCTGGTTTTATTTAGAAAGAAATCGTGTGTGATTTTCTTATTACTGCATGTTCAGGGCAACACAGAACTATGTCTCTCCAGCTATCTGGTGAGAGCAGTAGTCACAAATAATTCACTTCCACAAATGTTGAAAAGATGAGGGACTCAGAGACCAACAATGTCTACACAGAGCAGAAAACAAAGCAGGACTTGGCTGGTCTCCAGCCCATTTGATCCTAGTTAAACGGGATAGTTTCTTAT
This sequence comes from Rhizomys pruinosus, assembly GCA_009823505.1. Classification (NCBI taxonomy): domain Eukaryota; kingdom Metazoa; phylum Chordata; class Mammalia; order Rodentia; family Spalacidae; genus Rhizomys; species Rhizomys pruinosus. Next base: position 1,195,223 of record VZQC01007297.1, read on the forward strand.
ATTTTTATTTTTGGCCTGACGTTAGTTCTAGTTCTTTGCAGGGTTGATATTGGCATAACTGCTGATCATTTTAAAGATGACTTATTGGATTCTGCTCTGTAAGAAACAGGAATTATCCTAAAGTTTCTGTTTTCTGATGAACTTCTCCTTTGGGAAAAAAAATGTTGTAGAGAAGTAGAAAGACTTGATCACACAGCATGGATTTATTAATGTGTTAGCTTGTTTTGCTCAAAACGAATAAATAGAAGTTGGACTTGAACTTTCTCTGGAACTTGATTTATGTGTTTGTTTTCATATTAAAAATTCATACACCTGGGTGTAGACAGGACTTACACCCAAATTGGCTGAGGTTGAAGTAGGCAGGTCAGTTACTCCTGTGTGCTAGTAGCACAGAGCCTCAGTTTAGAAGGGGCCTAAGAAATATGTTTCAAAAAGTGCAGAATGTGCCCGGTGTAGTAGTGCACGAATGCCTTTAATCCTAGCACTTGGGAGGCAGAGGTAACTGGACCTCTGTAAGTTCGGGGCCAGCCTGGTGTACATAGGTAGTTCAAGGCCAGGAAGGACTATATAGTTTGACCCTCTTTCAAAAACAAACAACAAACAAACAAACATTTGAAAAAGTGTAGAATGGCTGATCCCTTCATTTGACCATATTTTTTTCACTGTGGTAGAATATAGAATAGAATTTTCTGTTTTAATCACTTGTAAGCACAGTTAAGTGCTGCTGAACAGATTCATGGTGTGATGCAGGCGCCACTCCACTTTCATCTCTAGAACCTTCTCATCTTCCCAAGCAGAAACTCTATCCATTACATGAACCTTCCTATCTCCCCCTTCCTCCAGCTGCTGGTGGGACCACGACCCTACTTTCTATGAGCTTGACCACACTCGGTGCTTCTGGTAGGGTTCAGGATAAGGAGATGGCTCAGTGATTAAGACACTTGTCTTGAAAGTGTGAGAATCAGAGGTAGGATCACCAGAACCCACATCAGTGCTCGTAGATGTCACAGCCCCTGCATTTCCAGTCTCAGAAGTGGGCAGACATGGGATCCCCTGAGCAATCTGGCTTCAGCATATTTGTGAGCTCTGGGTTTGACTGAGAGACCCTGCTTCATGAATAAGGTAGAAGATCAATTGAGAATCCGTACATCAGCATTGGGTCTCCACATGTGCATGTGCGTACACACACACACACACACACACACACACACAGGAAAATGGAAAAAAGATATCCATGATCTGGGCCCAGAGAGATGGTTCAAGGGATTGAGAGCACTTGCTGATCTTGCAGAGGACCAGGGCCTTTGGTGCTCACACCTGTATGACAGTTAACAGCTGTCAGTAACTCTAGTTCCAGGGAATCTGAGGTCCTTGTCTGGTCTGCTATATATTACATGCATGTGGTAAATTTGCATACATGCAGGCAAAACACTCATACACATAAAATAAAAATAAATGTGCAGCGAGGGACATGTGGTTACACACACTTTACTCAGTAGGCACGGAATCCAGTGGGGGGCTGGGAGAGTGCAGGTGGGGAAGGGGGTTTAGAGGTGATTAAGGTATTGTGCCAGGTGTGGTGGTGCACACCTTTAATCCCAGTATCTGGGAGGCAGTGGCAGGCAGATCTCTGTGAGTTCAAGGCTAGCCTGGTCTTCATAGTGAGTTCTGGGCCAGCTGAGGCTACAGGGAGACCCTGTCTCAAAAAAAGATTAAAAAAATATTTTGTATGAAATTCACAAAAATTCAATCAAAAACATATTAAGAAATTTTAAAAAAATCAATTTTTCGCCTTTAATCCTAGCACTTGGGAGGCAGAGGCAGGCGGATCTTTGTGAGTTCAAGACCAGCCTGGTCTACAGAGTGAGTTCCAGGACAGCTGGGGCTACAGGGAGCTGTCTGTCTCGAAAAGACAAAAAAAAAAANAAAAAAAAAAAAAAAAAAAAAAAAAAAAAATCAATTTTTAAAAATCTCCAACCTTTGTCTTCATGGGATTGGCTCATTTCCGCTAGTGGAATGCCTTCAAAGTCCATCCATGCTGTGTGGCATGTATCTGAATTTCTTTGTTTCTGTGTCTGAGCTTTGTTCCACAGTGTTTATGCCACTTTTATTGTCCTGCACCCACTCAGAGCTGGAAGAATGCGGGACCGCTCCCACTTGGCTGTTAGGAATAGTTCTGCTGTGAGTGGGGAGCATGGATGGGCACATGGATGGGCGCATATGCAGATATGCCCACCTCTGCAAGGAAGAAAATGCATTCACTTGTTAGTGAACATACTTGAAGTTCTCTGGGCAATCTCCTAGCTGCTTTGTTTCATGCTAGGAAGTTCACCCCGTGCTGGCTCCCTCCCCTTAACTTTCACATCCTAGCATCTGGCCTGAAATCTGGACCAGATGAGGCTACTTACAATGTTGAATGAGTTGGCCAGACTGGATTATCTGATTTGCACTCTTCATGCTTCAAAGGAGGGAAATAAGGGGCTGGAGAGATGGCCTAGTGGTTAAGAGCGCTGACTCCTCTTGCAGAGGACCTGGGTTTGATCCCCAGCACTCCAGTTCCTGGGGAATCTGACACCCTCTTTTGACCTCCATGGCATTGTAGGACACGGGTGCACAAACCTACATGCAGACAGTACATTCATACACATAAAAAAAAAATTATAAAAAAGAAAGGAGGGAATAAAGCAACAACTCAGACTGTATTCATCATTACTTGATTTTTTTTTTAATTTTATTTATTTATTTATGTGCATGAATGTACTGTCTGCATGTAGGTTTGTGCACCCGTGTCGTGCAATGCAGTGGAGGTTAGAAGAGGGCGTTGGATTCCCCTGGAACTGGAGTTCTCCTGGAATTGGAGTTACAGACGGTTCTCAGCTGCCATGTGGATGCTGGGGACTGAACCCTGGTCCTCTGCAAGAGCAGTTGGTGCTCTTAACGCCTAGGCCATCTCTTCAGCCCCTCATTAATTGATTTTTATCTGTTTTGTTTTCCTTTCCCATTACATTGTTTTCTGAGCCCAAAGGGTCATTTTGAACTTAATAGACTAGATTTAAAAAAATTTTCAACATTCTTGAAAAAAAATTCAAAATTTTTCAAGAATGTTGAAAATCTCAGTTCATTTTTACAGTAACGTTTGAAATTTGCATAATAATTAAGCAATTATAAGCACATTTCTTGTATATCTGAATGTTGACAACTTAAAATACAATGATCACCTCATTCTTTTAAAAACATTCAGTGGAATTTTTATATGCCATTTGACCATCACTCATTTAAACTAGATAAAGAAGTTATTTTGACAGCTGAAATTTTATATTTTGTTATTTCTCCCTTGAATGTAGACTTTTATCCTACTTTCCTCACAGAAGTCTACTTTCATTTATCATCTTTTATGGTGGAAAAGAATTTACTGGGGGCTGGAGAGATGGCCTAGCGGTTAAGAGCGCCGACCGCTCTTACAGAGGACCCGGGTTCGATCCCCAGCACCCACATGGCGGCTGAGAGCCGTCTGAAACTCCAATTCCAGGAGAACTCCAGTTCCAGGGGAATCCGAGACCCTCTTCTGACCTCCGCGGCATTGCACGACACGGGTGCACAAACCTGCATGCAGACAGTACATTGATACACATACAGAAATAAAATAAAAATTAAAAAAAAAAAAAAAAGAATTTACTGAATACCTGCCTTACCTCTTAGCAACAATACACTTTAAAATTTTTTAAGTTTTGGGGCAGGAGATATGGCTCAGCAATTAAGACCACTTACTGCTTTTGCAGAGGACCCAAGTTGGGTGCTAGCACCCACACTGTAGTTCATAACTGCCTGTAATTCAAGCTCTGGGGGATCTGACGCTCTCTTCTGGCCTCTGTGGGCACACAGGGAGACCCTGTTTCAAAATGACCAAAAGAAAATAGTGGAACCAATTGTTGGAAACGAGTTTTGCTCTGTAGATTTGTCATTCAATTATCAGAGTCATTAATGCATAGTAAAGTAACATAATTAAATGATAATTTTATGATTTTAATATTACTATGTCATATAATCTTTGAAAACTTTATGGGAAGACATTTATTTATTTATTTATTTATTATTTATTTTTAACAAATCTAGACCCGTGTTCCCGCCCATTCCCCCACCCCGCCAGAGCTCATGCATTCTGCCAAGCATGCTTTTCATCTCTTAGTCTTTCTCAATATTTTCCATGGGGAAGTTGACTGTTTTGAGCAGAAGTTCACTGTTTCAGTCAGTTCTTTGATAGTCTTTTCTGTTGTTGTTGTTGTTTCCAAAATGCATTATGCCCAACTGCTTTGTACAAAAGCTCAGGGGGCCCCACACAAGAAATACTTACAACTGGGTAATTGGCACTAGCATCCACAGATGAGGGATACCATTCGTCGTTTGTTTTTCTGGGACTGTGTTACTTCACTCAGCATGATGTCCTCTAGCTCCAGCCATTTTCCTGCAAAGCTCGGAAGACATTTTAATGAGACAGAAACTTTAACGTTTTCGATTTGTTCTCCTTGTTGCTGGAATTAAACAAAGTTCAAAATTTATTCTATCTTTCATGTTAACATGTGTAGCACAGAGCCATCTTTCTCACACAATGTTTAATGAGAATGAATATTATAGAAACTTATCATAAAACTCCTTTAAAAATTAATCAGATGGCAATTTGCTTAGACCCTTCTTAATTTCTTAGTTTCTTATGAGTATTTCCCCTCCCCACCCCACACCAAAAAAAAAGGTTTTCACAAGGATTGTGGATAAATGTCAGTTGGCAAAGTGCTTGACTTTACCTGAGTTCAAGCTCCAGAACCCAGATAAAAATGTTGGGTATAACTTGTAATCCTTTACATCAGAGGTGAAGGAAGGATTCTTGAGCCTCCCTGGACTTGTACTCTGTAAGAAGAGGCAGGCCACCTGTGGCTGCATTGTCTTAAATTGCCTGCCTGTTGTTCGCACCTGACTCTGGATGAAAATGGTTTGTATGAACTCAGAGTTACTTGTGACCCAAGCACATGACACAGGGCGGAACAATAGTGAGCCCTGTATACAGGAGGTGAGATGCAGAGGTCTAAGATTGGCTGAGAAGACATCATTCTGTCTATATAAAGAGTGGCCTGTAAACAATAAATCGAATCTCCATTACCATCTGAGGAGATTTCTGGATCCGTTATTTTTCACCTGTGTGTAAGTTAAGCTCATCAGGTTTGTGTTTGAGTGTTGAGTGCTAGCTGGAATTGGTTGGAAAAGGGTCTTTATCAGACTGCCAACCTGGGAAGACTGGACAGAGGCTTGCAGAAGGCCACCAGTCTGAGGATTCTGTCTTGGGTGTTGTCATTCCCCAGCAGGTGAAGTTAAAGCAGTCATAAGAGGGCGGTGGCGGCTCCCCATGGCCTGTGTTGGGCAGATAGCTGGCCCAGACCGTGGGGCCCAAGTTTCCACATCCAGCTGGCATGTATGTTTTTTTTGTGTGTGTGCTAGCTCCCAGGAGAAGCCGCTGGCGGGTCCTCCTGCTTTTCCCTTTAATCCAGCAGGCACAGTTTGTGTCCCCAAGTGCAGGACAGCACTAACTACAGCACCGTAGCCTAACTGGTGAGGTCCAGACCACGAGAGACCCTGTCTTGAAGGAGGCAGATGGTATTTCTGAGGACGACAGCCAAGGTTGTTTTCTGTTCACACTGCTGTGTTCACACATAATTTGCATACTTGTAAAAAGTTTCAACCAATCCTAGAAAATGACAATTATATTTGTTGCCTTTTCACTTGGGGGAATTGTTAGCCTCAAATATTTAGAAGATGTTATAGAGAAAGAAATAATGTGAACTTAAATGATATTTTTCTCCACATAAAATTTTTAGATAAAATAATCTGATTTTGTGATTCATATAGTTTTATTAATTTATGAGATATTCCACATAAAATGATTACTTAATTTGACCTCATATCACAGGAATTCTTCAAATCAGGTTGACCACTTCTTCTTCCTCTTCCTCTTCCTCCTCTTCCCTCTTTCCTTCTCTTCTTCCTCCCTCTTCCTTTTCTTCTTCTTTCCCTCACCTTTTTTCTCTTCTTTGATTTGTATTTTGATATGGGGTCTTTTTATGAAATCCATGCTGGCCTCAAACTTTTCACCTTCCTGTCCCTGCCTTGATAATGCTGGGGTTGTAGGCATGCTCCATCATTACTGCCCAAGATTTACTTTCATTAAGAAGGGTTGGGTGTGGTGGAGCCCACCTTTAATCCCAGCACTTGGGAGGCAGAGGAAGGAGGATCTCTGTAAGTTCAAAGCCAGCCAGGTCTACATAAGGAATTCCAAGCCAGCTGGGGCTACAGGGAGACACTCTCTCAAAAAGACTGAAAAAACAAAAGTCTAACTTTAAAGCCAGTTTGGCAATGCACTGCATACCTTTCATTCCAGTACTCCTGAGGCAGAGGAAGGAGGATATTTGTGAGATCCAGGCCACCTTGGAATGGTCTATATATCAAGTTCTAGGCCTGCTGGGGCCGCATGGTGAAACCCTGTCTCAGAAAACAAACAAAAAAGAAAGTCCAATTTTGTATTTTAATTAAAATAATCTTACTTCCAAATTCTAATTTTAAGATGAGGCTGTTAAATAATCTTCCCAGGTGTTTGCACCTGGATTTTAAAGGTGCCTTTCTGTGGCTGTTCTTTCTTCCCTCCTAAAGCACTCTCATGGCTTTGGTATTTGCTCTCCCTCAGGAATACTTTTTTTTTTTTTGGTCTTTTTGAGACAGGGTCTTCCTGTAGCCCCAGCTGTCCTGGAACTCTCTCTGTAGACCAGACTGGCCTTGAACTCACAGAGATCCACCTGCCTCTGCCTCCCGAGTGCTGGGATTAAAGGCATGCGCCACCACGCCCAGCAGAGCAGTACTTTTTAATGTTGTCATTGTCTCAACAGGATGTCTCTTCATAGCCCAGGCTGACCTCAAACTTGCCATCTTCCTGCCTCTGCCTCTGGAATGCTGAGATTGCCAGCATGTGATGCCACTCCTGGTTTGCTCAGTTTTTGAAAATAGTGGGAAGCTGGAAAAGGCAAAGCTATTACAGAAAAATTTTCTTCTCACTTACTACTTGACCCTAAGGCGTCTGAACGGAACACACCCTATATAGACAGAAAGTATTTCTAGTGCCCTGCAGTGCTTTCAAAAGTGGATGCCTCTGAGGAGCACAGATGCCTTCTCCGGCAAGGGTACTTCGAATTGTGGCTTTGACAGCTGTATCTGTGAGGATGCTGGCTGCCCCTTAGGACAGTGCACCATTGCGAAGTTCAGGATAAAAACTATCTCTGTCTTGTGTAGAGGTAGAAGAGAGGACCAACAGGAAGTCTCAACTCACTTCAGGGGACACATTTTCAAGGCAAACATGAAAACTAAAGATCAGAAAATAAATTCTCTAAACCCTGCCCATGCCACATTCCTGTGAGTGTTTCTTCTGGGATACCCATGAGACAATCCAAAGACCCCTGTCTTAAACACCCATGTGTCCTCACATGCTAATATTTATGATGAGGTCACAGTGGAAAAATTTCTTACTTTCATGTTGCAGTTTCTCCTGCACTAATGAGGTCCTTGAGCTATCGATTCCACAGCTGTGTGTGAGAGACACCTTATTCATTCATTAAAAAAAAATGTGTTATTTCAGAAAATACATGTTCGACACCTACCAGTTGGAAGGAATGTAGGCTAAGCTAAAGATAATGACCACATTAAAGAAAGAGTTTGTATTTGGTAAAGCTGGCAAGACTCTACACAGATAATTACAGCATAGATCAGAAAGCATTGCCGCATATGCAAAGAGTTTAGAGGCTAAAACAATCAGCTAGAATCAGAAGAATGGGGTCCCCATGATGAGCACTTGTGAGTATACAACACTTCCAGAACACAACACAAAGCCCTGTGGTTGCAATCTTGGTATTTGAAAGACAGCAAGTCATTTAAAGCTTTCAGTGAACATAATCATACCTCCATTTATGAGCATTTGGATAGTAACCCTTTAAAATGAGTCAGCTCATTTCCTACCCAGGGAGTAGATTGAATCACGATTTATTTCATTTTTTTTTTCGTCCAGTGCATACCAATAGCATGGCTGGCTGTCAGTCCCATATTTATAGGGGAATGTTTTCAGATCAATCTTTCCTCACGGACTTGAGAACACATTTACTTTTATTTCATGAACTCCACTTCAACCAAAAAAAAAAAAAAAAACCAACAAAAAAACCCTGATGCTGACTCAGCACACAAAGCTACATTTTATACCTGTCAGGTCACATATAGATTTTTTTTTTTAAGGTGAACAATGGTTGTATTTAAGTACTGATGGAGCAATCTTGAAGTCTTCTGGCAGTATCCCTTGGAAACTGAACCCATAAATTTTATTAGTATTAAAGCTTTCTAATGGGAGCTGACAAATATTTGAATGGGATAGCTTTTTCTCTGCACTTGGCATAGGGAGAGGGAAGAAAAAGTCCCCATTACACAATGAGAAACGCATTAATGTTCAAGCTCATTCATCTCAATTTTGCACAAATATAATTTAAGACCTTTTACAACTGTTGGTGAAATTACTGTGTGCTTCAGGGAAGTTACAAAAATTTTATGGACCTAATAAAATTGTCATTGTGATACCATTATGGGGTGCTGGGAAAACATAGGTATTTGAAACACCCATATGCCTTTGCCAAACAGAGAGAGGAGATAATAAGTTTGATTGGAGATAATTGCTAAATAGGGCAAAAACCCGTTTGTTTGATAATGAAAATCTCTCTGCTGTGTTTGGTATCAAATTAAATCGGGTGTGTAATGAGGCATGTTAACTGAGCTGGGCAGAGGAGAAGAGATAAAAATGGACATGCAGGACCTATAATTTAAGCCTTTGTTGAAATAATCATGCATTATCTTCAGATACATTTCGAAATCATTTCCAGTTGAATATTTCTTTCTCAGTCAGTTTTTTGCTTCACAATTATGATCCCTGGCTTTTCTCTGCTCTCCCTTTGGTATATAACCAAAAATAATCCCTTGATGGTCTTTTGTTAAACTAAAAGCTTTGGGGGAAAAAAAATCTAATGATCAAACTAGCCACATTTGAAACCTGAGGCCAAAATAAATAGCATTGCCTTGCATCAATACATCTAGTTATGGCTGGGGTGGGTGGGGGTTGAGGGGGACTATAAAGATGGTTAAAGATTGAAATCTTGAGGCTGCAATATAAAATTTTCAGGGGTCCCACAGAAGAAACTGGTTCTTTGCCTGTGACCTGAGACCTACTAGCAGAATCTATGGATTCCACATTTCAGATCTCCCCAAAGAGCTTGTCATTCAAGCTCCTCTGTTACTGGGCCCCCTCAGTACATAGTCATATCCTTTTTATCCCATGGAAGAACTCTGCAATTGAGCTTCCAGCAGCCTACCTCCCATCTAAAGAATTAGCTTGATTAAACTTGCTAATTCCATTGCCTTTCAAAACAGGAATGGCCCTGGGAGCCAGAGCTGCCTGTCCCTTTCTCTGTATACTGCCTGCCGGGAAGAAGCAGGAGACAGAGACTCTCATCCACCAGTTGTGGTTTATAATCTTTGCTTTAGTTGTTGATACTATAAGTGTAATTAGACCACCATAGCAAGACTTGGATCTGAATTGGATGCAATCACTGGAAAGCATTCTTAAGATTCTGAGCGCACACTTAAGACTAATCTTCACAGATTGGATGAGGGGATAACTTAAAAAAACTTTTTATTTCATGAGTGTATTGCCTGTATGTATGTAACTGCACCCATGTTGCGTAATGCCCACTTGGAGGTGAGAAAGTGTTGGATCCCCTGGAACTGGAGTTAGGATGGTTGTTAGCCACCGTGTGGGTGCTGGGAATTGAACCCAGGTCCTCTGCAAGAGCAGCCAGTGCTCTTAACTGCTGAGCCATCTCTCTAGCCCCTGAGGGCAGAGTTTATAGGTCTTGGAGTTAATTTAAAGGATTTATAAAATACAATTTATAAAATACAATTTAAAGGATTTATAAAATCAATGATATAAATTCATGTGACATTTCTATGTATAATGAACTCTATCAGTTCATTCAGGAGTCAGACTTGCCCCATTCATCTTAATACAGTGATGGCTTTTCTCGTGGTAGCTTTCTGGCTTAGTACTATGATCATGGCCTGAAAATTCCATATTAAAAATTCAGCCTCAGAAAGTCATCCATCCTCAAAGTGTTATTTGGAACTGGTAACTAAGCAGAGGTGTGCATCAACATTTGTGTAGAAGGGTGTTTCCATTTCAATGAACGTTTTGCTTTGAGGTGTTTGGTTGAGGGTCTGCATGTCAATACACACATTCATAATGATAAATTATTATCACCATAGAGTTCTTACGGTGTTTGCAGGCAATACTGAGCACCTCACACAAGGATTTCATTTTGTTTGCTAGGGTTTAGTGATCTCACTATACAGCTCAGTCCCTAGGACCACCTAAGTCCTTAAAAATCATGAAGTGCCCTAAAAATGTCCATGGTCTGACTTCACATACTCCATAGCTCCTTTTGGATTGGACTTAAAAGCATAATTGGTTATTAGGCTGATTTCCTTAAAGGACTTTTTGTTTTGCTGTCAGGTTCCCAGGTCAGCCTAGACTTTGCTCTGTAGCCCAGGTGGGCTTCAAGCCCAAGGATCCTATTGATTCAGCCTCCTGAGTGCTGAGATTACAGGCCAGGCCTTGCCACAACTCTCTAGTTCAACAGAAGCTTTTTTTCCCATTTTGTTTTGTTTTTGGCAGCGCCTGAGAGGGCGCACTTTGGCTTTCCATGGAGTAGTAAACCCCTATCTTTTCACAGCAGAACTGCCCAAAGCAAAGCAGCTTGGACCGAAGATCAGAAAGAGTGATGGACTTTGATCCAAAGTGGATTGGTTTTTTTGGCCTCACAAATTTTCAGGTTTAGGGTTCATGTTTATGTCCCTTTCAGTGTGGAAAAGCATAATTTCATTTTAAAGAAAAGAAAACAATTACTTTTAATAAAAATCTTTATGGACAAGATTTGGTGAGTTGTTCAGACAAACAAATGGTTCTGGCAAAACAACATTGTGGTGAGTTAAGTGTAAAGGGCTCAGAAATACAGATTAAATTTCCTTGGAAATACTCAAGGGCTTCTGAAATGAACAGGGAGAATATCCTTGGCCTATGTGTATTTCCTTGGCCTATGTATATTTCAAACTTTATGTTTTTATTTCTCTTTTGCATTCTGTTCATTTTATTTTCTTCTACCAAACACTTCCCAGAGTGATGTCATCTCTTGTGGTCAGCATTCTGTCAGTCTGGGTTGTCATTAATCCTGGTGCATTCTGGGTGGCCCAACTTGATATCAGCCCCCGTTCCCTCTCTTACAGACTGAGTTTTCCTTTCTATTTGTCTTCCAATATGGGAAGAACATAAATCTACAAACATGATTCAAAGTCTGGGTGAAGGTTTTGGCCTTGGAAAGTTTACCGTCATGTCATGGAGACAAATGCGTGAAGTTGCTTGTTGAAAATAAATAAATCTTCTGTGCTTTAACTCTGAAAATACTAGTCTAGATGTAGCTGTTGCAGGGGGAATAGATAAATCAAGATTTGAATAGTCTTAGAAAGTATTTTTGAGGGACCTTTTGCCCATTTCCAAACCTCAGAAATGTCTCAATATAAAACATTACTGAAAGAAATTACACTCTAATTTCTTATATAAATGTTCTTCAACATGTTCTAGAAAAATGTCTCTGTGTTTTCTCTGCTATGGAGATTTCATAAAATGAGCCAAATTCTATTTGTAGGAATTTATGTCTATATTCTTTTTGTTCCAGACAGATTCTGACATCCTGGATTGGTACCCATGCCTTCTCTTGTTCTAATCTCACTCCAGCTTAGTCAGTGAAATTTGCCAAAGATTTCACCCTTTCCAAAGATGACAGTGTCGACAGTGCATCTCAAGATTCCTCCATTTTTAACTCTAAGCAATGTGGTCTCCAGTGTCAAACTATCTAAAATCCTTTAAATAGCAGGACATGACGTGATAAGGAAAAACAATTCAGCTTCCTTTGTGAGAGCAAAACCAACAGAAGCATCATTTGGTCGCTGCTGTTGAGAGATTTAACTTTGGGTCTCATTTGGTAGCAGAATGAAGGGAACTGCAGTCTCTCTTCCCAAAGACAACTCTATAGATAAACCAATAGAAACCAATACCCCCCCCCCCCACCACATGCAGTCTGGGACCCAACTCCAAATATGTATTTATCATCAAACCCTCACGGTTGAAAAACTGCTCAAGTAAAAACTCTGAGAATCTGTGACATTCTTGCTCTGAGCTGTTCCCATCCCGTCTTCCATCTGAGTCTATACAGACTTCCTATAGGGCCAGGCAGGTTGCAGTGGTTTGAATGAGAATGTTCCCCCATAGGATCCAAGTAATTGGATCTTTTGTCCCCAGTTGTTGGTGCTGTTTTGGGAGGTCTTAGAAGGTGTGGCCATGCCAGAGGAAGCATGTCACTGGGGACAGGCTTAGAGAGTTCTTTTTTTAAAAAAGCAATTTTATTTATTTTTTATGTGTATGAGTGTATTGCCTGCATGCTTTTAAGTACACCTGTGTTGTGAAATTCCCAAGGAGATCAGAAGAAGACATTGGATTCCCTGGAACTGGAGTTTTTGTAGGCTTTTTTTTTTTTTTTAATTTTTATTTATTTCTGTATGTGTATCAATGTACTGTCTGCATGCAGGTCTGTGCACCCGTGTCGTGCAATGCCGCGGAGGTCAGAAGAGGGTGTCGGATTTCCCTGGAACTGGAGTTCTCCTGGAATTGGAGTTTCAGACGGTTCTTGGCCGCCATGTCGGTGCTGGGGATCGAACCCGGGTCCTCTGTAAGAGCGGTCGGTGCTCTTAACAGCTAGGCCATCTCTCCAGCCCCAGAACTGGAGTTTTTGGAAGGTTGTTAGCTACCATGTGGGTGCTGGGAACTGAACCCATGTCCTCTGCAAGAGCAGCCAGTGGTCTTAACCGCTGGGTTATCTCTCCAGCCCCTAGAGAGTTCTTACGCCTTGCTAGATCTCTGCTTCCTGTGTCTGCTTGAAGATGGGAGCTTAGCTTGTGCTCTTGCTCCCACCATCTCTCCACGGCACCCTGCCATGATGGGCTCTCATTCTCCTGAAACCATAAGTTAAAACAGGCTTTTCCTTCTGCAAGTTGCTTTGGTCAGTGTTTTTTCATAGCAACAGAATAGTACCTAATACACAGGCCATGAAATACGCAGGTTCACTGTTGCATTGGAGGAGAGGCTCCTGATTTAATAAGGTGGGCAGTACTCCTGCTAAGTATAGCAGATGTGGTACCCATGACACCTCTCCCGTAGCCTGAAGTAGTTGTCATGGTTACAGGAAGCAGTATGTGTAACACTGTCCATTAGCTCTGGAGCATATTCATATGTAATATATCTGACAACTCTAGTTCAGATAGGGAAAAAAACACAGAGGAAAATAAATTGGAGTTCCTATATTTTCACAGAACCAAGTCAGACTATGAAGCACATTATGACAAATGCTGAGGCATATGGTAAGCATTACTGTAGTCCCTAACAAAATTAAAGTATAATAAAGAATCGACAGCAGAATTAAAATGGCACAGGAAGAATTTTCTTACCACCAAAGAAAGGATGAAAAGAAGAAAAGAGGAACCAAGATATTAGAAACCTAAGAAAACAGAGAGCAAAATGGTAACTGTGAATCCAAGCACGCTCCTCAGAACATTAAGCATATTCATTACAGATATAAACACAGCTGCTGACAAATCCATAAGACAAAGCAAAAGGATCAGAATTTAAAGGAGAAATTGACAATGCAAGCAACGGTTGGAGTTTTTCAATACCTATCTACTTAAAATAATTAATTGGGAAGTAGGGGCAGGAAGATCCAAAGTTTAAGGTCATCTTCAGCTACATGGTGAGTTCCAGGCCAGGCTGGGTTATAGGAGACTGTGAAAAGCAAAAACAACAACAACAAAACAATGGTAAGGGGCTGTGACTACAGCTCTGTGGTAGAGCACATGTTTAACAGGTATACGGCCCTGTATTCAGTCCTTACATAAATAAATAATAAAAACCAACTGACAGAACAGCTAGTTAAAATCCATCAAACATACAAGAAACTTACAACACACCAGCCCACCATCTGTTTATTTTTCATTTTTTAGCATCTATTGTAAAGGAAGCACTAAGCAGTAGCTATAAGCCACCTTTTTATTCCCAGGTAGATATCATAGGTACTTAATGTGGGAAATCCCAAAGAAACCAAAGAAAACACTGGAAGTAATGTTTCTTAAATACCAAAATTATCCGTATTTCTGTACTTCAGCAATAAACATTCTAAAATCATTCTATGGCTAATAAAAATCAAAAGATAAATATGGTTAAGACGGTGACTTGCCCCAAATTGTCATGTAGAACCAATGTGATCCTTATCAACACACCAGGAAGAATATTCAGTTTTTTATATGGCAATCTTGTGCTTTTCATACAGTATGGTTGGGCAGCACTTAGATCTGATTCTCCATCTCCTCCCACTAACCCCCACCCCATTTAATGAACTCTCTTACATATAATATGGCCTGTGGAATATGATGCGTGTCCTCCAGTGTCCTTCAATGTGGACCCATTCACTGGGACCAACAAGAGTCCCATCCCTATAAGACACCATCTTTTCCCTTTCTAGTACCTAAAATTGCCAAACGTTCATTAAGTTGAGTTAGGATTTCTTACCCACTTCCCCATGTCTACTCTGGGATTTACCAGCAAGAATTTTTGGAAAAATAGATGGAATTGCACCAAAAGTTATAGAGAAAAAGAGCACCAACTTAGAGGAATTGCCGTGCCTGATAATGTGGCACTGGTTCAAGGATGTCACTTAATAACTGGTAAACAGAAACCACTTCATTAGGGAAGAATTGACAGTCAACAAAGAAATCAAGACAATCAACGGGGAGTGAAGAGTCTTTTCATCGTGGGGGTTGGGGTACTCACATATCCGCATGCAAGAGCCTCATACTACACGGAAATTGGACTCATCGTAGATTGTGGAGCAAAGTACAAGAACTAAAACCAGTGTCTGCATGGCGACTGACAACTGTCCATAACTCTAATTCCAGGGGAATCTGATGCCTTCTTCTGACTTCTGCAGGCATTCCACAATATGGGTGTATTTACATGCATAAGATAACAATAAATATTTTGTGTGTGTGTGAGACAGGGTCTCCCTGTAGCCCCAGCTGTCCTGGAACTCACTCTGTAGACCAGGCTGACCTTCAACTCACAGAGATCTACCTGCTTCTGCCTCCTGAGTGCTAGGTTTATTTAAAGGCATGCCCCACCACACCTGGCCAGCTTTTGTGTGCGTATGTGTAAATTCAGAACTCAGGAGGTAGAGGCAGGAAGGTTGATAGTTTGAGCCCAACCTTAGTCTACAGACTAAGGCCAGTGTGGACTTCATTGACTATATCAAAAACAAACAAAAAGCAAGTAAGTAGGCAACCAAAAAATATACAAATTCTTATAATATAATTTAGAAAATATACAAGTAGACATTTTACAAAATAAGATATCAAGTTGCTAGTAAATACTATTTATGAAAATGTTCAATGGGTTTAGCTGGAATGGGACATGCAAATTAATGACAAAATTATATTCCTCTACATATCCATTAGAATGGCAATAAACAATTAGATTGTACCATGTGTTCTACTTTATTCTGTTGTTGTGACAAACTTATGACCAAAAGCAAGTCAGGGGAGGAAAGGGGTTATTTCAGTTTACAGGACGTGGTCCATCACTGAGGGACATCAGGGCAGGCACTCAAGATGGAACTTGGAGAAAAAAACTACAAAAGAACGCTGGTCACTGGTGGGCTGACAGAAACATGCTTAGCTAACGGTCTGATATAGTCCTTGGGCCACCTGCCCAGGGAGTGGTACCACCCAGAGTGAGCTGCCCCTCCTCCTTCACAGACGTGACCACAGCCTAATCTGATCTGGGAAATTCCTCTGTGGACGTTCTCCTCATAGGTGACTCTAGTCTGCTTCAAGTTCATGATTAAAGCCAAGCAGGGCACCAAGCATGGGTGATGAAGTGGAGGAACCCGAAGCATCCCACCCTCTTGTCAAGACTAGCCTGGTCTACAGAGTGAGTTCCAGGACAGCTGGGGCTACAGGGAGACCCTGTCTCCAAAAGACAAAAAAAAAAAAAAAAGAAAAGAAAAAAGAAAAAGAAAGAAATGTAAAATGTTCTAGACGCTTTGGAGATAAGTGTGTAAATCTCTGGTCCCAGAGAGATGGTTCTGCATTTAAGAGCACTGACTGCTCTTCCAGAGGGCCCGGGGTTCAGTTCCCAGGACCCACATGGCAGCTAACAACAATCCAGAATTCCAGTTCCAGGGGATCCAGCGCTCTCTTATGGCATCCACGGGTCCTGCATGGCACGGTGCACTTCCATGCTGGTAAAATGCTCACACACATAAAGTGTAGCAGTTTCTTAAGTTAATAATGAATTTATTTAAGAAAGTAAATACATGGGGCTGGAGAGATGGCCTAGCGGTTAAGAGCGCCGACCACACTTACAGAGGACCCTGGTTCGATCCCCAGCACCCACATGGTGGCCGAGAACCGTCTGAAACTCCAATTCCAGGAGAACTCCAGTTCCAGGGGAATCCGACACCCTCTTCTGACCTCCGCGGCATTGCACGACACAGGTGCACACACTTGCATGGACAGTACATTCATACACATACAGAAATAAATAAAGAAAAATTAAAAAAAAAGAAAGTAAATACACATGTCCTCACAAGTCTACATAAAAGGAACAATTGAAATCTCCATTATGAAGAATGTTTTCTTAGGTGTTTTTTTTTTGTTGTTGTTGTTGTTTTTTTGTCTTTTTGAGACAGGGTCTCCCTGTAGCCTCAGCTGGCCTGGAACTCACTATGTAGACCAAGCTAACTCAGAGATCTGCCTGGCTCTGCCTCCCCAGTGCTGGGATTAAAGGCGTGTGCCACCATGCCTGGATTATTTATTTATTTATTTATTTTGAATTAGCTGGGAATGTCAGCAATCTCTGATAACTGGGTGGCTGAAGCAGGAAGGTCATTTGAGCCCAGAAGTTCAAGGTCATTTTTGAGCAACACTGCAAGACTCCTTTTCAAAAATAAACAAACAAAAATCCTTGATGTGCAATGGTAAAGAATTTTCTTTATAACTTTTCTCTAACATAATTGTGAAAGTAAGAATCTCTTCTTATTGCATATAACATTTCTACTGCACTGCAATAGATTAAATCAAGACAAAAGTTCCTGTGTTCATGCAGCTTACAGTTATGAGGAGTCATGCAGAAGTTTGAGCCGGCTGGCCCTGTCTACATTTGAAGTTTTAGCAACAGAAGAATCATGTTGCCGGGCATGGTGGCGCACGCCTTTAATCCTAGCACTTGGGAGGCAGAGGCAGGCGGATCTTTGTGAGTTCAAGGCCAGCCTGGTCTACAGAGTAAGTTCCAGGACAGCTGAGGCTACAGAGAGACCCTGTCTCAAAAAGACCAAAAAAAAGAAAGAAATAAAAAAAAAAAAAAAAAAAAATCATGTTATATTTACTAAAACTAAGAACACTATTTTCATGGAACTTACATTCTGTTTGTATGGGACTTGCGAAAGTGAAAAAAGGATAAAAGATGTTTTTATATATATTTTTATACATTTTATATTGTTTATGCACATTTTTAAAGATAAGTACTATTAATAAATTGTAATAGAGAATTCGTAAAACTTAACAAAAAAGATTAAGGATGCATAAAGGATTTTACTAGAAGTTTTTCCAAAGAATAAGTGGTTAACAAGAACATTAAAAGGTTTTCAACCATAGGTAAGTTCAAGTCAGAACAGCCAGGAAAATGGCTACTGTAGAAAAGGTGGAGTATTGGAACCACTCTGTACTCTTTTAGATTGTAAAATGGGCACAGTCACTGTGGAAACAGTATAGCAATGCTCCCAAAATTAATTACAGAGCTTGTGAAAGGGCTCATCTGGTAAATGTGCTTGGCCACAAACCTGATGATGGCTATTCTATCCCCAGGACCTCAAATGACGGAAGGAGAGAACCAGCTCCTGCAAGTTGTCCTTTGAACCTCCACACAGTCTAATGGTGTATGAACCAAAAAACAACAACATATTAAATAATAATATAATAAAAAATTTTTAAATTAAAATAAAAAATTCTTTGGCATATAACTAACTGTATTGGTTATTATTCTTCTTACTGTTACCAACTACCTGTCAGAATCAAGTTAAGGAAAGAGGTTTATTTTGGCTCAGACATTTGGGAGAAGGCATGGAAGAGGGCAGCATCATCTATGGTGACATGAGCTTTCCGCATGGTTTGCTCAGCTTGGTGGGCCAGGAAGCAGAAGAGTTTGGGCTGGAAGTGCAGCCAGCCTGTAATCCTGAGGACCGACTTCTATAACTTTTGTCTGTCTTCCAATTTGGTCCAATGTCCAAAATATTCTACAAAGTCCCAACACAGCTCTGTCAGCTGGAAAACAAGTGTTCAAACACATGAGTCTCGTGTGTGTGGGTGTGTGTGTGTGTGTGTGTGTGTGGTCATTTCAAATTTAACCATAATAATAACTAAAATAATTGAAGCAGGATATTGAAATGGTATTTCTATACTATAATCATCAATGCTGCACTACTAAGTGAGATGCACAAAGGAATGTACATAGAGGATGGCCAAATTAAGAGTTCTTTATTAGTACCCAGCTCAGAGAGGGGCTAATGCCCAAAAGAACTCTTGACCCTGAGGGGAGGAAGAGTGGGGTTTTATAAAGCTTAAAACTACAATTACATTATGCCAGAGGCAAAGCTGATACCATGGTATCATATCACCATAGTTACATCATAGATACCATCATATCACCATAGTTACACCAGCCCTCAAGAAGTTTTCAAGAATTAGTCCATTGCTTTTCTTTCTTTTTAAGTCTATTGCTTTTCAACAAGAAGTTTCACTTAGGTTTGGAGGGAGAATGTGCTACCTGGACATGTTACCTGGCTTCTCGGTCAAGTTTCCCAGTATTGTAGGAACAGTGTCCTTCTTGAACCCATCTTCATGAGATGTTCTGCCTGCTGGTGGCTGCAGTGGCTAGGCAAAAGACACAGGGTAAAGTGAACATCAGTGTATTTGTCACTTTTCTATTGCTGTGATAAAACCACCATCACCAAGGAACTTATAAAAGGAAGAGTTTATTTGAACGTACAATTGATGGTTCCAGGAATAGATCCATTGTGGCAAGAAGCATGGTGGCTGGGGCTGGAGGCGAAAGCCAAGGTTCACATCTCACATCTTGAATGAGCACAGGAGGGATGGAGGGAGGGAGGGAGGGAGGAGAGAGAGAGAGAGAGGACACTGGAGACTGCAAGGCTTGTTAAAACTCACTAAGACCACCCCCAATGACATACTCCTCCAGCATTGCCACACCTTCTAAGATCTCCCAGAACAGGTGCCACCAACTGGGGACAAAGTCTGAATACTTAAAGCCTATGGGGACACTTCATTCAAACCAACCACATTCCACTCCCTGGCCCCCATAGGGCTCATGAACATATAAAAATGCAAAATGCATTTAGTCCAACCTTAAAAAGCACCCATAGTCTTTACCAGTCTCAATTCTATTCAAAAGTCTATAGTCCAAAAATCTCTTTTGAGACACAGGCAATCTCTTAACTGTAAGCCCTGTAAAATCAAAAGACAAAATAACATACTCCCAACATACAGTGGAATGAATACACTTTCCCATTCCAAAAGGGAGGAATAGAGGCATAGTGAGGAAATACTGGCCAAAACAAGACCGAAAACCTGCAGGGCAAAACCAAGTCCAGTAGCTCCATGTGCAACTTCTGGGGTGACTTCCAAGGGCTTAGATAGCTCAGCTCTTTCCAGCTTTGCTTTCAACATACATCTCATTCCTTAGGCTGGTACCATTCCTTGTATGCAGCTCTCCTTGCAAATATTTACACAGCTCTGGCATTCTCGAATGTCTTCTTGGGTCTCTGTGCCACCAGGCTTCACATTCACAGCTTCACACAATGGCCTATCAGGGCCTTCTTATGCAGGGATGCCCATGCTGCCTCTGCCTGGCCTTGCTGCAGTCTCTCTGAAACTCAGGGAAGAACTGATATCCACCTTTACTCCCTGCAATCCGTCATGCCTTTAAATCCAGCACCACTGTGAATGAAACTGGCAGGGCGAGAGATAGCCCTAGCGGTTAAGAGCACCGACTGCTCTTGCAAGGAGGAACCGGGTTCGATCCCAGCACCCACATGGCAGCTGAGAGAACCATCTGGTAACTCACATTCCCGGAGAAATCAGTTCCAGGGAATCTGACACCCTGCTTCTGACCCTCCGAGGCATTTGGCCGACATAGGGTCACAGACCTAGATGCAATTAACATTCATACACACTAACAAAAATCTTAAAAAAAAAAAAAAACTTAAAACTGCAAGTTTGGCCTGCAAGTTTGGGATGGGACTCTGTTGTACTTCAACCACATTTGGCAAATTTTCTCTGCCCTTTAAGTATTTTCCTTTCAAAAAGCCTGGAGGCTTAGCTGGTGTGTGCCTTGCCCTAAAGGTACTTTTTCTGTTTGTTTATTTTAAAGCTGAGGCCTCTCCTTAATATCACCTTTAATCTCACCTTTTCCATTGTTTACTTGTAAATCTAGGCCTTTCCTTAATCACTTTAATCTCCTTATCAAGGGGCCTCTGCCTTCAGGACCTTGGCGCCACCATTAATCTTCCTGGTGCACTTTTTCAGATCCAAACTGTACATTCTCATTTTCTTCTGCCCCATCTGCTCTTTTTCACAGTAGATCTGACAGAATATTCCACCATTAATAGCCACACCACCTTTTCTACACTAGGCTATCTTGAACATATCCTCTGCCACAAGAATTCTAGTCCATTGCTTTCTTTGTTTTTTTTAAATGATTTCAATTTATTTATGTATGTGTATCAATGGTACTGTCTGCATGCAGGTCTGTGTACCGTGTCGTGGCAATGCCGCGGAGGTCAGAAAGAGGTTTCGATTCCCCTGGAGCTGGGTTCTCTGGCATTTGGAGTTTTCAGATGGCCTCGCTCGCGCCATGTGGGTGCTGGGGATCGAAACCGGGTCCTCTGTAGAGAGGGTCGGCACTCCTTAACCGCTTAGGCCATTCTCCTCCAGCCCCATCCATTGCTTTTCAACTTATCGCATCAGGCAAGCATTTGGGCTGTGGGCAAACTTGGCCAGACTCTTTGCCAAAATAACCCAGTTGTCTGCCTAAGTTCTTTATTTTCCATCTGGAACTACATTTTTTTTTAGCAATACTGTTCTTCCAGGCTTCTTAATAGAATGGCCCCATTAACTCTGTTTACAGTAGTCAACAGCTTTTCTAGCCAAAGTCCAAAGTCTTCCACATTTCTCCAAAACCCACATGGTCAGGTTCTTCACCATAACACCCCACTGTCTGGTACCAACTACTGTATCGATCACTTTTCTGTTGTCTGTGATAAAACACCATGACCAAGGGACTTATAAAAGGAGTTTATTTGAGCTTTAATATTAATGGTTCCAGGCGTGTTAAGAATCCATCATGGCAGGGAGGCATGGTGGCCGGGACTGGAGCAAAAGTAGGGGCAGAAGATCAAAAGTTTAAGGTTCATTCTTCAGCTACAATGGTGAGTTTCCAGGCCAGGCTGGGTTATAGGAGACTGTGAAAAGCAAAAACAACAACAACAAAACAATCGCTAAGGGCGCTGTTGACTACAGCCTCTGTGCTAGAGCACATGTTTCTTAACAGTTATACGGACCCTGTTTCAGTCCTTACATAAAATAAATAATTAAAAACCAACTGACCAGACAGCAGCTAGTTTAAAATCCATCAATAACATACAAGAGAACTTACAACAACCCGCCCCCCATCTGTTTATTTTTTCATTTTTTAGCATCTATTGTAAAGGAAGCACTAAGCAGTAGCTATAAGCCACCTTTTTATTCCCAGGTAGATATCATAGGTACTTAATGTGGGAAATCCCAAAGAAACCAAAGAAAACACTGGAAGTAATGTTTCTTAAATACCAAAATTATCCGTATTTCTGTACTTCAGCAATAAACATTCTAAAATCATTCTATGGCTAATAAAAATCAAAAGATAAATATGGTTAAGACGGTGACTTGCCCCAAATTGTCATGTAGAACCAATGTGATCCTTATCAACACACCAGGAAGAATATTCAGTTTTTTATATGGCAATCTTGTGGCTTTCATACAGTATGGTTGGGCAGCACTTAGATCTGATTCTCCATCTCCTCCCACTAACCCCCACCCCATTTAATGCAACTCTCTTACATATAATATGGCCTGTGGAATATGATGCGTGTCCTCCAGTGTCCTTCAATGTGGGACCCATTCACTGGGCCCAACAAGAGTTTTTCCATCCCTATAAGACACCATCTTTTCCCTTTCTAGTACCTAAAATTGCCAAACGTTCATTAAGTTGAGTTAGGATTTCTTACCCACTACCCCATGCTCTACTCTGGGATTTACCAGCAAGAATTTTTGGAAAAATAGATGGAATTGCACCAAAAGTTATAGAGAAAAAGAGCACCAACTTAGAGGAATTGCCGTGCCTGATAATGTGGCACTGGTTCAAGGATGTCACTTAATAACTGGTAAACAGAAACCACTTCATTAGGGAAGAATTGACATTCAACAAAGGAAATCAAGACAATTACACGGGGGTGAAGAGTCTTTTCATCGTGGGGGTTGGGGTACTCACATATCCGCATGCAAGAGCCTCATACTACACGGAAATTGGACTCATCGTAGATTGTGGAGCAAAGTACAAGAACTAAAACCAGTGTCTGCCATGGCGACTGACACCTGTCCATAACTCTAATTCCCGGATCTGATGCCTTCTTATGGACTTCTGCAGGCATTCCCAATATGGGTTGTATTTACATGCCTAAGCTAACAATAACTATTTTGTGTGTGTGTGAGGACAGGGGTCTCCCTTTAGGCCCCAGCGTCCTGGAATCACTCTGTAGACCAGCTGGACCTTTCACAACCACAGATGATCTAAACTGCTTCTGCCACCTGAGTGCTTCGGTTTTATTTAAAGGCATGCCCCCCACACACTGGCCGCTTTGGTGCGTAGTGTAAATTTCAGAACTTCAGGGAGGTAGAGGCAGGAAGGTTGATAGTTTGAGCCCAACCTTAGTCTACAGACTAAGGCCAGTGTGGACTTCATTGACTATATCAAAAACAAACAAAAAGCAAGAGTAAGTAGGCAACAAAAAATATACCAAATTCTTATAAATATAATTTAGAGAATTACCCGTAGACATTTTACAAAATAAGATATCAAGTTGCTAGTAAATACTATTTATGAAAATGTTCAATGGGTTTAGCTGGAATGGGACATGCAAATAATGACAACATTATACTCCTCTACATTTCCTATTAGAAAATGGCAAAATAAAACAATTAGATTTTACCATGTGTTTTTCTACTTTATTTCTGTTGTTGTGACAACTTATGACCAAAAAGCAAGCTTCCAGGGGAGGAGGAAAGGGGTTATTTCAGTTTACAGGACGTGGTCCATCACTGAGGGACATCAGGGCAGGCACTCAAGATGGAACTTGGAGAAAAAAACTACAAAAGAACGCTGGTCACTGGTGGGCTGACAGAAACATGCTTAGCTAACGGTCTGATATAGTCCTTGGGCCACCTGCCCAGGTAGTGGTACCACCCAGAGTGAGCTGCCCCTCCTCCTTCACAGACGTGACCACAGCCTAATCTGATCTGGGAAATTCCTCTGTGGACGTTCTCCTCATAGGTGACTCTAGTCTGCTTCAAGTTCATGATTAAAGCCAAGCAGGGCACCAAGCATGGGTGATGAAGTGGAGGAACCCGAAGCATCCCACCCTCTTGTCACGACCAGCTGGTCTACAGAGTGAGTTCCAGGAACAGGCTGGGGCTACAGGGAGACCCTTTGTCTCCAAAAGACCAACAAAAAAAAAAAAAAAAGACAAAAGAAGAAAAAAGAAAAAGGAAAGGAAATGTTAATAAATGTTCTAGACGCTTTGGAGATAAGTGTGTAAATCTCTGGTCCCAGAGAGATGGTTCTGCATTTAAGAGCACTGACTGCTCTTCCAGAGGGCCCGGGGTTCAGTTCCCAGGACCCACATGGCAGCTAACAACATCAGAATTCCCCAGTTCCAGGGGATCCAGCGGGCTCTCTCTATGGCATTTTCCACGGTGGGTCCTGCCATGGACGGTGCACTTCCATGCTCGTTTAATACGCTCACACCCCATAAAGTGTAAGCAGTTTCTTAAGTTAAATGATTTATTTAAGAAAGTACATACATGGGGCGGAGAGATGGCCTAGCGGTTAAGGAGCGCCAACCACACTTTACAGAGGACCTGGTTCGATTCCCCAGCCCCCACATGGATGCGGAAACCGTCTGAAACTCCAATACCAGGAGGACACTCCAGTTCCAGGGGAATCCGACACTCTTCTGCCCTCGCGGCATGCACGAACACAGGTTGCACAACACTTGCCATGGACAGTACTTCATTACACATACAGAAAATAAAATAAAAAGAAAAATTAAAAAAAAAAGGAAGTAAATACACATGTCCTCACAAGTCTACATAAAAGGAACAATTGAAATCTCCATTATGAAGAATGTTTTCTTAGGGTTTTTTTTTTGTTGTTGTTGTTGTTTTTTGGTATTTTTGAGACAGGGGTCTCCCTGTAGCCTCAAAGCTGGCCTGGAACTCCCTATGTAGACCAAGCTAATCAGAATCTGCCTGTCTCTGGCCTCCCAGGCTGGGAGTAAAGGCGTGGGTGTGCCACCATCGCCTGGATTATTTATTTATTTATTATTTTGAAATTAGCTGGGAATGTCAGCAATCTCTGATAACTGGGTGGCTGAAGCAGGAAGGTCCTTGGATCCCAGAAGTTCTAGCAGACGTTCAAGGTCATTTTTGAGCAACACTGCAAGACTCCTTTTCAAAAATCAACAAACAAAAATCCTTGATGTGCAATGGTAAAGAATTTTCTTTATAACTTTTCTCTAACATAATTGTGAAAGTAAGAATCTCTTCTTATTGCATATAACATTTCTACTGCACTGCAATAGATTAAATCAAGACAAAAGTTCCTGTGTTCATGCAGCTTACAGTTATGAGGAGTCATGCAGAAGTTTGAGCCGGCTGGCCCTGTCTACATTTGAAGTTAAGTTTTAGCAACACAGAAGAATCATGTTGCGGGTCGTGCATGGTGGCGCACGCCTTTAATCCTAGCACTGGGAGGCAGAGGCAGGCGGGATTCTTTGTGAGTTACGGCCAGCCTGGTCTACGAGTAAGTTCCAGGACCAGCTGAGGCTACAGAGCGGACCCTGTCTCAAAAAAGACCCAAAAAAAAAAAAAAAAAAAAAAAAAAAAAAAAAAAAAAAAAAAAAAAAAAAAAAATCATGTTATATTTACTATAAACTAAGAATTCCTATTTTCATGGAACTTACATTCTGTTGTATGGGACTTGCGAAAGTGAAAAAAGGATATAAAGATGTTTTATATATATTTGTATTTAACATTTTATCTATGTTTATGCACATTTTAAAGATAATTACTATTCATTTAAAATTTAATGCGAATTCGTAAAAACTTTCAAACAAAAAAGATTAAGGATGCATAAAGGATTTTACTAGAAGTTTTTCCAAAGAATAAGTGGTTAACAAGAACATTAAAAGGTTTTCAACCATAGGTAAGTTCAAGTCAGAACAGCCAGGAAAATGGCTACTGTAGAAAAGGTGGAGTATTGGAACCACTCTGTACTCTTTTAGATTGTAAAATGGGCACAGTCACTGTGGAAACAGTATAGCAATGCTCCCAAAATTAATTACAGAGCTTGTGAAAGGGCTCATCTGGTAAAATGTGCTTGCTGCAAAGCCTGATGATTTGAGTTCTATCCCCAGGACCTCAAATGACGGAAGGAGAGACCCAGCTCCTGCAAGTTTGTCCTTTGACCTCCACACGTACACTATGGGTATGTACCAACAAACACACATATTAAAATAATAAATATAATAAAAAATTTTTAAATTATTAAATAAAAAATTCTGGGCATATAACTAACTGTATTGGTTATTATTCTTCTTACTGTTACCAACTACCTGTCGAAATCCAGTAAGGGAAAGAGGTTTATTTTGGCGCAGAAGTTTGGGAGAAGGGCCATGGAACGAGGGCAAGCATCATTATGGTGACATTAGCTTTCCGCATGTTTGCTCAGTTGGTGGGCCAGGAAGCAGAAGAGTTTGGGCTGGAAGTGCAGCCAGCCTGTAATCCTGAGGACCGACTTCTATAACTTTTGTCTGTCTTCCAATTTGGTCCAATGTCCAAAATATTCTACAAAGTCCCAACACAGCTCTGTCAGATGGACAAAAAAGTGTTCAACACATGAGTCTGTTGTGTGTGTGTGTGTGTGTGTGTGGTGTGTGTGTGTGGTATTTCACAATTTAACCATAATAATAAACTAAAATAATTTGGAAGCATGATATGAAATGGTATTTCTATACTATAATCATCAATGCTGCACTACTAAGTGAGATGCACAAAGGAATGCCACACAATAATAATCTGCTTAGGAGTCTTTTATTAGCTCACTACCAAGCCAGTGGTCAGAGAGGGGACTAATGCCCAAAAGAACTCTTGACCCTGAGGGGAGGAAGAGTGGGGTTTTATAAAGCTTAAAACTACAATTACATTATGCCAGAGGCAAAGCTGATACCATGGTATCATATCACCATAGTAACATCATAGATACCATCATATCACCATAGTTACACCAGACCCTCAAAGAAGTTTTCAGAAATTAGTCCATTTCTTTTCTTTCTTTTTAAGTCTATTGCTTTTTCAAACAAGAAGTTTCCCCTTAGGTTTGGAAGGGGAGGAGAATGTGCTACCTTGACATGTTACTGGCTTTCTCGGTCCGTTTCCCAGTATTGTAGGAAACAAGTGTCCTTCTTGAACCCATCTTCATGAGATGTTCTGCCTGGCTGGCTGCAGTGGATCGGCAAAAGACACAGGGTGTTAAAGTGGAACATCAGTGTCTGAGTTTTCCTTTCTTGTCTTCCAATATGGGAAGAACATAAATCTACAAACATGATTCAAAGTCTGGGTGAAGGTTTTGGCCTTGGAAAGTTTACCGTCATGTCATGGAGACAAATGCGTGAAGTTGCTTGTTGAAAATAAATAAATCTTCTGTGCTTTAACTTGAAAATACTAGTCTAGATGTAGCTGTTGCAGGGGGAATAGATAAATCAAGATTTGAATAGTCTTAGAAAGTATTTTTGAGGGACCTTTTGCCCATTTCCAAACCTCAGAAATGTCTCAATATAAAACATTACTGAAAGAAATTACACTCTAATTTCTTATATAAATGTTCTTCAACATGTTCTAGAAAAATGTCTCTGTGTTTTCTCTGCTATGGAGATTTCATAAAATGAGCCAATTCTATTTGTAGGAATTTATGTCTATATTCTTTTTGTTCCAGACAGATTCTGACATCCTGGATTGGTACCCATGCCTTCTCTTGTTCTAATCTCACTCCAGCTTAGTCAGTGAAATTTGCCAAAGATTTCACCCTTTCCAAAGATGACAGTGTCGACAGTGCATCTCAAGATTCCTCCATTTTTAACTCTAAGCAATGTGGTCTCCAGTGTCAAACTATCTAAAATCCTTTAAATAGCAGGACATGACGTGATAAGGAAAAAAATTCAGCTTCCTTTGTGAGAGCAAAACCAACAGAAGCATCATTTGGTCGCTGCTGTTGAGAGATTTAACTTTGGGTCTCATTTGGTAGCAGAATGAAGGGAACTGCAGTCTCTCTTCCCAAAGACAACTCTATAGATAAACCAATAGAAACCAATACCCCCCCCCCACCACATGCAGTCTGGGACCCAACTCCAAATATGTATTTATCATCAAACCCTCACGGTTGAAAAACTGCTCAAGTAAAAACTCTGAGAATCTGTGACATTCTTGCTCTGAGCTGTTCCCATCCCGTCTTCCATCTGAGTCTATACAGACTTCCTATAGGGCCAGGCAGGTTGCAGTGGTTTGAATGAGAATGTTCCCCCATAGGATCCAAGTAATTGGATCTTTTGTCCCCAGTTGTTGGTGCTGTTTTTTGGGAGGCTTAGAAGGTGTGGCATGCCAGAGGAAGCATGTCACTGGGGGCAGGCTTAGAGAGTTCTTTTTTAAAAAAGCAATTTTATTATTTTTTATGTGTATGAGTGTATTGCCTGCATGCTTTAAGTAACCTGTGTTGTGAAATTCCCAAGGAGATCAGAAGAAGACATTGGATTCCCTGGAACTGGAGTTTTTGTAGGCTTTTTTTTTTTAATTTTTTATTTATTTCTGTATGTGTATCAATGTACTGTCTGCATGCAGGTCTGTGCACCCGTGTCGTGCAAGCCGCGGAGGTCAGAAGAGGGTGTCGGATTTCCGGAACTGGAGTCTCCTGGAATTGGAGTTTCAGACGGTTCTTGGCCGCCATGTTGGTGCTGGGGATCGACAACCGGTCCTCTGTAAGAGCGGTCGGCGCTTAAACAGCTAGGCCATCTCTCCACGCCCCAGAACTGGAGTTTTTGGAAGGTTGTTAGCTACCATGTGGGTGCTGGGAAACTGAACCATGTCCTCTGCAAGAGCGCCAGTGGTCTTAACCGCTGGGTTATCTCTCCAGCCCCTAGAGAGTTCTTACGCCTTGCTAGATCTCTGCTTCCTGTGTCTGCTTGAAGATGGGAGCTTAGCTTGTGCTCTTGCTCCCACCATCTCTCCACGGCACCCTGCCATGATGGGCTCTCATTCTCCTGAAACCATAAGTTAAAACAGGCTTTTCCTTCTGCAAGTTGCTTTGGTTCAGTGTTTTTTTCATACAACAGAATAGTACCTAATACACAGGCCATGAAATACGCAGGTTCACTGTTGCATTGGAGGAGAGGCTCCTGATTTAATAAGGTGGGCAGTACTCCTGCTAAGTATAGCAGATGTGGTACCCATGACACCTCTCCCGTAGCCTGAAGTAGTTGTCATGGTTACAGGAAGCAGTATGTGTAACACTGTCCATTAGCTCTGGAGCATATTCATATGTAATATATCTGACAACTCTAGTCTCAGATAGGGAAAAAACACAAACAAATAAATTGGAGTTCCTATATTTTCACAGAACCAAGTCAGACTATGAAGCACATTATGACAAATGCTGAGGCATTGGTAAGCATTACTGTAGTCCCTAACAAAAATAAAGTATAATAAAGAATCGCAGCAGAATTAAAATGGCACAGAAGAATTTTCTTCCACCAAAGAAAGGATGAAAAGAAGAAAAGAGGAACCAAGATATTAGAAACCTAAGAAAACAGAGAGCAAAATGGTAACTGTGAATCCAAGCACGCTCCTCAGAACATTAAGCATATTCATTACAGATATAAACACAGCTGCTGACAAATCCATAAGACAAAGCAAAAGGATCAGAATTTAAAGGAGAAATTGACAATGCAAGCAACGGTTGGAGTTTTTCAATACCTATCTACTTAAAATAATTAATTGGGAAGTAGGGGCAGGAAGATCCAAAGTTTAAGGTCATCTTCAGTACATGGTGAGTTCCAGGCCAGGCTGGGATAGGAGACTGTGAAAGACACAAAAAACAACAACAAAACAATGGTAAGGGGCTGTGACTACAGCTCTGTGGTAGAACACATGTTTTTAACAGGTATACGGCCCTGTATTCAGTCCTACATAAATAAATAATAAAAACCAACTGACAGAACAGCTAGTTAAAATCCATCAAACATACAAGAAACTTACAACACCACCAGCCCACATCTGTTTATTTTTCATTTTTTAGCATCTATTGTAAAGGAAGCACTAAGCAGTAGCTATAAGCCACCTTTTTATTCCCAGGTAGATATCATAGGTACTTAATGTGGGAAATCCCAAAGAAACCAAAGAAAACACTGGAAGTAATGTTTCTTAAATACCAAAATTATCCGTATTTCTGTACTTCAGCAATAAACATTCTAAAATCATTCTATGGCTAATAAAAATCAAAAGATAAATATGGTTAAGACGGTGACTTGCCCCAAATTGTCATGTAGAACCAATGTGATCCTTATCAACACACCAGGAAGAATATTCAGTTTTTTATATTGGCAATCTTGTGCTTTTCATACAGTATGGTTGGGCAGCACTTAGATCTGACTTACTCCATCCCTCCCACTACACCCCCACCCATTTAATGAACTCTTTACATATAATATGGCCTGTGGAATATGATGCGTGTCCTCCAGTGTCCTTCAATGTGGACCCATTCACTGGGACCAACAAGAGTCCCATCCCTATAAGACACCATCTTTTCCCTTTCTAGTACCTAAAATTGCCAAACGTTCATTAAGTTGAGTTAGGATTTCTTACCCACTTCCCCATGTCTACTCTGGGATTTACCAGCAAGAATTTTTGGAAAAATAGATGGAATTGCACCAAAAGTTATAGAGAAAAAGAGCACCAACTTAGAGGAATTGCCGTGCCTGATAATGTGGCACTGGTTCAAGGATGTCACTTAATAACTGGTAAACAGAAACCACTTCATTAGG
The DNA here is from genome assembly GCA_009823505.1 of Rhizomys pruinosus. Classification (NCBI taxonomy): domain Eukaryota; kingdom Metazoa; phylum Chordata; class Mammalia; order Rodentia; family Spalacidae; genus Rhizomys; species Rhizomys pruinosus. Next base: position 1,225,978 of record VZQC01007297.1, read on the forward strand.
GAAGAATTGACAGTCAACAAAGAAATCAAGACAATCAACGGGGAGTGAAGAGTCTTTTCATCGTGGGGGTTGGGGTACTCACATATCCGCATGCAAGAGCCTCATACTACACGGAAATTGGACTCATCGTAGATTGTGGAGCAAAGTACAAGAACTAAAACCAGTGTCTGCATGGCGACTGACAACTGTCCATAACTCTAATTCCAGGGAATCTGATGCCTTCTTCTGACTTCTGCAGGCATTCCACAATTGGGTGTATTTACATGCATAAGATACAATAATATTTTGTGTGTGTGTGAGACAAGGGTTCCCTGTAGCCCCAGTGCCTGGAATCCCTCTGTAGACCAGGCTGACCTTCAACCACAGAGATCTAACCTGCTTCTGCCATCCTGAGTGCTAGGTTTATTAAAGGCATGCCCCACCACACTGGCCAGCTTTTGTGTGCGTATGTGTAAATTCAGAACTCAGGAGGTAGAGGCAGGAAGGTTGATAGTTTGAGCCCAACCTTAGTCTACAGACTAAGGCCAGTGTGGACTTCATGACTATATCAAAAACAAACAAAAAGCAAGTAAGTAGGCAACCAAAAAATATACAAATTCTTATAATATAATTTAGAAAATATACAAGTAGACATTTTACAAAATAAGATATCAAGTTGCTAGTAAATACTATTTATGAAAATGTTCAATGGGTTTAGCTGGAATGGGACATGCAAATTAATGACAAAATTATATTCCTCTACATATCCATTAGAATGGCAATAAACAATTAGATTGTACCATGTGTTCTACTTTTTCTGTTGTTGTGACAAACTTATGACCAAAAGCAAGTCCAGGGGAGGAAAGGGGTATTTCAGTTTACAGGACGTGGTCCATCACTGAGGGACATCAGGGCCAGGACACCAAGATGGAACTTGGAAAAAAAACTACAAAAGAACGCTGGTCACTGGTGGGCTGACAGAAACATGCTTAGCTAACGGTCTGATATAGTCCTTGGGCCACCTGCCCAGGGAGTGGTACCACCCAGAGTGAGCTGCCCCTCCTCCTTCACAGACGTGACCACAGCCTAATCTGATCTGGGAAATTCCTCGTGTGAGGTTCTCCTCATAGGTGACTCTAGTCTGCTTCAAGTTCATGATTAAAGCCAAGCAGGGCACCAAGCATGGGTGATGAAGTGGAGGAACCCGAAGCATCCCACCCTCTTGTCAAGACTATCCTGGTCTACAGAGTGATTCCAGGACAGCTGTGGGGCTCCAGGGAGACCCTGTCTCCAAAAGACAAAAAAAAAAAAAAAAAAGAAAAGAAAAAGAAAAAAGAAAGAAATGTAAAAATGTTCTAGACGTTTGGAGATAAGTGTGTAAATCTCTGGTCCCAGAGAGATGGTTCAGCATTTAAGAGCACTGACTGCTCTTCCAGAGGGCCCGGGGTTCAGTTCCCAGGACCCACATGGCAGCTAACAACAATCAGAATTCCAGTTCCAGGGGAATCCAGCGCTCTCTTATGGCATCCACGGGTCCTGCATGGCACGGTGCACTTCCATGCTGGTAAAATGCTCACACACATAAAGTGTAGCAGTTTCTTAAGTTAATAATGAATTTATTTAAGAAAGTAAATACATGGGGCTGGAGAGATGTGGCCTAGCGGTAAAGAGCGCCCACACTTACAGAGGACCCGGTTCGACTCCCAGCACCCACATGGTGGCGAAACCGTCTGAAACTCCAATCTCAGGAGAACTCCAGTTCCAGGGGAATCCGACACCCTCTTCTTCGACCTCGCGGCATTGCACGACACAGGTGCCACAACTTGCATGGACAGTACATTCAACACATACAGAAATAAATAAGAAAATTAAAAAAAAAGAAAGTAAAAAAAAAAAAAAAATAAAAAATTACATAAAAGGAACAATTGAAATCTCCATTATGAGAATGTTTTCTTAGGGTTTTTTTTTTTGTTGTTTGTTGTTGTTTTTTGTCTTTTGAGACAGGGGTCTCCCTGTAGCCTCAGCTGGCCTGGAACTCACCTATGTAGACCAAGCTAACTCAGAGAATCTGCCGGCTCTGGCCTCCCCCGTGCTGGATTAAAGGCGTGGTGGCCACCAGTGCTGGATTATTTATTTTTTATTTATTTTGAATTAGCTGGGAATGTCAGCAATCTCTGTAACTGGGTGGCTGAAGCAGGAAGGTCATTGAGCCAGAAGTTCAGGTCATTTTTGAGCAACACTGCAATACTTTATTAAAATAAACAAAAAAAATCCTTGTGGCAATGGTAAAGAATTTTCTTTATAACTTTTCTCTAACATAATTGTGAAAGTAAGAATCTCTTCTTATTTGCATATAACATTTCTACTGCACTGCAATAGATTAAATCAAGACAAAAGTTCCTGTGTTCATGCAGCTTACAGTTATGAGGAGTCATGCAGAAGTTTGAGCCGGCTGGCCCTGTCTACATTTGAAGTTTTAGCAACAGAAGAATCATTTGCCGGGCATGGTGCGCACGCCCTCTTAATCCTAGCACTTGGGAGGCAGAGGCGCGGATCTTTGTGGTTCAAGGCCAGCCTGGTCTAACAGAGTAAGTTCCAGGACAGTGAGGTACAGACAGGGACCCTGTCTCAAACAAGACCAAAAAAAAAAAAAAAAAAAAAAAAAAAAAAAAAAAAAAATCATGTTATATTTACTATAAACTAAGAATTCCTATTTTCATGGAACTTACATTCTGTTGTATGGGACTTGCGAAAGTGAAAAAAGGATATAAAGATGTTTTATATATATTTGTATACATTTTATATATGTTTATGCACATTTTTAAAGATAAGTACTATTAATAAAATTGTAATAGAGAATTCGTAAAACTTAACAAAAAAGATTAAGGATGCATAAAGGATTTTACTAGAAGTTTTTCCAAAGAATAAGTGGTTAACAAGAACATTAAAAGGTTTTCAACCATAGGTAAGTTCAAGTCAGAACAGCCAGGAAAATGGCTACTGTAGAAAAGGTGGAGTATTGGAACCACTCTGTACTCTTTTAGATTGTAAAATGGGCACAGTCACTGTGGAAACAGTATAGCAATGCTCCCAAAATTAATTACAGAGCTTGTGAAAGGGCTCATCTGGTAAATGTGCTTGCCACCAAACCTGATGGTCTAAGTTCTATCCCCAGGACCTCAAATGACGGAAGGAGAGAACCAGCTCCTGCAAGTTGTCCTTTGACCTCCACACATGTGCTATGGGTATGTACACACAAACACACATATTAAATAATAAATATAATAAAAAATTTTAAATTAAATAAAAAATTCTGGGCATATAACTAACTGTATTGGTTATTATTCTTCTTACTGTTACCAACTACCTGTCAGAATCAAGTTAAGGAAAGAGGTTTATTTTGGCTCAGAGTTTGGGAGAAGGCATGGAAGAGGGCAGCATCATCTATGGTGACATGAGCTTTCAGCATGGTTTGCTCAGCTTGGTGGGCCAGGAAGCAGAAGAGTTTGGGCTGGAAGTGCAGCCAGCCTGTAATCCTGAGGACCGACTTCTATAACTTTTGTCTGTCTTCCAATTTGGTCCAATGTCCAAAATATTCTACAAAGTCCCAACACAGCTCTGTCAGCTGGAAAACAAGTGTTCAAACACATGAGTCTCGTGTGTGTGTGTGTGTGTGTGTGTGTGTGTGTGTGGTCATTTCACATTTAACCATAATAATAACTAAAATAATTGAAGCAGGATATTGAAATGGTATTTCTATACTATAATCATCAATGCTGCACTACTAAGTGAGATGCACAAAGGAATGTCATATAGGGATGGCCAAATTAAGAGTTCTTTATTAATAGCCAGCTACCAGAGAGGGAGCTAATGCCCAAAAGAACTCTGGACCCCAAGGAGAAGCAGGTAGGGTTTATAAAGCTTAAAACTACAATTACATTATGCCAGAGGCAAAGCTGATACCATGGTATCATATCACCATAGTTACATCATAGATACCATCATATCACCATAGTTACACCAGCCCTCAAGAAGTTTTCAAGAATTAGTCCATTGCTTTTCTTTCTTTTTAAGTCTATTGCTTTTCAACAAGAAGTTTCACTTAGGTTTGGAGGGAGAATGTGCTACCTGGACATGTTACCTGGCTTCTCGGTAAGTTTCCCAGTATTGTAGGAACAGTGTCCTTCTTGAACCCATCTTCATGAGATGTTCTGCCTGGGTGGCTGCAGTGGCTAGGCAAAAGACACAGGGTAAAGTGAACATCAGTGTATTTGTCACTTTTCTATTGCTGTGATAAAACCACCATCACCAAGGGAACTTATAAAAGGAAGAGTTTATTTGAACTTACGATTGACAGTTCTAGTCCATTGTGGCAAGAAGGCATGGTGGCTGGGGCTGGAGCAGAAAGCCAAGGTTCACATCTCACATCTTGAATGAGCACAGGGAGGGATGGAGGGAGGGAGGGAGGGAGGGAGAGAGAGAGAGAGAGAGACACTGGAGACTGCAAGGCTTGTTAAACTCACTAAGACCACCCCCAATGACATACTTCCTCCAGCATGGCCACACCTTCTAAGATCTCCCAGAAAGGTGCCACCAACTGGGGACAAAATGTCTGAATACTTAAAGCCTATGGGGGACACTCTCATTCAAACCACCACATTCCACTCCCTGGCCCCCATAGGCTCATGAACATATAAAATGCAAAATGCATTTAGTCCAACCTTAAAAGCACCCATAGTCTTTACCAGTCTCAATTCTATTCAAAAGTCTATAGTCCAAAATCTCTTCTGAGACACAATCTCTTAACTGTAAGCTCCTGTAAAATCAAAAGACAAATTACATACTCCCAACATACAGTGGAACTGAATACACTTTCCCATTCCAAAAGGGAGGAATAGAGGCATAGTGAGGAAATACTGGGCCAAAACAAGACCGAAAACCTGCAGGGCAAAAACCAAGTCCAGTAGCTCCATGTGCAACTTCTGGGACTTCCAAAGGGCTTAGATAGCTCAGCTCTTCCAGCTTTGCTTTCAACATACATCTCTTCCTTAGGCTAGTACCATTCCTTGTATGCAGCTCTCCTTGGCAAATATTTCACAGCTCTGGCATCCCGAATGTCTTCTTGGGGTCTCTCCTGCCAACCAGGCTTCACATTCACAGCTTCACACAATGGCCTATCAGGGCCTTCTTTATGCAGGGATGCCCATGCTGCACTCTGCCTGGCCTCTGCAGCTCTCTGAAACTTCAGAGGAAGAACTGATAGTCCCCTTCACTCTTGTATCCTTCATGCCTCTAAATCCAGCACCATGTGACTGAAACTGGCAGGGCTGGAGAGATAGCCTAGCGGTTAAGAGCACCGACTGCTCTTGCAGAGGAACCGGGTTCGATCCCCAGCACCCACATGGCAGCTGAGAACCATCTGTAACTCCAATTCCAGGAGAACTCCAGTTCCAGGGGAATCTGACACCCTCTTCTGACCTCCGAGGCATTGCACGACATGGGTACACAGACCTACATGCATACATTCATACACATAGACAAAAATCTTAAAAAAAAAAAAAACTTAAAACTGCCAAGTTTGGCTGCAAGTTTGGGATGGACTCTGTTGTACTTCAACCACATTTGCAAATTTTCTCTGCCCTTTAAGTATTTTCCTTTCAAAAGCTGGAGGCTTAGCTGGGTGTGGCCTTGCCCTAAAGGTACTCTTTCTTTTGTTTGCTTGTAAATCTGGAGGCCTCTCCTTAATCACTTTAATCTCACCTTTTCCACTGTTTACTTGTAAATATCTAGGCCTTTCCTTAATCACTTTAATCTCCTTATCAAAGGGAGCCTCTCCTTCAGGACCTTGGCGCCACCATTAATCTTCCTGGTGCACTTTTCAGATCCAAACTGTACATTCTGCATTTCTTTCTGCCCCATCTGCTCTTTTTCACAGTAGATCTACATAATATTCACCATTAATAGCCACACCACCTTTTCTACACTAGGCTATCTTGAAATATCCTCTGCCAAAGAAATTAGTCCATTGCTTTTCTTTTTTTTTTTAAATTATTTAATTTATTTCTGTATGTGTATCAATGTACTGTCTGCATGCAGGTCTGTGCACCCGTGTCGTGCAATGCCGCGGAGGTCAGAAGAGGGTTTCGGATTCCCCTGGAGCTGGAGTTCTCCTGGAATTGGAGTTTCAGATGGCTCTCGGCCGCCATGTGGGTGCTGGGGATCGAACCCGGGTCCTCTGTAAGAGCGGTCGGCACTCTTAACCGCTAGGCCATCTCTCCAGCCCCATCCATTGCTTTTCAACTTAGCATCAGGCAAGCATTTGGGCTGTGGGCAAACTGTGGCCAGACTCTTTGCCAAAATATCCCAGTTGCTGCCTAAGTCTTTATTTTCCTCTGGAACTACATTATTTTTTAGCAATACTTTCTTCCAGGCTTCTACTAGAATGGCCCATTAAGCTCTGCTTACAGTAGTCAACAGCTTTTCTAGCCCAAAGTTCCAAAGTCTTCCACATTTCTCCAAACACCCACATGGTCAGGTTCTTCACAGATAACACCCCACTTCTGGTACCAACTACTGTATTAGTCACTTTTCTGTTGCTGTGATAAAACCACCATGACCAAGGGAACTTATAAAAGGAGTTTATTTGAGCTTATGATTAATGGTTCCAGGGAGTTAAGAATCCATCATGGCAGGAGGCATGGTGGCCGGGACTGGGAGCAGAAAGCTGAGGTTCACATCTCCAATGAGCACAGGAAGAGAGAGAGAGAGAGAGAGAGAGAGAGAGAGAGAGAGAGAGAGAGAGAGACTGGAGACTGCAAGTCTTGTTAAACTCACTAAGCCCTCCCCAATGAGGTACTTCCTCCAGCATGGCCACACCCTCTAAGACCTCCCAGTGCCACCAACTGGGGACAAAATGTCTGAATACTTAAAGCCTATGGGGGACATTCTCTTTCAAACCACCACAATTAGCTAGAGCAAAATGGAATTAGTTGTGCTAGTTCAGTGGTATTTGTAAGAACTAAACCAGGGAAGGAGCAGTGTCCATCAAGAGAGTGACTGGAGTAAGCAAAATCTATTATCCCACTCAGTGGAACATTATGCAGCCTTAAACACTTTATGCTCAGTGAAGTAGACCAGGCCCAGTGGCTATAATGTGTGATTTAATTTATGTGAGGTACTTAGAAGAGTCAGAATCACAGAAACAGAGACTGCAGGGAAGGGGGAATGGGAACTTATTGCTTAATGAGCATAGAGTTTCTTTTTTACATGGGCATGAATTATGTGGAAGATGCAGGGTATGTACATTATACATGCATCCAATTAGTAATATATGTAAGTTAACATACCATATTCAACGTTTTTCAAATGATTAAGATGTTATATTTTAGGTATATACCAATAAAATTGTAAAAAAATATAAATCAGTTAAAAGAGAGGACAATGGCCGGAGAGAAGTGGGAAATTATGTAAGGACCAGGCTAATGGATATGCAATGTTTGGTTAGAGAGACCCAGAAGAAGGAAGAGACATGCAGAGGTCTTGGGAACAAGCTCTCCAGGCAGAGTATATGGTTTGCCTCTGTTGTGGTTTGAATGTAAAATGTCCCCTGCACGCTCTCATGTCCGACCGCTTGGTCCCCAGTTGGTTGGTGCTGTTTCTGAAGGTTACAGAAACCTTTAGGGGGTGGTTCCATGCTTTAGGAAGCAGGTCATTGGGGAGAGACCTGGAGATTTTTTTAGCTTGACCCCACTTCCTGTCTGCTTTCTAAGTCCTTCTTGTGTATTCCGTTCCACCAGCTACTTTGCGCTCTCTCCACCAGGTCTTCCCCAACATGATGGACTCATCTTGAACAAAAGCCAAAATAAACCTTTCCTCTTGTCAGGTATTTGATCATAGCAATGAGAAAAGTAACTAACAAAAGTGGCTTCATTGAGGCCGGTAAGCCCAGTGAATCAGAGTGTGCAGAACCCAGGACATGAGCCCATGAGAGAAGTACAGCAGGATGCTCTCAACCCTCGAAACACTGCAGAACTTTAGAGTTTACACTTGGTGAGCTCAGAAGTCTTAGGCAGAGCAGAGTATTTATTGTTCTCTTGACACATTCTGCTATCTGGAGGAGGCCAGACTGCAACCCACAGAGAAGGAGGCCAAGAGTCCTTATGGCAGGCATCAGGGAGCCCTGTCAGTGGCTAGAATATGGGCTGTTAAGATCATTAGCCGCTCTTGCAGAGGATCCAGGTTCAATTCCCAGCACCCACATGGCAACTAACAACCATCTGTAATTTCAGTTTCAGGAGAATACGGACGCCCTCTTCTGTTCTCCATCCGCATTGCACGACAAAGGTTCACTTACATCCATGCCGACAATACACTCTTAATTAATTGATTAATTAAAAAAAATTGTGAAGGTCTTAATGGAATCCAATGGCAGAATGAAATGACTTAAAACCAGTCTAGTGTGTGAGTATAAATGTTCTCCACAGGCCCATGTATTCAAGCTTGGTATTCAGCTGGTGGAACTAGTTTGGGAAGTTCTGGGATCTGGGCCTACTTGGAGGATATAGGTCAGTGAAGTTTTATACATGGTCCCTGGTCTGCTCCCCTGCTATTTGTCTCCTGGGGAGCTGCATCTCCTTCCATGTGCTCGCTCCACAACGATGTTCTGATTCACCACAGAAACAGAATCCGTGGAGCCAAGGGCTTTGGACTCACATACCCCAAACTCTGAGCCGAGTAAATTAATTCTTCCTTTTGAGTTCTCCCAGGCATTCTGGTCATAATGTCACTAAAGCAGCTAACTCAACTTTTAAGGGATTCAGCATAGCTGATGACCATGCCTGTTTGTCTTTGCCCCAAACACACCGTAGTTGCTAAGGATACAGTGACGTGTGTCCAATTTATAATGGCAGCCCGCACCCTGCCCTCAAACTTCTGACCCTCTCAAAGATGGCAGAGGCCATGTTCACCTGGGTTCTGCACAGGCGCTTGTTCTCCACCAGGTGGCAGCACTGAAGCTCAAAGGCCCCCAGTGCCGAGTCTCCTGGCTTAATGAATATAAATGAAAAACTTGAGGGGCCATTTTTCAAGAGTCAGACTTGGAGTCTCCTGTCTATCTCTCCTCCCCTGCTGTGGGCACCTCCCACCCTTTCCAACAACCAACGTTCTGGACTATAATGGAAGCTTTTAACGTTATAATCTCTGCTCACATTATTCACCCGTAGCATCCAGGCCCAGGAAGCCATTTCCTGGAGGCCTCTTTTTAAAAATCTGTGTTCATTAACCCCACTAATACATTCTTTTGGAAACCACAGTTTAATAAATTTCATAGCGCATGACCAGTGGACTTAATGAATATTAGTCACTCGAAACAATTTTTGTTTATTCAGCTTCTCCTTCCTCTCCTCCCTTCTCTTACTCCAGACCTCTGGATCTGTGTGGAATGATAATATGCGAAGAGAGCCGGCTGGCCACAGAAGACTAAAAACAAAGAGTAAAAGGATCTTTCTGAGCTCACACCTGTTTTAAGATTTGTTACCCTTAAAACGAAAAGCTGTAGGGATTCACTGGTCTTTCCTGTGGCTCCCAGGGGACCTCGCTATTAAACCACGGGGAGGAGCCAGCCTTCAGAGCACTTAAAAGTACTTCTGTCAAATCCATCGCATTCTTCCGGCCAAGGATCCTTAGACCAGCCACCATTCCCAGGGGCTGGAGCACATTACAGGGCCTCGCTTCGTATGAATGGGCACACACAGACTTTTTCACCATTTCGATATGTCTACATTTGCAGACACATCCTGTAGGCTGCCTGAAACAGCCTTAATTTCAATTTACTGTCTCCCTGAGGACTTTGCCATTCTGCAGAAAGTCGAAAACTCAGTGGTCGTTTCTTCTCTCTGACCTCTACCCCGGCCTCTTGCTGCCCCCTCCTCCTCTTTCACAAGGAAAATGCTGGAAGGGAAGCCATTTCAACTCAAGATGAATAGAATGGCTTTCTGATGCTTCTAACAGGGTCTCTGATCTTGTAGTTTAAAAAAATATATAATGAGCATATTAGACCGGATAACCACATTTGGAAAGTGTTCAAAGTTGGCGTGCAAAGTCCCTGAAAATACTACACAAGCAAACGTGAAGTCATAGCCAAGAAATTTTGCATTGTCATTTTTTTGTATTCTACCGGAGGTTTTTCCAACTTTGTGATATGGAAAATTTTAAATATACACAAAAGCAGAACTAACTGTGTAGTAAACCCTGAGTATGTAGGCTTTAGTGTCCACCATAAGCATGTGACCCATCATGTTTCCTCTAATTTGTTTCCCACACACACAAATCTGTTTCACTTGGAGATTTAAAAGCAAAGTACAGAACTAGGTCTTCTGCCTTATAAACGTTCCTACATTCATTGCTAACGGAAAAAGACCTTTTATCTTCATGATAATCATGCAAATAGGATACCTGAAGAAACCAATGTTGGTTCTTTAAAGTCATGTGATACTCAACCTGGATTTATTTTTACACGATTCTCTGAAATATAAGAAGTGTCGATAAGCATTATTATATTTCCCTGATTCCCAGCGTGTCTTTAAATTTTCACATTTAGTTACTTATTTAATGATTAATTTATTGATTGATTGTGTATGTTTGCATTTGGGTGCATGAATGGCAAGAGCCACATGTGGAGGTTAGAGGATAGCTTGCTAGGAATTGCTCCTTGCAGGAGAGTTGGTTCTAGGGGTTGAACTCAGGTCTTCAGGCTTGGTGGCAAGTGCCTCTATCTACCAAGCCATGTTACCAGCCAAAATATGACATTGTGATGAGTTGTAGTTGTGCAAAGCTCACTAGTTACATTCATTCTTCTGCCTTTAAGGATCCTTCGTTCTACAAACAAGTCCTTCCACTCCTCTCTTCCCTCCTTTTTTTTTTTTCTTGTCCTTCCCCTTCTTCCTCTTCCTATTTTCTTCTTCCTTTTTACTCAGTTTTACTCTGAAAATTTGTTTGTAGAGATATCAGGAACTATATATTGGACTGATTGCTTCTTTGACCTTATTCTATTATTGTTAAGGCTGTTTCTGGTAGAGGAAAAACCTTGAGTGAGTTCTCTTAAAGTGAAAAAGAAACAAACTTAGCTCAGGTGATTAGAATATGGAGGGTGATTTATAAAAAAAATTCTATCTGGACTTGGACCTATAGTTAATTCATTCAACAAATACTATTATGATATACCAAGTGCTGCTTTGAATTTAGGGATGTGAGACGACTAAGGGTATGGGAATGTACCTAACGTAGAGTGTCATAGGCCTCATCCTCATGAAACTTTTAAAGAGCCATGAATTTCAAAGCACCACTTAAAAAGACACCTGGGCAGGGTTCTAACACCCTTGTAAAGTCCAGCAAGTTGTAAAACACTCGAGAGTACGGAATAATCTGTAAGATGAAGTGGCAGGAACTATCCCCAGGAACAATACCAGAGTCCAGTAAAGCAGAAGTCAGACTCCCATCCTTCTGGACTTGAGGATTCCAATCCTTTGCTAAACTAATGCTGGATCCCCAACTCTATCCTAGATAGATCAAGGTAGGATTTAGGGAACTCCTGAACCAAATCAGTACGTGGAGGTCATGCACATTATATTAAGCTAGGTTCCCAAAGAAATTCCCTAAAAGACCCTTGATATTTGAATCCCTTTGTCAGAAACCAATGATACATAAAACAATTCATTTGAATGCTGTGTATAGACTAAACACAACTGATGCAGAAGTTGCACAAAGCAAACTTATTTACTAGTGTGTAATAAATTCCCATATTTTAGAAGCTGTTTGGTTTTATTCTTATTTCATCTTATTTAAATGCATGTTACTTTGGACTTGGTAATTGAACTTCATGGCTCACCTGTGAGTGGCTGACTTTTTTTTTTTTTTTTTTTGTTGGTCTTTTTGAGACATGGTCTCCCGGTAGCCCCAGCTGTCCTAGAACTCGATCTGTATATCAGGCTGGCCTTGAATTCAGGGATCTGCCTGCCTCTGCCTCCTGAGTGCTAGGATTAAAGGTGTGCGCCACAACACCAGGCTGAGATGCTGACTTTTAAAAGCCTCTACAATTAGCTATTATGGGATGGTTGATGGCTGAGATTTGCTTTAGTTTTTTCCTTTTTTGGTCTTTTTGAGGCAGGGTCTCCCTTTTAGTGCCAGCTGTACTGGAGCTCACTCTGTAGACCAGGCTGGCCTTGAACTCACAGAGATCAGCCTACCTCTACCTCCTGAGTGCTGGGATTAAAGGCATGTGCCACCATGCCCTGCTGAGATTTGCTTTAGTGCAATTTTAGCTTCTATGTCTTTGAAAGCATACTAGAGAGGATTGGTTTTCCAGGAGCTAAAACATCACATCAAGGTCCTTCTGTTTATTTCTCTTTGGATGAAAGAATTGGCAAGGAAGATGGAGAGAGACAATGAAGACAGTGAGATCCTCAGGGCATTCAAATATTTTGTTTTAGGAAGAGAACTGAAATGTGGTAAGTGGCTTGCATGCCGGAAGTTTTCCATCTCATCTTATGCAATCCTCACAATAAGACAAAGTAGCCTTTATCATTTCCGTGCTACATACAAGGAAAGAGTTCATGGGCTAAGTGGTGGCTCAGCTGATACAGTGCTTGCCTTGCAACCATGGAGCCCAAGGGAAAACAATCTTAAATGGCACACACTTGCAATCCCAGCACTGTGGAAGTAAAGGCAGGTGGATTCCCATGCTTGCCTGTCACCTGGCTTATTGAGCCTCAGACAAATGAGACGCCCTGTCTTGAGAAACAAGGTGGGATGGAGCCCAAGGAAAGACGTCTGAAGTTACACTCTGGCTTCCACATGTATGTTCACACACATGCACCCCACACATGCACTTGCACACACATGAACACATGCACACACAAAAAATCCCACTCAAACTTGGGCTCCCAGAGGATGAATTATTTTTTTAATTTATTTTTGTATGTGCATGAATTTTGTATGTGTCTGCATATAGGTTTGTGCACCCGTGTCGTGCAATGCCGCGGAGGTCAGAAGAGGGTGTCGGATTCCCCTGGAACTGGAGTTCTCCTGGAATTGGAGTTACAGACGGTTCTTAGCCGCCATGTGGGTGCTGGGGATTGAACCCGGGTCCTCTGCAAGAGCAGTCGGTGCTCTTAACCGCTAGGCTATCTCTCCAGCCCCAAATTATTTTTTTAATTTATTATTTTTTACGTGTATGAATGTACTGTCTGCACGTAGGTTTGTGCAACTGTGTCATGCAATTCTGCAGAGGTCAGAAGAGGGTGTCAGATTCCCCTGGAACTGGAGTTAAAGATGGTTCTTAGCTGCCATGTGGGTGCTGGGAACCAAACCCAGGTCCTCTGCAAGAGCAGTCGGTGCTCTTAACCGCTAGGCTATCTCTCCAGCCCCAAATTATTTTTTTAATTTATTATTTTTTACGTGTATGAATGTACTGTCTGCACGTAGGTTTGTGCAACTGTGTCATGCAATTCTGCAGAGGTCAGAAGAGGGTGTCAGATTCCCCTGGAACTGGAGTTAAAGATGGTTCTTAGCTGCCATGTGGGTGCTGGGAACCAAACCCAGGTCCTCTGCAAGAACAGTCGGGGCTCCTAACCACTGAGCCATCTCTCCAGCCCCCAGAGGTTGAATTATTAAACTGTACCCTACTAATCATGTCACCTGGGATTGGAGATCCAGAGGCTGGAGGCAGACCATCTTCACTTTGGATGTTGGCAGTACCACTTAGTAATGCTTTCAGTAAGTGAGGAGTGGAGAAAGAAACATGTAAGTATTAAGCTTCTGGTAGGTGTAGATCCTAGGAGCACAGATAAGATACTTGTGTACACATGATGTATTTCAAAAATACATAACACATAAACATATATAAGGCACATATGCTTAAGATAAAATATATAGATAGGTAGATGTATGGGGTTTTGTTTTTCTTCTTAAAAATGTCTATTCAGTGGATGAGGCGGGTTTGTCTTTCCAGGGCCAAACCAGGATGTGGGGGGCGCGGGGCTTGGGCAAGGGGAGCTGAAGGCCCTCGTGGCAGCCATGGGTGAAGGGGAGAAGCGAGGGGGAGGCCTTGGGCTCCTTTGGGCGGTGGGTGGGTCTGAGGGCCAGGCAGACCGGAGTCCCGGGTCCAGGCCGGGGATTTGACCCGTGTCATTCCCAAACTCGCAGCGCGGTGGGTCCTCTCCTTGCTCTGAAGCCGCAGCAGGCGCCAGTGTCCGGGAAGGTGTTCATTCAACGAGACTACAGCAGTGACACGCGCTGCCAGTTCCAGACCAAGTTCCCCGCGGAGCTGGAAAACCGGATTGATAGGCAGCAGTTTGAGGAAACAGTTCGAACCCTAAATAACCTTTATGCAGAAGCAGAGAAGCTTGGGGCCCAGTCTTATCTTGAAGGCTGTTTGGCTTGTTTAACAGCATAGACCAACTTATGCATGGAAACTCACTATGAGAAGGTTCTGAAGAAAGTCTCCAAGTACATTCAAGAACAGAATGGGAAGTTGTATGCTCCCCAAGGCCTCCTCCTGACAGACCCCATTGAAAGAGGACTCCGAGTTATTGAAATTACTATCTATGAAGACAGAGGTGTGAGCAGTGGAAGATAAAGCATAGAATTAAAGACCCACTTGCAGCTGGGACCTTCCTCTGTCCACGGGCCGATGGCAGAATGCCCCTACCTCCTCTCCAGAGCATCATTCCCTGTATCTGCTGCCAGAGCCACGGTGCCATGCACTCTAAGGACTGACTTCTAAACCCACACCCGGAATGACTTCTCATCACTCAGCATCTACTTGTGTCTCCAGGTTGTGTAGGACTCTGTCATCTTTCAGTTCGTTTCTGAGAAGGAAGCATTTCACTTTTTAATTCTAAACCATTTAAAAATGTACAGTTACTCAACCCAAGACAAACTTGTGTCTTAGCTCCCACCAGCACCATTAGTCCTCGTCATTCTTTGGGCTAGTTTCCTAGCTGGCTTTCAACTTAAGTAATCTTAGTTATTCTCCAAATTAGTTTTTTGGGGGGTGTTCATTTGTTTCTTTTTTAAAAAGGCTTTTCTCCAGGCGGGGTACATTGTGTCTGGGGTTTGTTAGTGCATCTCCTAGATTTCCAAGAACTGCCAGTTTTGCCATGACTCAGATCTTAAGATTTATTTCTACTGTTTAGCTTCTGAAGCTCAATTTCACCAAAAAATAATGTATAATGTTATTTGTTTTATTTTACTGTTATTATTAAAGCAGTATTTAATGCAATTCAGGTTATTTTCTTTGGAAATTTTTTTTTTTTTTTTTTTTCAAGACAGGGTCTCCCTGTAGCCCCAGCTGTCCTGGAACTCACTCTGTAGACCAGGCTGGCCTTGAACTCACAAAGATCTGCCTGCCTCTGCCTCCCAAGTGCTGGGATAAAAGGCGTGCACCACCACGCCCAGGTTTCATTAACCTTTTTTTTTTTGGGGGGGGGTCTTTTTGAGACAGGGTCTCCCTGTAGCCCCAGCTGTCCTGGAACTCACTCTGTAGACCAGGCTGGCCTTGAACTCACAAAGATCTGCCTGCCTCTGCCTCCCAAGTGCTAGGATTAAAGGCGTGCCACCACGCCCGGCTCTTCTTGCCTGCATTTTTAAGCCTATAGCCTGTTAGAATCAGTCAACATGGAACGTGATCAGAGCCCTGAGTATACCCGATGGTGTAGTAAAACTTGATAAACAAACAAGTCAATACGCAAACAAGTCAACATGTGAACTCAACATGATTCAGTCTCCACCAGGAAATGTGACGGAAGGGATGGTATTTCTGAGCACTCGTGTTGCATCATAACCCGGTTCCTTTTCAAAGCCCAGAGGCCTTGTTGTTCATACTGGTGCTGTTCTGAAGATATCCCCATCCCATGTTGACACAGAGAGAGGCAATTGTGGATGGTGCTTACAACACGATGCTCATAGAAGGAGACAGGAAACCCTCCCTACCCCCACCCTGGCCATTTCAACGGGATCTGAAATCAACTGAAAAGCAAGCCACTGGGCACACCTGTAAGATTTTCTGGGCCAGGTTATCTGAGGTGGGAAGGCCCACCTTTCAATGACAGCCAGATGCAAGGAGGGCCCAGAGAAAAGCTTCGGTTTTCGCTGGCTTGCCTTCACATTCCCTGGCAAATACATCATCTACCCTGTGGCTGCTGCTGCTGCTGCTGCATTCACTGATAACAGAACCAGCTTCTTCAGACCTCCAACATGGACTCTGGGTCTCTAGGAATCATACACACCGTCAGTGACAGATTTGGACTGTGGAGGCATCCAACCTTGTGGATTAAGCAGTCACTGGGTTCTTGGCCTCTCTGATGTAAAGACAGCCATTGCTGGGCTACCCAGACCATATCATATAAATTATTAATAAATACCCTTCTATTGGTTCTGTTCCTCTAGGGGACCCTGGCTCAGTACGCTATGCTATGCACCATCTCACACTCCAAAAGACAAGGAAGAAAGTGCACTCAGGAAGTTTATGATGCCCCTCAGGGTTCCTGTAGGGAAGCATGGTACCTATTTAGAGAGTGATGCTTAGTCCTTCCATTTGTTTTGGACCATGCCTTTATAGTTACTTTCCTTGTTGCTGTGACAAAATACCCAGTAAGGAACAATTTAAAGAGGGGTCTGTTCTGGCTTAGAGTTCCAGCATGGCAGGGAAGGCGCGGTGGCAGCAGTGACGAGGCACCTGGTCACATCACCTTGACTGTTACTGCAGGAAGTGCAGCCAGGCTTTAAAATTCCAAGCTCCTCCCTTTCAGGGACTCACTTCCTTTGACAAGGCTCCACCTCCTGAAGTTTCCACAGCCTTCCCAAACAGCACCACCAGCTGAGAACCACATACGTGTTCAGACACATGAGCTTATAGGGGACATTTCACACTAAAACCACCACATCTCTTATTTAAAAACTTTAAGCACTATTAAAAATTGAAAGTCCTTTAGAAGTAAATGGCCCAAGTGAAAGTGAGGGATAATTCTTTGTATAGTAACATAGATAGATGACAGATAGATAGATAGATAGATAGATAGATAGATAGATAGATAGATAGATGATAGATAGAGGATAGATAGATGATAGATAGATGATATATAGATAGATAGAGATAGATACATAGATGATATATAGATAGAGATAGATAGATATATAGATAGATAGATAGATAGATAGAGCCAAAAACTAAAGTTCTTGGATATGCACACACTCCCACAGGTGGCAAACACTGACCTGCTTCCATCTCTGCCATTTTGTGTTTTCAGAGCTGGAATAACATGGCTTGTAGCCTTCTGTGCCTGTCTTTTGAGCACAGGGTATTTGAAAGTCACATACCTGTTCCATTCTTGTTCTTTTGAGTAGTGTTTCATTCCGTGAAAGCACTATAAACATTTATCTGTTTACCAGGAAAGGGATCGTTTTCTTTTTTCAGTAGTAGGTGACGCTGATGCAACCATTATGTAAAAAAGAAAAGAAGCAATTAGACAACCGGCTGAGGAAGGTAACCGACGTCATTTCTTTTGAAAATTCTGATTAGAGAAATTTTATTCAAATGTTCTTTTCCTCTCTCACAAGGAGAGTAATTTCTGAGTATCTGTATAGCGTTTGCTCTGTATGTCCTGAGGATCTTTGACAGAGGGGGTGATATTTAGATTGACTAAATCTGACCCCACAAGTCCAGTTCTCACATGGAAATATCTATCTTCAAATTCTTGCTGATTCAAAATTGAAAGCCATGTTTACTTGTGAAGTTAATAAAGCTTCCAACAAGACCCACATATCCAGATGTTTCCATCCTTAAAAGAAAAAAAAAAAAAAAGACCATTTATCTTCCACCGACGATGTGTATCTTCTAATAGCAAGCAGAGTCATTCATCTTAAGCTGCTTACCCGACATTTAGTTCTTAAACAAGTCACTGGCTCACTGAATGCTGGGAAGCTGATCCCATCACATGTCTCATTAGCAACATAAAAATCTATTCCTGGGAAGAAATATTAACTGCTGCCAAAAAATGAATGACTGTCTGTCGTGTGGGAATGTACTATAGGAGCCAGCTAACCTCACGTTTTATTATGAAAGGCTTCTTTCTGGGTGGAGGGTGACAGGCCCATGAATGTATCTTCCTATGGGGTTCCTTGACATGGCCGAGGTTCAGGCAGCCTTAGAAATGGGTTCAGTTTAAAAGGTTATTTTGTACAACTGTTTGCAGCTGAAAACCATCCTTCAATGGGGCGAGTGTCTCAGGACTAAGTAGGGAGCCTGATGATGTCTTCTCCAGGCAAAGTTGGGATGTTATAACTGTCCCAAGTCTTTCTCAACAGCTCTGTTTGGGTAGTACAGTCCTTAAGATCTCAAGGTTTCAACCATGGAAGGAAATCTAAATTTCTTAATTTCTAAGACAATCTAAATTGTCTTACATGTTCATAAAAAATTTTAAAAAGCTCTGTTCTTGGGGCTGGAGAGATGGCCTAGCTGTTAAGAGTGCCGACTGCTCTTGCAGAGGACCTGGGTTCGATCCCCAGCACCCACATGGCGGCTGAGAACCATCTTTAACTCCAGTTCCAGGGGAATCCAACACCCTCTTCTGACCTTTGAGGCATTGCACGGCACAGGTGCACAAACCTGCATGCAGACAGTACATTCATACACATACGAAAATAAAAAAATTAAAAAAAATTCTTAAAAGCTCTGTTCTTCTGTGAAATAAAAGGGTAAATAAAACTTCAGGAATTTATGGCCCCATCCTGAGCTTCTATGCACATGAATATATGAGTATGTTGGTCTGTGCCATGTGGAGATTGCCCAAGATGCTTGGCATCATATGTAGGTTAATTTGTAATTGTCCAGATAGCAGATTTAGCGAACAGTTGGATAGTGTAGTCTACTGGCATTTGTTTGAGCTTCATCAAATGTTGGGTCTTCATTAGGAATTTCGAGAATCTCAGAATTGCAGCTTTATGCAGCTAAATCATAAACGTGGCCCTGGACTGGCACAGATAGAGAACTGGCTGTGTCTAATTGTGGTGAGGGAGGGTGTGCTCCTGAGCCTCTTCATACCCACTCAAAGGTACCAGTTCCTCCCAGTAGAGCCACACCAGTATTTGCCAAAGGAGGGGAGTAAAAACATGACTGTAGACTTATCTCCAAACCTTTTCAACATTGTCCTGGAACTGACAGTATTATATGCTATGGTCTTTCAAGATGCTCAGTTTTACATATTGTAAGGCAGAAGGTCTTACAGAAGGTCATACCTGGTCCTTTCATTGACCAGGTATGCAATACTCCCTGTCATAGAAGTATGTGGGCAGAGGAGCAGGTAATTAACTTGAAGGTTAATTAGAGGAGGATGTCAGGCATCCTGCTCCATCCCTCTGCCTTACTCCCTGAGACAAGGTTCCTCCCTAAACCTGGAGCTAGGCTGCCATTCAGCAAGCCCCAAATGATCCTTCTGTCCCTGACACTGCTAGGGTCATACATGTGGGCATCTAGCTTTTTATACGGGTGCTGAGGATTTGAACTTGAGCCCATGCTTGTGTAGTAAGCGCTTTTACCCATTGGGCAATCTTCCCAGGCCCTAAAAGCTACATTTCAGAGTCAGTGTGCTGTCTCTTCTCCAGTCGAGACTTGTACCAGATTCCCTCTGGATGTAGTCTTCCAACGCCTCCCCTTATCCTCTCCTGCTCCAAAGCCCACTCTTCTGTGAATTCATATCCCAATGGCTGTTCAAGACAACCACCTTCATTACTCTTTTTTGATGGCTATCACACTTGTTAATTTATTTGAGACATTATTTAAAGGAGATTGCTCTAAATTTTAGGGGTGGAGTTAGCTCTAAGGAAAGGAAGAAGAGTTTGATGGGTACATAAATATTTTAAAGACAAAGTTCTTTATATCTTTTTGGCTGACTAAATCATTTAATAAAAGACAAGGAATTTGTCACAAGTTAAGTATGCTCATATGATCCTGTGTTCAAGTTGCCTTTTTATGTACCAGTTGCCTTATTTGTAGGAAATAACAGAATCCATTTCACAGAGTACTGTGAAGATTAATAATGTAAACTAATACCCAGCAAGTCTTGCCAATGGCTTTGATATACAGTTGGAGCTCCATAAATGTTGGTGATTGCCTTTAGTCTCCTGAATGCCCTGAAGGGTTTTTGATGTGAGTTATATAAGTTAATACTTCATTGTACCCTGCCTCAATCTATAACTTCTGCTTACTTTCTTCTCTCTTGACAGCAGGCACCATGTGTTATTTCTTCTTTTCATGCTCTGTGCACCCTAGCACAGTGCAGAGACTGCCTGAACAGGTTAATAAATACATACAGGTTGATCGATGGGAACGATCCTTTGAAGGATTAAATATATAAGACCCCATGTTTCTTCACTCATCTGTGTCTGACCATCTACAGCAGAAACCTGCCCATGTCTGCCACTGTCCTCCTGTGATATGACCTATGAACAGCACCTTGGCTTGATGCTGAAATACATGAAGCAGTAGACACGCTCCTTCACAGGCTTTCCAATCCCCCCACTTCCTTTTTCCATTCAATCCTGGAATAGCCTCTAATAATTCAATAAACTTGTGCGCACACCCTCGTCTCAGAACAGTTTCTGTTTCATACTCTAAGAAAACCTGAACTAACCAGTTGCTCCACAGCCAAGTTATAATAGTGAAAATCATCTAACTCTACGTGTGCCAGAGACTAGAGCAGAGTTAGCATCTGTTCAGGAGCTGGCTGGGGAGCACCTCTGTCCCCAGCAGTAACCCGCCTCCCAAGGTGCTGCCTACTTCTATGGTGGAGAGCTCCACCCCAAGCAGACGGAGTGCTCTGCTGGCTTGCGCCCCTCATCTCTGGAGCTGGAAAGATTCTAGGAGGCCAGGCGCTGCTACAGAGCAGACTCTCAAGGACCTACAGTGGAACTACCTTAGTGTGATTATCAAGGCTGAACCCAGATGGAGCAAAACTATGATGGAAGAGTAAGAACTACAGAGACTCAAACAAATCCTACCTCACTGGAAATATTGGAGCTACAGCAGTTCAGCCAGTTCACTTAAGAAGGGAATATAAGAGGCATTTAAGGTACAAGATTTAAATAAAGGTTAGTGCAACCTAACTCAGAAAGCCCCACAGGCTCTCACTTCCTCTGCCTCTACCTTTGTCCCAGTTTTCTAAACTGCATGCAAACATATACATCCCCCAGCAGACAACTACCACAAAGACCTTTCTGGCCTGGGGAATTCTGTGCAGTCAGGCCTGACTTCTGTCAATTAGCCCAGATGCTAAACTAATTGGCCTGATGCTCAGATGAAAGAATCTGTGTCCATAAAGGCAGGAAAAGCCCCCTTCTGTGACCAAAGCCATTAAAGCTCAATTAGGAGATAGACAGGGAAGGTGTGGATGAGTCTGGGGCAATTAGAGGGCTTTGTCTGACAGCTCAGTTCCTGAAGCCTGGCCCAAAGCAGGTGACTTGGAAATTTGATCCACAGACAGCTGCAGACCGTACAAGCCAATTGCATTCCACCAGCCAGAACACGGCACCCCAGGAAATTTTTTGCAGCCTCTGGCCCCTTGAAAGGTATCAGTGCTCTATGAGCTGGCCCCACTTGGTCCATCATGGGCAAGCATATAGTCAACCAGCCAGTGAGGGTTCACATCTTCAGACCCAAGCCCAGGAGACATTGCCAAGATGGAGATGGGGTTGGTCATGGTGGTCCTCGTCCTGGTTTAGGAAGGTTTCTAGGTAACTCACTCCATTCATGTTGCAAAGTGGCCAGAGGGAGAGCCCTTGGGTGACCCTTATCTTGCCAATACTTTGATTTAGACTTCCAGCCTTTAGAACTGTAAAAAAATGAACTTCTGTTTAAGCTACTCAGACTAGTATTTTGCTTGGCAGCCTAGCACACTAACACACGTGGGTTCATATGAACTTACTCAACAACTATTAGTTGAAGCTGTACTGTGTGCCAGATGGTGTTTATATAGTGGGGACACAGACTAAGATCCTTTTTGCCCTCAGAGCTTATATTTTTGAGTGTGGGGGGAGGTCACTGACAAGGTTAACATATAAACATGCTAATTTTATTTTATTAAACTTTATTTTATTTTATGTGTATGAGTGTTATGCCAGCATGTATGTAAATACACCCATGTTCTGCAGTGCCCATGGAGGTCAGAGAGGGCATTTGATTTCCTAGAACTGGATGGAGTTTCAGATGATTGTTATCTGCGCTCTGTGGGTGCTGCGATTTGAACCCCTGTCGTCTGTAAGAGCAGGCAGTGCTCTTAACCGCTGAGCTATCTCTACAGCTCCGATTTTATTTTATTTTAAAATAGGATCAAATTGGGGTGTGGTGGCACACACCTTTAATCCCAGCACCCAGGGGGCAGAGGCAGGTGGATCTCTGTGACTTCAAGGCCAGCCTGGTCTACATAGAGAGTTCCAGGACAGCTGGGACTATAGGGAGGAGACCCTGTCTTGAGAAAAGTAAAAAAAAATATGATCAACTATATAACCCAGGCTGGCCTGTAACTTGCAGGCCTCCTGGCTCAGCCTTCTGTGTGCTAAGATTATAGTGGTGCACCTCGTTACTCACAGGAAGCCACGTAAAGCTCTGAGGAGGAAAAGACACATATGTCCTGGGTGGGAACAACTTCATCACTCCAAAGAAAAGGAAGAAATGTAATGTGAGTGAGAGAGTGGTTTACAGTGGAGTTGGGTGGCCATTTCTTCTGAGAGGATATGTCCATCCTGGAGAGAAGCTTGTTAAAACACAGGAGGTTTTGGAGGGAGGCTCCTTAGGACTCAAGAAGTAACCAACTCAGAAGTCCGAGGACTAGATGCACAAGTTTACCCTCAACCCCACTTTCTGAAGGATACTGAGAAGATGCTCAAATCAGACAAGCTTCCTGGGAGAGACATTCTAAGACCTGCCTGGCTGCTGGGAATTGGTCTGTGAACTCTTGGATTCTGGCTCTGGTCGGAGGTCACCATGGACTTCCAGTGACGCAGCTGTCACCATGGACTTCAGTGACACAGCTGCCTTTAAGCCATTCCTGCTCCTGTAAGTAACCCCTCACCCACAGTCCTGTGAGTGACCCCAATAAATGCACGGATAATTAAACACCCCTCTGACTAAGAATCAAAAGCCTGACAGGAAGGGGCATAGTGTGCCTGACAGTACAAGGTTTCTCCAGCAGTGTTCAACAGGGAATCCGTGCAGGAAATGGAACTTTGAATTCAGAGTTGAGACTTTGCTGGGTATTGGTCAGACATAGAGGGAAGCTGATCTCAGCAAAGATGCGTTCCTAATGAAGTGACAGCTAAGAGCTAATGAGGTCTAAGCTCTGGGCCTCTACCGTGCAGACCTGATGGGACACAGCAGCATGTTCACATGATGATATGGTTTCTTAAACTCTAAAAGTAAGATATCTAATTGGTTAAGGCCATCGTCTGTTTCTACTCTTCTGTCTGTCAGCCTTCCCCTCATGTCCAGTCACAGGCACTTTTGTGAATCTGGTTAAGGAAGTTAAGGTTTGGTAGAATATCCTCATGTGATTTGCAGACACTTCCAAGTATCATTAAGTTCCAGTTATCTTGGAGGACAGCATGTGAAGCGAAAGAATCCAGACCAGAAAGACAGATGCTGCCGGTTGTTCTCCCTCATTTGTGGAAACTTAAAAAGAATGCTCTCAAAGAAGAAAGTAGATCACTATTCACTATAAGCTATGAGAGGTTGGCGGGGCGGGTACCAAGATACAGTTAGGCAGGAAAAATTAGTTCTTATGTCCTGAAGGGTGTTGAGATAACTACAGGCTACAAAAATACATGGTATTCTTCAAAGTAACTAGAAATAAGAGCCAGGAGTTTTCCAACACACAAACAATAAATGTACCAGTCACCTCTGATTTGATTATATTACATTGTATACATGTTTCACATTCTGGTACAGTGCTTATAAATATGTAGAAATGTAAGTTAAGATTTTGGGCTGCAGTTACAGAGTTAGTTCTAAAAAGACCTTGCTCTCTGATCTATAACACAGATCAAGGGACTGTGTTTTCCTGGGAGATGCATGTATCCTTCAGACCCCAGTACCCAGGATCTCAGCAGTGGCTAACAAGTTTTGACACCTCACAGTGTTGAAGATTGGTCACTGTTCAAGAAATCCTAAAAGGCCAGGGATCTTAAAGCTCATCAATAAAAGATAGAAATGTCCCCTATTTGACCAGTCTCCCCAAATTTACATACACATTACCACACCAATTTATGAAACTGCTCCACCTTCCTAAGCAGTGGATGTGAACATTCCCCACTGTTCTTAAACACTTTCTCTTTCATTTTAATGTCTGTTACATACATATTTTGTATGTACTACATGTATATATAAGAAGTATTACATATATAAAATGCTGTAATGAACTGTACCTGCCCTTATTTTGTGTTAATGGAGGGGTGACACCACTGTCCATCCTATGCTTTGAATCTCTTTCCTGAAAGCATGGAAACTTCACCTGAATCATTCAATTTCATTATTCTTCTGTAATATTTTGGTGCTAAGTCAGCACATTGTGGCCCCAGGGGAAAATAAGCTCTAGTCTCTTTCCTTTGCTTAAAGTCTTTTCTTGATCTTATATTCACCTCTGGCTACTTCCTTATTCCTATTCCCAGAATGATCAGTACTTCTATTCCTTTTTCCTGTACCCAGAATTCTTAAAGGAATGACCCTTACTTCCTTTTCAGGTCAGACTTTCCATTAAAAACATGTAGATTTTAGATAGCATTTGCTCTCAGAAGGACAGCTTACATTGTTCTGAATGAGACTCTCTTGATTTCTCCACTCTCCCTCCGGCTTCAGTCTTCCTCATTCGTTTTCCTCTCCTATTCCTGGCTGTTTTTCAGCCTCTGTCTTGAATCTTCTTGTGTTCATCACCCAAAGCACAATGTCTCATAGTGCTCTGTCCTTTACTGTCCTCTGATCTGCTTGGAAAGCACATCCCACTGTGGCTGCAGCTGCTGGCTGCACACCAGTGCCCCTGGGCTGGGCATTGCCTACTTGGCAATCTCTGGAGTTCTGGATCTGTGAATCTAGAGGTCTTATTCATTAGGATGTGCCCATGGCCTCTCAACATGCTCAACGTTGATTTAATCACCCTCCGCTCATCCGGTTTGGGAAATGACCCTGACGTCCACCTTGTTAACTAATATATGATACGTGGGAAGCAGATTCTCTACCTCCCACATCGTCCTCATGCAATGGATCTCTGAGTCTGTTGATTCATCACCTTGAAACCTCATTGTCACAATTCCCACTACTTAATTCATTGAAAGCCTCATTGCTTCTCTCTTGGATTGATGGAAGAGCCTCCTCGATGTCTTCCAGCACATCACAGTCCTCAGTGGAGCCAATGTAATCTTGCTAAAGCACAGATGTGGTCATCTCCTAGGCCTGCTCCGTCCCCTACCTAGAATTCCTCTAGCCCTATAATCTTCAAGATAAAATCCACATTCAACATCCACCTCCTTCTCTTCCCCCTTTCCCAAACAGAAACATTTTCAATTTCCAAGCATGTAACTCCTCTCAGCTTTATGACTCTGCATACACTAAATACACTGTTTCCTTTGCTTAGAATCTTGGTCCTTTTCTTAACTGTCTGACTTACAAATTGTCATTTAGTAGACACAGTACACATAGTGTTCTTCCAGAAATCCTTTAACTCTCCCATGTAAATAACTCTGTTGAATAGCTTTCCTCTGTGCCTTTCATCCATTCATTGGATAAACATGAAGTGAATCTGATAGATCTATCTATCTATCTATCTATCTATCTATCTATCTATCTATCTATCTATCATCTATCCATCCATCCACCTACCTACTACCTATCTATCATCTGTCTATTATTTATCTAGTCTAATTATCTTGTAGTAGGCACTTTAACACAGTATTTGACACCTGTAAATTAATAAAGACCAGGACCTAATTCTTATTACATTACAGGGAAATAAATACAAAGATAGCAAAGGGAATGGTGTAGGTGGACCCGAGCCAGTGTGGGCTGTGGGCTTTCTCAGGACAGTGTGCATAAGCTGGGGTAATTGCTCCCCCTTCTGGTTGCCGCCCCCATTCTCCCTGCTCCTATCAGCCAGTCATTTGTTTATGAAACAATCTAGCTTGAGCTTGATAATAAAATCATCTGTGTTCATAAATTTCTGTCACTGAGACACAAGAGATACTAGGAAACTGACTAATTGAGCTCATATGCTCAGCACAGTTTGTCCAACGCTGGGAAAAGACTCACACCAGACCCAACAGGACTGGTGAAGACCAAATCCAAAGAAAAAGATGAACATATACTGAGCTAAATTTTTAGATAAAATAATCATTCTCCTTTATTCAATGAAGGCACTGTTGAAGTTGATAAAAATGTATACTGTTCATTGCAGTAAAATACATTGTTAAGGGCATCAGAGTAGACAGAAATAAGGAAAGGAATCTCCCGGAAGTACTAGACAAAGCGCACACATCTTATCCTAAGCTTCTTAAGAGCCAAAACAAAGAAGGATCACAATTAATCTAGTTCTTGTTAAAAAATAAAACAAACCACTTGTTCAGAAAGGAGCACAGTTTTACAAAAACTGATTCCCAAGGAATCCTTCCATGAATGCTGAAAGTGCTGTGTGATGTGGTAGACAGCGTTCTGGGCACAGTCCCCTCAATAGCCATAACCATAGACATAATGAGCCTGTCTTCTACTTTGTTGTTGAGGCTTGGCCCAAAGAACACAGCAGTAAAAGCTGTTCTACAAGCACGGAAGATTCCAAGACTTTAGAAACAAACAGCTGAGGAGATAGGACTGATTCTGTCAACTGGAAGGTATGTGAATTTGCTTCACTTCCTCCTCCTTAGCTCAGTCATTTGAATAGACTGTGATGTTAAGTTTCACCATTTGGATCTACAGTTCAGCTGAAATCTGCAGTATCTAATAACAATCAGAATCAACATCTATCAAACTCTTACACCACTCCAGACACTGTTCTGAGCCTTTACATGGATTGTCTTTAGGACTCCATTACACTGGGTACTGTTGTTATCCTCAAGTACAAACCAGGAACCTGAGATCAGAGGGTTTAGGATATTTGCTTAACCCCACAGATCAAGGGAGAGAAGAGTGGAGCTACCAGATCAGGTATATGGGCTATGGAGCTTGTGTGCATGAAGCCTACTGTTCTATACTATTTTGTGTCTCTGAGGCAACTCTCTTTGAAAATCATTTATCATGACCAGCTTTGTGAGAGCATGTTCTTGCTAGCATGGTCTTATGAGAGATCTGGAAAGCAGATTTTCTCCATCCTTCTCCTTTAAGGTACATCCCTCTCCCTCTCCTTTATCAAAGATAGCTTGATCAAGTTCCTTTTATAAACATACCAAGAATATGATAGAACAAATGGTGGGTTACTCTTCACAACTTCAAGACGAGAAAAGTTAGTCTTGTGTTGCCTGTGGCCAAGACAGCCCCTTGCTGTCCACTCACCTCGCCTCGTTTATTCTGTTGACAGCTGCTAATTGGCTTCTCTAAGGCCCCTTTGGCTGCTTTGGGTGGCAGGCAGCAGCTTCTGGCCGGGGGCCTTAGATGACGTTTACCCAGCCAGTCTTCAGCCTCTCCATACTTGAAATACAGAAAGCCAAAAGTTCTGCAGCACAGAGGAACTGAACCATCTAAGTATATCATGGTGAGGATGTAGGCCTGGGGTCTGGTGGCTTGTGTTTCCTATTCAACAGGTTGTTGCACAAGGAGCAAATGTTTTGAGCACTAGAGTTTGAGAGAATGTCATATGGCTACTATATGAGGGGCAGAGGCCTGGTTATAAATCACAGTAACAAGAGCCTGAAGCTGAGCTATCATAGACTTTTAAGTCTCCGAAGCATGGCTTAGGTAAGCCATTACAAATCCACCTTCTCGGCTCCAGTTCCAGGCCTGCGCACAACAGGCTTCATCACTCCTAGACCCGGTGCTATCTATACATACTTTCGAGTTTCTCTGGAGACTCACAAACTGCTCCTCTATGTGGTATGCATGCTTGCCCTAATAATGTGATCCAGTTTCAGAAATGAAGTTCTTCCTTCCTGGGTGGTGCTTCATGTGATCCTTATACCAACTAGAGGTGGAGAACCAGAGAGAGGATTCAGAAAGCTTCTTGTTTGGGCTAGACAACAACAGGTTCATAGCTTCCGAGGACAATGAGGTTTGTCTGCCTCTCCTTCCCGCAGCCTTATGCTGGTTTTGTCTTAAATGGAATCAAGCAAGACCCTGGAGACAAGATGGCGTCCCCTGCTAAGCAGCCATCAGAAATGCACCATCGCCATCCACATTGTTCACAGGGACTGGGAAGATAAAGCTTGGCAGCAGCTGCTGGTGGAGAGGCTGGGAATGACCCTGATGCAGATTCAGGCCTTACTACAAGAAGGTGAAAGATATGGCAGAGGAGTGGTAGCAGGGCTTGTGGACAGAGGGGAAACTTCGTAGTGTCTGGAAACTAACTGCTGATGAGATTGTGGAACTGGAAACTCAAGCTGTACTCACCAACCTGCAACGGAAGTACCTGATTCCGATTTCAAACCCCAGGTGGTTGCTGGAGCCCATACTTAAGAAAGGGGGGAAGGATATATTCCAGGTAGACATCCCAGAGCACCTCATTCCTTCGGGGATGGAGGCATTGCCAGTGTTGGAGCCTGGAGGGTTATCGTGATAAGAAAGCAGGAAATGATGTGACCGTCAGTCCACCATAAAATAACAAAACAAATAACAAAAAACAAATCCACCTTCTCAGAGGAATTCGGTGCCTTGGTGCCTCAATGCCTAAGGAACACCTCCTTATAATCTAAACCTTTATCTCATCTAGTCTTTTTTTCTCTATTTTTCTTCAAGTTCTGGGACTTGATCAAGGGTTAAAAAGGATTCCATATCCCACAGACCATTAGAGGAAGCTGGCAGCCTAGCAGAGTGAGGTGCTGTGGGTCTATGTGGATGTCAGCCTGTCTGGAGCCATGTCCTGAATCCATCGTTATGTACGTAACCTTGGACAAAGCCCAGAATCTCCACGGCTTCATTATCACCCTCAGCATTGGTCTTGACATTTGTAAAACACGGTGATTAAAAGAAACAACTTCACAGAGTGATTTTCAGATGAATAACCCCAATAAAGGACTTAACAGTTTTAAGAGAAAATCGTTGATGAATGGTATTTTCGTCATGATAATGATTAATGTCATGTGTTGGCTGGGGAGATACTAGTGTACCCCAGGGGGAGGAGCTGGCCAGAGAAGTGGAACAGAGCCCGAGTTAGTTTTAGAAACCTTAAATGCTGCAGAGGGCGATGAAGGAAACTTGGTTCTGCTAAAGATGGAATACCTTAAAACATTAATCTCCCAATGGAAAGCATTTGTGTTTGGTCACTCTCCTTTCCCGCTCTTTGCTCATCCTCTAGAGGAAGGCTGACTGTTAGCCTGTCCACCCGTTTGCACAGATGCTGGTCTGCTTTCTCTGGTTGAGGCTGACGAAACAGGCATGGCAGTGACAGAAAAATGAATGCCCCAGTGTTCTAGTTTGATTTCTGTTGCTGTGATAAAACATTCTGGCCAAAAGCAGCTAGGGGAGGAGAAGGTTAATTTGGCTGACACTTCCAGGTCACAGTCCATCACTGAGGGAGGTCAGGACAGGAGTCCAAGAAAGAACTTGAAGCAGAAACCAAGGGGAAACAGAGTTTCTTGGCTCACCTGAAGGCTCATGCTTAGCTAGCTGTCATACACAGCTCCGGACAAGCTGCCCAGAGCCAGTGTTGCCTCACATGGGCTGAGGCCTCCCACATCAAGTTACAAGGCAATCCCCCATAGACGCACACACAGTCCAGGCCTCAACTGGGATTCTTCTCTCAGGTGACTCTAGGCTATACCGAGTTGATAACTGGAGCTAAACTAACTACTAGGACACTCTGTGATGAAACAGATGGGACAGGAAAATTAATCAACAGTAGATAAGGATAGGAAAGAGAAACAGATGCTACTGGAGAGAAAGAAATGAAAGAGGGGCTGGAGAGGTGGCTCAGAGGTTAAGAGCACTTGCTGCTCTTGCAGAGGACCCGGGTTCAAATCCCAGGACATGGCAGGTAACAACTGTCCCTAACTCCAGTTCCAGGGGATCTGGCACCTTCTGAGCTTGTGGGTACTGCACAACATGGGTAAACTTACTAACATGCAGGCAATACACTTAGAATAAGATTTATATAAAATTTGTTTTTTGAGACAGGGTCTCCCTGTAGCCCCAGCTATCCTGGAACTCACTTTGTAGACCAGGCTGGCCTTGAACATATTTTAAAAAAACATATGAAAGAGAAGAAAAGCATAAAAATTTAAGTAGCTTTGGGAAGATTTAGAAGAGAATTTCAACCAAAATCAGAACTGATTGCAATGACAAATGACCAAAGAATAAGAAGGAAATTTAGGAAATTAAAACAATGATGATCTGATTACCAGTTCCTAAAAAATTAAATGAAAGGGTCAGGCAATACAATGGACATAGAAAATGACAAAGTAAGTGGAAGAAAATTTCCAGAATATAAGACAAGAATGATTGGCAAGTTGTCTGAAAAGGAATGATTCAAAATGGCATTGATGACAATATGGCAGTCTAGAATGCAAACTCTGCATTATTTCAACTCAATTTTAAGAAGAAGAATAGTAGAAGGAGCAGGCTGATGGTAAAGTACTTAATCCCTTTTTGCAGATGATATGATAGTTTACCGAAGGGATGCTAAAAACTCCACCAAAAAACTCCTAGAAACGATTAAGAGATTCAGTAAAGCGGGGGGAGGGCTACAAAATTAACCTAGAAAAATCAGTAGCCTTTCTTTACACCAACAACAAACAACTAGAGAAGGAATATAAGGAGAACTTCTCACAATAGCCTCAAAAATAAATAAAATACCTAGGAACAAACCTAACCAAAGACACCAAAGACCTCTACAACAAAATTTTTAAACCCCTGAAGAAGGAGAGTGAAGAAGACGTCAGAAGATGGAAAGATCGCCCATGCTCATGGGTTGGAAAAATTAATATAGTAAAAATGTCCATTCTACTCAAATTAGTATATGAATTCAATGCAATCCCGATAAAAAATCCCCATAGAAAAGAAAAATCCCGGCCTAGTGGTTAAGAGCACTGACTGCTCTTGCAGAGGACCCGTGTTTTATCTCCAGTTCCCACATGTTGGCTTAGAACTTTCTGTAACTCCAATTCCAGGAGAACTCCAGTTCTAGGGGAATCTGAGACCCTCTTCTGACCTCCGCGGCATTGCACGACATGGGTGCACAAACCTACGTGCAGACAGTACATTCATACACATACAAAAATAAATAAAATTTAAAAAACATTAAAAAAAAAGAAAAGAAAAATCCGCATGAGTTTCTTCACAGACTTAGGAAAAAAAATATCTGGAAAAACAAGACCCCGAATAGCCTAAGCAACCCTGAGCAAAAAGAACAATACAAGAGGGATCACTATACCAGACTTCAAACTATATTACAGGGCTATAGTCATAAAAACAGCCCATTACTGACACAAAAACAGACTTGTAGACCAATGGAACAAAATTGAAGATCCAAACTTGAGCACATACAATTTCAGCCACCTCATATTTGACAAAGGGGCCAAGAAGACTCAGTGGAGGAAAGACAGCATTTCAGCAAATGGTGTTAGCAAAACTGGATCATCACTTGTAGAAGAATAAAATTAAACCCTCACCTCTCACCTTGTACAAAAATCAACCTCAAATGAATCAAAGACCTCAATGTGAAACCCAAAACTCTGAAAGTGATAGAAGATAACACTGGCAGTAACCTATAAGGCAGAGGCATAGGAAAAGACTTTGTAAATCAGATAGCAGCTCCTCACAGAAAATAAGGTCAACAATTGACAAGTGGGACTTCATTAAACTCAAAAGCTTCTGTACAGCAAAAGAAACAATCAATGAAGTGAAGAGAAAACCCACAGAGTGGGAGGATACCTTCACCAGAGGTATATTTGATAGAGCATTAACATCCAGAATATATGAACTACTCAAAAAACAAAGAAGAAAACAAATGACTCACTCAACAGATGGAGTAAAGAGCTAAACAGAGACTTCACAAGTGAGGAAATGAAGATGGCTGAGAAACATCTTAAAAAGTGTTCAACATCACTAATAATTAAGACAATGTAAATTAAAGCCACTTTAAGATTTCATGTCACTCGGATTAAAATTGGCTAGGATCAAGAAAACAAAAGATACCAAATGCTGGAGAGGTTGTGGGGAAAGGGGAACACTCATCCACTGCTAGTAGAATGTAAACTCATACAACCACTGTGGAAAGCAGTGTGGAGAACACTTAAAAGACTCAAAATGAGCCTACTACTAGCCCTAGTCATACCACTCCTTGGTATATACCCACCAGACTCATCCTATCACAGGGATACATGCACATCTATGTTTATTGCAGCCCTCTTCACAATAGCAAAGAGCTGGAAGCAACCCAAATGCCCCTCAACTGATGAGTGGATAAAGAAAATGTGGCACATCTACACAATGGAGTTCTATGCAGTGGTAAAGAAAGATGACATCATGAACTTTGCAGGCAAATGGATGGAACCAGAAGCCATTATGCTAAGTGAAGTAACACAGTCCCAGAAAAACAAACAATGAATGATATCCCTCATCTGTGGATGCTAACACCAAATCCCTAGTTGTAAGGAAAACTGAGCAATGTTAATGTTATATTTCTTTTTATGTGAAAGCAACTATGCTGGTATAAGGTGAATCCCTTAATGGGCCCTAGAATTAACCTACCACTTATTTTCAGACTTTGTAATTTTTGTATATGAGTAGAGGGTATGTATGCATATTTTAGAGTAATATAAAATTAAAAGGCAAAAAATAAATCTACAGAAAAGAAATGGTGAAGGCTAATAAATAGAAAACAGAAAATAATGGAAAATGTAACTATGAAATGAATAAAAATTAATAAAGCCTTCAATTAAACAAAAAGCTAGTTTTTCTTTTTTTCCATCCATTTACTTGCAAAGGTGATGATGTCATTTTTCTTTTTTTTATTACTTCTTTATTGTTTTATTTTTTAAACAATAAGTAATAATTTCTGAGTACAAGCAGCCTTCACGTAAAACCAATTTGCAAGCAGTTGTGCCCAAACCCACACAGCCCATGGGTCCCACCATCCAGCTGGGGGGGCTTGTATGTTCAATCAAGTTGATCCAATGAGTGTCCAGACTATATTGCTGTAGTTTCACCATTCACCCCAATCAAAAGCTAGTTTTTCTTAAGAATGGTGAATAAAGCAGATATTTAGCAATTTAATGCCAAAACACTCCAGAAATCACATTATAAATCAACAAAGAGGAAATTCCTACAGACTCAGGAAGAGTTTAAACTTGGGCTATAAGCTTATTACTTTTATGTCATTAGATTTGGAATGGAGAGGAAATTAATAACTTTCTAAAAAAAATAGAAAACTGTTCTAAAGTATGATCATAGAAGATGAAAGGATCTTGAGAGAACTACCATTTCTATAGAGAAGTTCAGGGTCATTTTTTTGAAAAATTTTATCATGCAATTTTTTCAAAAAGAATAGAAATATGGATCATTTTCCATCTTGGTTTCTCTGTTTCTTGACACAGGCCCTGTTGTATATGCCAGACTATTTCAGAGCTCTCTCTGTAGCCCAGCCCAGCCTCAAACTCAGGATCCTCCTACCTCTGCCTCCCAAGTACTGGTAGATGTCAAGCATCACCCTCTATAGCTGTTCTTCCTTATTCAGTCAGGTCCCTGGGGCAAACCCGGATCTCATGGATATTAGTGATCTTGTAGTTGGCTTGTCCTGGAGATCTGCTGTTCCACCCTCTGAGCTGGAATTTATACATGAACCACCAGGTGCTTGCATGGGTTCTGGTATTTGAAATTCCAGTCTTTATCCTAGCCAGGCAAGCACGGCAGCCTCTGAGCCAGCACCCCATCCCCTCAACTCAACTTTTAAACAGTAGCTTAATTTGACACTAAAGCTGAAGATAGATATAAAAGAAGTTTCAAGTCAATACCATTCATGGGTAAAGATGTAAAAACCCTAAATAATTATGTGCAAACAAAACCTAGAAACATGCAAAAAGAACAACTTATCGTGTAAGGATGATTCACATAGAAGATCTCTTAATGAATTTTTCTTGGTCTTTTTGAGACAGGGTCCCTCTGTAGCCCCAGCTGGCCTGGAGTTCATTATGTAGACCAGGCTGGCCTTGAACTTATAGAGATCCACCTGTCTCTGCCTCCTGAGTGCTCTTAATGAATGTTTTACATTTTGGGATTGAAAGAAAAGACTGCATGGGAATTTCATTTAGAGACCTGAATATCTGCCCAATAAATATTCCTACTGTGATAGAGACTTGATAATGGATACAGACCAAGGAAACTACTGAAAACACCAAAGCAAATGGTGAACTTTTAGTCTAATTATTTATGGAAATTCATCAAGATGTCATCAAGAGCGAACTTGTTGACTGGAGGAAGAGAAAATTGTTAACTATTTTCACATAAAATGCTTATTCTGGACATAACTTTCAAGTGAGACTGGAACATACTTTTTAACCAAAGTAATTACC
This sequence comes from Rhizomys pruinosus, assembly GCA_009823505.1. Classification (NCBI taxonomy): domain Eukaryota; kingdom Metazoa; phylum Chordata; class Mammalia; order Rodentia; family Spalacidae; genus Rhizomys; species Rhizomys pruinosus. Next base: position 1,260,697 of record VZQC01007297.1, read on the forward strand.
TGTTTCTGTGTTGTTAAAATGCTCCCTTTTAAGGAATGAAAGCTATTCTTAGGCAATGGATAATTTTCTTTTGCATAACTCTCACTTTCTGGATACATGCTTATGGAGTATAACTCATAGAGTAAGGGTGACAGTGACTGAAATATTGTCGGCTTGAAGTGTGTGTTAGAAATGATTTGAGCCAGGCGTCGTGGCGCACGCCTTTAATCCTAGCACTTGGGAGGCAGAGGCAGGCGGATCTTTGTGAGTTCAAGACCAGCCTGGTCTACAGAGTGAGTTCCAGGACAGCTGGGGCTACAGGGAGACTCTGTCTCGAAAAGACAAAAAAAAAAAAAAAAAAAAAAAAAAAAAAAAAAGAAAGAAAGAAATGATTTGAATGTACTGGTAGAGTTTGAATCCTGCATGTCTTTTCAAGGCTTATGTGTTGTGGTGGTATTGAATGATGTTGGAACTGAATGATGTTGGAAATGAAAGAGATGGAGCTTAGTGGGATGTCTTTAGGCCACTGGGGTGGTGATCTCAAGGGGGATTATAGGACATTAGTCTCTCTCTCTCTCTCTCTCTCTCTCTCTCTCTCTCTCTGCATGTGTGTGTGTGTGTGTTGGTATGTGCACATGGTTGTATATAAATATGTATGCTCACATATGCAGACACCATAGGACAACTTCCTGTCCCTCCTCAGTGCCAGTCATTTTTTGTAGGGGTACAGCATCTCTGGCTAACTGAACTTGCCAAGTAGGCTAGACTGTCTCACTATGAGCCCCAGAAATCTACCTGTGTCTGCTACCCAACTCCGGGGTTATAAGTGTTGGCCATCTTGCATGGTTGTCTTTTTACATGGGTTTCGAGGATCAAGATCAGGTTTGTGTCAGAGCAAGCAGTTCACTTGGTCTTAGCCAAAAGAGCAAGCAGTTCACTAGCTGAGCTGTCTCCCTAGACCCCTCCTCTCCTCCCGTTTTTTTTTTCTTTCTGGCCATGATGTGGCTGTGTTTTGCCACAGGCTCCCATCATGGTAATGATCCAAAGTACCAGGACCACCTGATCATGGACCAGAACCTCCCAAACTGTGAGGTAAAGTAACCATTTCTTTTTGTTTGTGTTTTGTTTTGAGACAGGCTTTCCCTGTAGCCCCAGCTGGCCTGGACCAGCTCTGTAGACCAGGCTGGCCTCCAACTCACAAAGATCCACCTGCCTCTGCCTCCCAGGTGCTGGGATTAAAGGCCTGTACCACCACACCTAGCTGCCATTTCTTTCCTTTTTTTTTAAATTTTATTTATTTTTTTATGTGTATGAATGTACTGTCTGCATGTGTGTTGGTGCACCCGTGTTGTGCAATGCCATGGAGGTCAGAAGAGGGTGTCGGATTCCCCTGGAACTGGAGTTAAAGACAGTTCTCAGCTGCCATGTGGGTGCTGGGAATAGAACCTGGGTCCTCTTCAAGAGCAGTCTGCGCTCTCAACCGCTAGGCCATCTCTCCAGCCACTACCATGTCTTTTTATGAGTTGATTATCTCAGATATTTCTCTACAGAAATGGGAAGCTGAAGTTGACAAATGCATTCATATTTAGATATTACTCTTTAATATGAAAACCATAAAAATTGATATCAACTATGAGGCTCAAAGAATAAGTCATGCTGAGAGATAACATACTTTATTGAGAACTAAAAGTTCAAGTCCAACCCTTAAGAGAAAGTTTCAGAAGTCAGTGCGAGCTCAGAAACCAAAGAATTTTTCAACCTATAAGGAGTGCTAAATAGCCTCAACTTGACTGGCTCAGGGAATTATATGATATTCTAGTGCCTCTGGAAAGTATAGCTCTGAAAACCAATGCACAGGACCCCCATAGCGGGGCACTGAGCAAAGAAATGTCCTCTTCTTGATAATTATCACACAAATTTCATGCTTCCCAGGTATAGTGCAAGTATGTTTGTGTCTGTGGTAATTGTTATTAAAACTGAGAAGTGTAATTAAGTAATGTGTAAAATAAGCACATACAATTGTATGATCAGAATTCCTATTCCCATGAAAGGAGCTGAAGCTATAGGTCAGTTGGTAGAATATTTATCTAGTGCATGAAGCCTGCAATTTCACCACTTGAGAGGAAAAAGCAGGAGAATCAGTAATTCAAGGTTATCTTTGACTATATAGTGAGTTCAAGGATAGCCAACCTGAACAAAAGTAGTTGAAAGTTTGGAAATCTTAATGTAGGTTGTTGGCTACCTTATACATTACAGGTGTTCTGGATAGGTTTAGTGTCAACTTGACACACCTGGGTTGAGGGAGCGCCAATTGAGGAATTTCCTCCATTGGACTGGCCTATGGCCATGTCTATTTCTTGATTGTTGAGTGATGTGGGAGGGCCCAGCCCACTGTGGGTGGTGCCACCCCTGGACAGGTTTTTCTGTATTGAATTAGAAAGCAGGCTGGGCAGGGGCCAGGGGAGCAAGCCAGTAAGTATCGTTCCTCCATGACCTGTGCTTCAGCTTCTGCCTCCAGGTTCCTGCCCTGAGTTCCTACCTTGGGCTTCCTAAGTGATAAACTGTGTCCTGGGAGATGTGAGCCAAATTGACCCTTTCCTCCTGTATTAGTCAGGGTTCTCTAAAGAAACAGAAGTAGCAGGACGAATATATATAGCTATATACAATTTATTGATTTGCTCACGTGACAGAGTTCAAGGAGTCCAACAGTAGCTGCACCACACTGGAAAGGCTGAGAGAATCCAGGGAACTGCTCAGTCCGCAAGGCTGGATGTCTCAGTAGTCCCAATCTAGTGCTGAAGGCCCGAATGGATTCCAGGAGATCTGTCGGTCTCAGTACACGCTGGGATCCGAAAGGTTGATTACAGCAGCAAGACAAACTCACCAGATGAGAGAGGCAAACCGCAGGAGAATAAAGGGACCAGCTGCTTCTGCCTGGCCTTTTATACTGCCTGCCAGCAGAAGGTAACGCCCACATTTGGGGTGGGCCATCTGGGTTGAGGCGGTCCAATCAGAAGACCCTTTTTCTCTTATTTGTTCCTTAGTCCAGTCAAGTTGACACCCAGGATTAACCATCACACCTCCCCAAGTTGGTATTGGTCAGAGTGTTTTGTCACAGCAATGGAGAAACAAAGTAGAACACCCAGTATTACTATAGATCAATTTCACAGTCTTTCAGTTAAGTCTTGTGGTTCCATTCTTCTCACTTGGTTAATTTTTAAATTTTGCTGTATAGTTTGGGCTTCCTTTGTTTCTATATCACAAAGACTTATCCCCAAAGAGAAATGAATACATACATGGTGAACCGTGTGCAGTTGAAGATGTGACTTAAAAATACGATTTTTAAGATGCCAGCAGTAGAGTAGAACAGTCAGCCAAGCCCCGACCCCTCTGAGCCACTGCCAGCTGAGCCTCATACTCATGAGGCTGGTTCTGTCTATCATCTGTGGAGAGAATTGCTTTACTTTCATAGTTAAGGTTTGTGTCTGTGGAGAACCTACGTTTGTGTATGATGTTGAACAGGGGTTATTTTATCTTCCTACCATGAACCGATTTTCTCCAATTCATTAACTAAGCAGTCTCCTTACCCTGTGTTTTCTGACAGTGTTTTATTATGTACTAGGTTTTATGCAGATTTCTCTATTTGACTCTATCGAGGAATATATGTGCATTTGCTTAATTACACTGGTTGGTCTTCCCATTGTTCTTTTTGAAGTTGCCTTTGTTATCATGAATCATTATTGTCCACATGCAACTTGATAAGTTTATTGAATACTTAAAAAATGTAAAAACTCCAGCAGGGATTGTAATGGGGATGCTGTTGAGTTTGTAGACTAATGAGAGGAGGGAGATAGGATTTGGTCTTGCATTTTATCTTCTCCCAGTCTTAAGAACTTGGCTCTTCTCTGTTCTCATTATTTGTTTGTTTTTTGAGATACAGTCTTGCTATGTCCTCCAAAGTAGCTTTAACCTCTTAATCTTCTCCTATGAAGCCCCACAAGTGCTAGGACTGTGCCTGTTCCACACCTGGGTCTTTAGTTTTTGTTTTTATACAGATGATATCCAGGGCAAAGTGCAAATTCTGATCCCTTCAAAAAGCAGAAAAAAAGAGGCTTGTTAAAGCTAGTTTTTCCAAGGGTGCTCCTTCTTGGCTTGCCATGAAATTTCATATTTGTTCTTTTTCATGTTGCAAAGTAAAATTAAAAATTTAAGTCATGAACTGGAATTTTAGCATTATCCTGTACAGAGCAGGTTTTTAATGCAAGGATGAGAGAACGGAGCCTGTGCTCAGAGTTGCACCGCTCATGCTAATAACGCCCACGTTAAAAGAGCCATGGCAGGCTGTCCAGAAGGCCACGGCCTGGTTTTATTCCATCCTCATGCTTTGGAGGCAGGGGCTTTCCTGATTAAGCGCGCTCTTCAGCCCCACCAATAAGCCTTTTAATTGTCATTTAATTGCCCTTAGTGTTTATTTAGCTATGTTTTTCATTTTCCTTATCTCAAATTTATCATGTCCTTTTTTTTTTTTTAGAAATTTATTGGAATCATGAGTAATATACATAAATATCAGTTTAACATCTTCTGTCCCTTTCTTCTTTTAGTTTTTCAACCTTTTCTTTTCTTTAATTTACAGAAGGAGTCAGCTTCTTTTCCTTAATCAATTCTGTTACCTTTTTTCAGTTTTTGCACAGATTTAATTCTAATCATCATCCTTAAATCCTTTCCTATTCTTTCTTTATTTGGGCCATACCCTGCCCCCTCAGTGATTTCCCTTTTGCTTTTTTCACTTTACGATAGTTCGTATGTAATAGCTGCACCCTTCTCTCCACCGCTTTCTCCGCATTTCACACCCAGTGTCCTCCATGTTGGTTAGTTCCAAGTGTCTCCCAACTCGGGGAACTATCACTGCTTCCATCAAAAGCTTCTGTTTCTCTTCTGAATTCCAAGCAGAATTACCTTTCCCCAACTCCTTTGAAACTTGATGTAGTCATGTGACTTGCTTAGCTGAAAATTGACCTCACTCTAAACAGTCTGAGGGATTGTGCGATCTTTGTGTAATTACAATGATCCCCCAACCCTGCCATAGCAACTGAATAATAAGAAGACGAGTTCCTCTAACTCCGGCTGCATGGGTGAGTTCAGGAGACCTTTGCCAGCCCATAATGGGAATGTCATATGATGACCAAAAGCTGGGACTCTGCTGTTTCAGGAAACTGAGATTCAGCAGTGACTTGGTAGATCAACATACAACTGATGTTATTCTTCTCATTGCTGTGATTAGTTAGCAATATGTTATGCACTAGTTAGGTAAATGTGTATTTTTGCAAGTGTATTTAAAGATGACAGTCTTTAAGATACAGTCTTAGCCAGGTGTGGTGGCGCATGCCTTTAATCCTAGCACTCAGGAGGCAGAGGCAGGCGGATCTTTGTGAGTTCAAGGCCAGCCTGGTCTACAGAGTGAGTTCCAGGACAGCTGGGGCTACAGGGGGACCCTGTCTCACAAAGACCAAAAAAAAAAAAAAAAAAAAAAAAAGATATAGTCTTAAATCTGTATGATTTGACCTACTATTGAGTACTCTTTGATGTGTCAGTATATATGCCCATGGTTCTATAAATGCCCATGGGTTCTATAAAAATGTTTTCCGGGAATAGAATTTTATACATACATGTTATACAATATACATAGTATGTATGTGGTTTGAAAATATATGTGCAATACATAATAATTCATACACACAGAGTGGTTCAAAATTATTAATTGCCATTTCAGTTTTTTTATTATATATTTTTACTGAATTTTTGTGCATTTCTTAAAATACATCTTAATCATATTTAGTCCCCTCCACTATCCACACCACCAACTCCTCCCCAAACCAGATTGTATGCCTTCTGTCATATACGTCTGTTTGGCTTTTGTTTGCTGGACTAATAAATTCCTGGAAAACAGGTGTTAAGTCTCCCATTTCAGTTTGGGCAGTGGTTTCTTCTATGCAAGCACCGTGCTGCTCATATTTAGATATAATCTTGGTCTTAGTTGTGTCATCCTGCTGCATCGATTCTTTACTGAGAACAATGTTCCTTTTGACCCTGTGCCATATAGTTGTCCTATATTTCTTTTATCAAAGTTAAATTTGGAAGAGGGGGCTGGAGAGATGGTAAGAGCACTTGCTGCCCTGTTGGAGAACTCACACTGGGTTCCAGTATCCACATGGCAGCTCATGACCACCTGTAAGTCCACTTCCATGATCCAGTGCTCTGTCTGACCCTGTTGGCACTTCGTGCTCAGAATGCACATACAAGCATGCTCCAAAGCAATCACACACAAAGTAAAATAAGTATTAAAACATCTAAATTTAGTCACTCCATATTTATTTATTTATTTATTTTTGTCTTTTCGAGACAGGGTCTCCCTGTAGCCCCAGCTATCCTGGAACTTGCTCTGTAGACCAAGGTGGCCTTGAACTCACAAAGATCCACCGGCCTCTGCCTCCCAAGTGCTAGGATTAAAGGAGTGTGCCACCATGCTAGTCACTCCATTTTTATTGCTTACTGTGGCCGATATGTCCTTTTCCATTCTTTTATTTTCACTTTTATAGACTTTGGTTTGAACCATGTCTCTTATATGGGATCTCCTTTTTAACTTAGTTACCATTATTGTTAGGGAAGAACATACTTTATTTATTAACTTCATATTTTACATTCATTATTTATAATTTTATCTCTCTATCTTTCTCTCTCTCTCTCTCTGTATACACGTGCATGTGGGTGCCCACAGAGGCCAGAAGAAAATATCAGATTATCTGGATCTAGAGTTCCAGTCTACTGGAAGCTCCCAACATGGGTGTTAAGAAACAAACTCTGGTTCTATGGAAGAGTGGCAAACACTTTTAATTGCTGAGTCTTCAGCCCCATTTGTTACTTTTATGTAATAAGTTTTCTGCTTTGCTATTGGATCTATTAAATTTTATTCTCAGGTTAAAAGGTTTTATACACACACATATATGCATATATATATATATATATATTTTTTTT
>VZQC01007297.1:1269351-1315465 GCA_009823505.1 Rhizomys pruinosus
CAGCACTTGGTATCATTTGTTTTCTTGATCCTAGCCAGTCTTATTGAAGTAAGATGATATCTTAAAGTGGTTTTTATTTGCATTTCCTTAATGATTAGTGATGTTGAACACTTCTTAAGGTGTTTCTCAGCCATCTCTAATTCCTCATTTGTGAAGTCTCTGTTTAGCTCTTTGCTCCATCTATTGAGTGGGTCATTTGTCTTCTTTCTTCTTTGTTTTTTGAGTAGTTTATATATTCTGGAAGCTTTGGAATATTTTTACTAAATCTTTCATTTAAACGATTCACTTAAATTTAAACTATAAGAGCCTGGGCTATCTTCCTTATACAAGGTTCAATGTCTTAGGGCTGGAGAGATGGCTCAGCAGTTAAGAGCGCCAACTGCTCTTGCAGAGGACCTGGGTTCGATTCCCACATGGTGGCTAAGAACTGTCTTTAACTCCAGTTCCAGCGGAATCTGACACCCTCTTCTGACCTCTGCAGCATTGCATGACATGGGTGCAGCAACCTACATGCAGACAGTACACTCATACACATTAAAAAAAAAAAAAAAGCCAGGCATGGTGGCACACGCCTTTAATCCTAGCGCTTGGGAGGCAGAGGCAGGCGGATCTTTGTGAGTTCAAGACCAGCCTGGTCTACAGAGTGAGTTCCAGGACAGCTGGGGCTACAGGGAGACCCTGTCTCAAAAAAAGACCAAAAAAATAAAAATAAAAACAAAGTTCTATGTCTTGAGTCCATGTTACTGACATAAATTTTATCTTTTTCTGGTGTGGTTACTTTTTTCTCTTCTTGGAAACATTTTGAATTGTGCCTTTATCTCTGATAGTTTTTGATTTTACTACAATACACTTAGGCATAAAATAAGCCTTGTCAATCAGAGGTTTGTTCATTTTTCATTAATTCTGAAAAGGTTATTGAGATTATTTATGTTTATCTCTCCGTATTCCATTTAATTCTCTGATTTTAGAGCTTTCATTGTCAGTATAGGTACATCTGTTCTGGTGAAAATTTTTCTTCCTTTCTTGTCTTGAATTATGCTCGAAGAATCAGCCAGATGGCAGTTTAAGCAGAAGTCATTTAGCAAAGCAAAGTGGATAGTTTACTCCAGAGAGAGAAGTTATATGGGGGTGGCTGAAAGATGAGGTTAGCAGCTTGTTAGCTCTGCAGGGTGTGTGTGTGTGTGTGTGTGTGTGTGTGTGTGTGTGTGTGTGTGTGCGTGCATGCATGTGTGTGTGTGTGTGTGTGTATTAATGAAACTTTAAAAATATTTCATTTATTATTTTATGTTATGTGTATGAGTGTACGGTCTGTATGTATGTAAGGTGCACCTGTGTTTTGCTATGTCTGCACAGGTTCGAAAAGGGCATTTGATCCTCTGAAACTAAAGTTATAGACAGTTGTTTTCCACTGTGTGGGTGCCGGGAATCTAATCTGGATCCTCTGCAAGAGCAGCCAGTGCTCTTAACCTCTGAGCCATCTCTCCACCCCTCCACCTTTTTTCTTTCTGTAGGATGACATCACACATACTAAACAAGTACTCTATTTCTGAACTACATCCTCCAACCCAGTTTTTTTCCTTGGTTTCACAGAGAGCATTTTAATTTGAACATCCAATATCTAACTAATCCCAAAGCTTTATTGATTCTTCTGTTTATTTCATCCATTAGAATCCCTTTTCCTACCAATTATATTGAACCATTAAAAAGTAGTATACAAAATAACAGGCCTCATTAGACATTCCTATACATATATATCACTGTACATTGTTCCTGTCCGTTCCAGTTACATCCTCCTACTATTCTGCCCACGTCCCACTGGCCCCTTCTCATCTCTCAGATAGCTTTTCTACTTTCAAGTCATATTCTAAATTTTATTTTAATCCAGACTCAGCATATGAAAGAACACAAGTTATAGGCATCATCCCGAGTCTGGCCTCTTTTGCTTAACTTGGTGATCTCTAGTTGGATCCATTTCCTGCAAATGGTATTATTTTCTTTCTCTTTATAGCTGAATTATATATGCAGATATATTACATTCTTTATGTATTTGCCTGTTAATGGGCTTCTAGTTTGGTCCCATTTCTTAGCCATGTATATTTAAGTTTTTTTATTTGTTTATTTTTATTTTATGTGTATGAATGTTATGCCTGCATGTACATAGCCACACCCCTATCAGGAAATGCCTGGAGGTCAGAAGAAGTCCTTGGATTCCCTAAACTGGAGTTATAGACAGTTGTTAGCTGCCATATGGGTGTTGGGATTCATACCCTAGTCTTCTTTAAGAATAGCCAGTGTTCTTAACTACTGAGCCATCTCCCTAGCCCACCTACATATTTTTATACTTATTGTTTCCCTTTAATTATTGTTATGACTTCTTGTTCCTGACTTATAATTCTAATGTCTTGTTTCATCTCTTAAAATATTTTACTATGTCTACTTCACTTTACTGGTGTGTCCATCCCATTGTGGAGTTACTTCTCTTTAATGGGTATTTTTCTATTTTTCATTAGATACATTTCTTCAGGTAAATATATCAGTCTGGAGGCTGGGGTTTCCCAGGGTGCATCACCAACATAATGAAGCAGCGTGTTTCAGAGAAGAGTGGAGGGTTGAGTCCTTGCGTGTTTCTCTCTCCTTGTAAATTGTAAGAGAAGGAAGATGTGATCCAGTTTGGAGAGTTCCTGACACTGTCAGCCCTTTATCGCACATTCATTTGTTTCCACGTGACCAAGCAAATAATCTGTTACTGGATTAATGGTGCATCACTCACAAAGTGATTTTGTAATTTCCATAGTTGGTGGGCAGAGCAGGGAAGAGCTGGGGGGGGGTGCAGGTTAATGGTCAAACATCATGTGTTTTTCATCTTACACAAGGTACTGTTCCTGATAACACCTTGACAAGTGGCTGGGACTGCGATTGCCAAGTGTTTGGATCACAAGGCAGCCAAGGACTGCCTGGGAGCACAAGGAAGTCTTAGAAGCCTCTTAGAAAACTGGCTCCTCAGAGCCACAGTCTGCAGCTCTGCACTCCCTTCCCGCTGTGATTCCAGCTCCTCCGTGCACATGATTGTGATGATCTTTGTTCCTCTCCCGAATGTTCTTATTTTGCTCATTATGTTTCTATGTCTGTAGTGTTTCTACAATGTATTCCAGAGACAGATAGGAGCCCATGCTAGTTTGCCACTTCATCAGTAATTAGAGAGTACTCTTCATCTGCTAATTGCTATATTCTGGTTTGATCTTCTAAGTCTCCTGTTTTCTTTCTGTGAAAATTTTTATTGTGGTGAAATGTTCACCATGAAATTTACCATTTCTCTGATTTCAGTCTATAGTTCAGTGGCATTAAGTATATTTCCAGTGCTGTGCAGTCTTTCTATAAGCATATGATATATGTCAAGATTTCTTAAACAATGCCAATCCTTTAACCATATTTTAATTATAGAAATCATGTTTACTATCTAAGATTTATGTGAAAGCATTTAACCTTGTCTAATGGATGTGGCATCTGCTCAGATATTTATGAAGAAGTAGTTCTCTGAATTGTCTCACTTCCTCTTATTGTTCTGTTTGTTGACTTGGTGTAGCTTCATCATGAAGATTCCTGTCCATATGTCTATTTGTCGTATGCGCATTGGATTACTGAAGTAACTTAAGAGTCAAATTAGTTATTTATCAATTTATTTTGTATGTGGTGTGTATATCTGTGTGCAAATGTGCATGCAGGTTGACTTGCTTGTATGTATGGTGTGTGTGTGTGTGTGTGTGTGTGTGTGTGTGTGTAGGTCAGAGGGTGACTTAAGGTATCTCCCTATATTGTTTTCCAGCTTTTTAAAAAAATTTTTTATGTGTATGAGTGTACTGTCTGCATGTAGGTTTGTGCACCCATGTCATGCAATGCTGCAGAGGTTAGAAGAGGATGTCGGATTTCCCTGGAACTGGAGTTAAAGACAGTTCTTAGCCCCCATGTGGGTGCTAGGAATTGAACCTGGGTCCTCTGCAAGAGCAGTCGGTGCTCTTACCCGCTGAGCCATCTCCCCAGCCCCCCAGCTTATTTTTTGAAACAGAGTCTCTCAGGGAAACTGGAGCTCACCTCCAGGTTGGACGTAGATTTCCAGGATCCTCCTGTCCCTGTCTTTCCACCGCAGGGTTTATACGTGGTGCTGGGAATCAGAATTCAGAGCTTCCTTCTTGCACAAGAAGCACACCTTTTTAGTTCTCAGTTACTTTTTTTCTAACAGATAAGAAAGGAAAGACAACAATTGAAATTCAAATACAAAATTAATAGTATGATTGTATATAATCCTAAATAAGTCGGAACTTATATTAAATATAAGTGGATTAAATATCCCAAATAAAATACTAATATTTTAGACTATACCTGAAAATAGCTATGTTTTGGTTACAAAAAACATATATTTTAAATATAAGGGTGGAAAGATTGGAAAAGGTGCAATTCAAACACTAACAGCTTAGAGCTAAAGATAAGAAAGACTCTGAGGCCTGGAGAGATGGCTCAGTGGTTGAGGGTCTGTGCTGCTCTTCTGGAAGATCTGAGTTTGGTGCCCAGCACCCATGTCTGATAACACACAACCACATGTAACTTTAGCTCCAGGGGTTCCAGATTCCTCTTCTGGCCTCTGAGGGTGCCATACTTACATGCAGACCCACACCCTGCCACACATACATGCACAAAAATAAAAATAAATAAATCTTTAAAACTAGTTTTAGCTTTAATAGCATAGGTGTTATCCATGGGCAAAGCGACATCGACCTTACCTACTTTTGTGAATTCAATTATTAACCAAGAGAACTGAAATACACAGAGGAGAAACATCTGCTTCCTCTGTCTACAAATCTTAAGTAAATAATTAAAATTGTTGCTGATTTAACCCAACCTTTTGGGTATAACTGTACTCTTGTACCAACTTTTGCTTTCAAAGAAGCAAATCTTAAGAGGAAAGTTTTAAGAAAGTTCTAGAGAGTCTAGGATTATAATCTAGTACTGCAAAGAGATGTTGGCTACAGATAAAATCCAACCACCATCCATATTTGCTTCTAACTGCATGTCCCAGAAAGCCAGGGGACCACCAAATTCAGTATTGAGAGCTGATACAGACTAAGTTGTTTCTGTGGCTTTTAAAGTTGATCTGAAGCAAACACATAATTTTATGAAAAAGAACAATCACAACACTTTCAATAAATAGAAGAAAGATGCCCGACCCAAGGGCCAAAGCAGGGAGACTAACAGCAGGCTCTCTGATGGCTGGGAGCTCAGACAGGAATAAAACAAGACCTCAAATCCTTTCTTGGGACTAGCTTATTCTGGATGAGTTAGTTGGGATTGAGAACATTGATGCGTTCTACAGAAAAGGGCTTTCCAGTTCATAAAGTACTCCCAAGACACGTCCTGTCCTTTAACCCTTGAGCACACAACCCTTCCCAGTGGACAAGGCTTGTAGTACTCCTGAGTGACAAAGGGATAAACTCAGGCTTGGTGGCCTCCTGTAGTCACAAAGCTGGCCTAGTCAGTACTTGAATATGGGTCCTTTTGCTCCACACACTCAGTGTGTTAAAGAGAACATGAGTTCTCTTATCACTAAGCAAATAAGCACAAAATTAGCAAAGGCTTACTGACTCATTTTGGCACATTATTTAGAAGATGGACAACAGATAAACTAGTGCCCAGAGTGTAGAATTACTCTATAATAATATTTGCCTGGATTAGGGCCAGTCAGAGATTCAGCCGCAGGCCAACAGAGAAGGCGGGGGAACTCAACAGAAGGCAAAGAGAGGAAGGGAAATAGGTGGAGCAGGGAAAGAGAGATCCCGACAAGAACTATTTTAGGAGTCTTTTTCCTGTGAGTCTTAATCCACACAATTATATAAACTAACCTCAGACTGTAGGTTTTCAAATAGGAAAACAGCTCTGTGGTTTGTTTTCTGAACTAGCAAAAAGTCACTTTGTTCAACACATAGAATTTAAATTTCTTAGAGTAAAACCATAAGCAAATGTAAAAATCCTTCTGGTCTTTCCCATGTGGTTTGTTTACTGGTTACGGCTGGTTTAATCTTATCAGTTCTACTGAGCAATCAGGTCTTCCTGAAGCTTGTCTCTCAGCAGGCAATTCTCCATTCCTCACTACCTCATTAATGTCAGAAATCCTGAGGTGATGTGTTTGCCAAACTGGAGGTTTAAGAATAAAGAGGGCAGGGAGAGAAAAACACACACACACACAAATGTAGAGAGACCGCTCCTTGCTTCTTGTACTTATGCACATATATTTTCCCTCTTGTCCTTCTGTGCCACTCCAAATAAAAGGAGAAATAATGTTCTCTAAATAGGATGCAGTCCAAGGCAAAAATAGTTCAGAGAGTAAAAGAAACAGAAAAGGAAAGAAAGAAAAACATTTTCGGATATTATGACTGAAAATTACTCCAAAGACAAGTCATGGATGCAGGTTGAGTCTTTTCCTTTTGGTCTGTTTGGGATTGGGGATTATCTCAGTGTGTGGGCCCTGGAGAGGTGTGTGTTGGGGTGGGGAGGGAGTGTGAGAGATAGGATGAGGAGAGGGACAAGAGGGACACTTTTTGTTGTTGTTAGGAAGTCATTGAACCCAATGATGATGTCACAGAGAAGAGCCTCCAGGTGAGCACGTGACACCATGCAGCTGTGCAGTGCTCATAGCTGAACTCAACATGGCAGTGGTTAACTTCTGACTGGAACATTGGTGGGTGCATTTTTAGGGAGAACCTTGAACAAGCTGGAGAGAAAGTAAACAAGCATACCTCGCAGCAACCACAGTGGACATGGTATGGCTCTTGGGGTTGTATGAGGGGCGCTCTTAAGGTTGTAAGGGCATGTAACAATGAGGTAACTCATTAATTCCCAGTAATAATGTTACATGAGAAGTGACTTTCCCAAAGGCATAGAGCTTTGCTGTGATCCAGACTCAAGCACTCTGACTCTGGGAGGTGTGGGGTTAACACAGAAATACGCTGTCTTTCAGGGTAAAGGAGGATACTCATGCATATATCCAGTGACTGGGAAGATGGCTCACTGGCAGACACTTGCTATGTAAGCACAAGAACCTGAACTTTATCCCCAACACCCATGGCAGCATACATCTGTAACCCCACCATTGTGCGGGTGGAGAGATAGGCCCATTCTGAGGCCTTCTTCACTAGCCCACCTAGCTAAAATTCAAGCTTCAGGTTCAGTGAAGCAACTCTGTCTTGAAAATAAAGTGGAGAGTAATAGAGAAATTTATCCACAGTCATCCTCTCAGCCTCCACAGGCAAGCACATCATGCATACACATACAGGCAAGCACATCCATGCATACATGCACAGGCAAGCACATCCATACATACAAGCACAGGAAAGCACATCCATGCATACAAACACAGGCAAGTACATTCATGCATACAAGCACAGGCAAGCACATCCATGCATACAAACACAGGCAAGTACATTCATGCATACAAGCACAGGCAAGCACATTCATGCATACATGCACAGGCAAGCACATCCATGCAAACAAGCACAGGAAAGCACATCCATGCATAGACGCACAGGCAAGCACATCCATGCATACAAGCACAGGCAAGCACATCCATGCATACACCACAGGCAAGCACATCCATGCATACACCACAGGCAAGCACATCCATGCAAACAAGCACAGGAAAGCACATCCATGCATAGACGCACAGGCAAGCACATCCATGCATACACACAGAGGCTAGCACATCCATGCACACATGCACAGGCAAGCATATCCATGCATACACACACAAGAAAGCACATCCATGCACACATGCACAGGAAAGCACATCCATGCATACACACACAGATAAGCACATCCATGCACACATTCATAGGCAAGCACATCCATGCATACATGTACAGGAAAGCACATCCATGCATACACACACAAAAAACCCCCAAACTGACTGAAACAGTGAGGTTCTCCCCAAAACAATAATCTGCTTTGGAAAAACTCTGGAAAGACTCAGAAAAAGATGCAAGACATGTATGGCAGAGTGCAGGACCTCGGGTGGGGTGGGGGACATGGAAAGGGAAGTCAGTCTAAACTGGATTGAGAAATGATGTATGAAAAATAACAATAAAAATATATTTAAAAAAGAAATAAAGATGGCTAAGAAAGATCTTAAAAAAACAAACAAACAAGTAAATAATGACACAGATTTCCATACTAAACACTGTGTGAACTTCACTGGCCACCTGAGGACAGTTAACTGTGGCCATAAAAAAAGAAACAAAATCCCAATAAAATCAGTCTACGCATATTGTTGATAAAGTCACTATGTAGAGAATGAATGGAGTTGAATCTGATGTCTACCATGAAGTGTGCTCCATCCTGAGGCACATGCCTCTCCGTGCTAGCTTCATGATGAATTGATTCCTGAGGCACATGCATCTCCATGCTAGCTGCATTGATGCATTGATTCCTGGATGGGTGGCTCTGCTTTGCTCCCCACAAACTCCAATTCTTTTCCCTTCCCTATTGTGTTCTAGAGACACCTATCTATGGAAGGTAGTGAACTATGGAAGGTATAGGTTCTTTACACTGAGCTTAATCATTCCCTAAAATTACCATGTTTTTATTTTTATTTTTTGTTCTATTTATCTGATTTCTCTCTGGAAGGCAAAGACCATACCTGGTGTCTAGACCCAATATGCATGGAATTAATTTAATATGATGTGACTGATAACAGGTAGACAATAATTTATGTTCAATTTAGGAAACAGAAAGGAATATGAAGCCTTTTTAATAATAGAACTGCCCAAATACACTTTAATTTATAAATAAATGACTGTATCACCAATGGACTTACTTTCCCCTTTCCCACGGTGTTTTGTCCTCTGATTATCATTCAGCAGTAAATAGGAGAGGAGGCCGTCTACTAAGAGAACACAACCCCTCCACCTCTCACTGGTGAACATCTCTTTTGACAAAGGCTGGGGTGTGGCTCAATGTACTTGACTGGTGTACATTTGGAAGAGGAGGAGCATGGGGAGGAGGGAGGAAGAAGGAAGAGGAAAGTTGATTTAACACACTTTGCAATTTATGGGATTTCCTTTCTTCATTTTTATTGAGCTTTTATACATTTCATCAACATTTCTCTTTTTCTTTTTTCTTTTTTTTTCTTTTCGAGACAGGGTCTCCCTGTAGCCCCAGCTGTCCTGGAACTCACTCTGTAGACCAGGCTGGCCTTGAACTCACAAAGATCCATCTGCCTCTGCCTCCTGAGTGCTAGGATTAAAGGCGTGCACCACCATTCCTGGCCATTTCATACAACATTTCTTAATCCAAATTAGATCCCTTCCCTATCCATGCTCCACCCCCCAGAACTCATACATTCTGCCATACATGTTAAGTCCTGTCTTGCATCTTTTTCTCAGTCTTTTCTAACTTTTTAAATGCAGAAGTTTAATTTTTTGGTCTGTTCTTTAAACAAGTCTTCTTTTTCCACCTTTAATTTTATATTTCTCCAAAATGTACATATATACACTCCACACATATACCAAATTTACAAAGTCTGAAAACTATAAGGTTGATTCCAAAACACATTTAGGGATTCACAGTTTAACAGTCAACTTGCATGCAGGTAAAAAGAAATATAACTTTTCATTCCTAAACTAGCAAGTTGATGCATGTTTTAATGTGCTTTAAAAAAAGAGATTTAGGCCAGGTGTTGGTGGCACATGCCTTTAATCCTAGCACTCGGGAGGCAGAGGCAGGCGGATCTTTGTGAGTTCAAGGCCAGCCTGGTCTACAGAGTGAGTTCCAGGACAGCTGGGGCTACGGGGAGACCCTGTCTCGAAAAGACAAAAAAAAAAGAAGATTTAGTCTTTCTCATAAATCTTAGAACTGAAAGAAACAGAGACATACACTTCTAGTTATATGTATAGCAGTATCAGTTAATGGGGTATTATCTTTACTAACAAATTACCCACTTTGACTTACATATAAGGATTTGGTGGAGCCACATGTGAGGGACACCATACATCATTTGTTCTTCTGAGACTGTGTTACTTCACTTATCATAACAGCTTCTAGTTCCATCCATTTTCCTGCATAGTTCATGATGTGGTCTTTTTATCACTGCATAGAACTCCATTGTGAAAATATACCACATTTTCCTTATCCACTCATCAGTTGAGGAACATGGGTTGCTTTCAGCTCTTCACTATTGTGAAGAGAGCTTCAACAAACATGTATTTCTGCTATGGGATGAATGCTCTGGGTATACACCCAGGAGTGGTATGACTGGATCAGGTGGTAGGTTCATTTTGAGTCTTTTAAGAGTTTTCCACACTGCTTTCCACATGGGTTGGATGTGTTTACATTCCCACCAGCAATGAATGAATATCTCCCTTTCCCCAAAACCTCTCCAGCATTTGGTATCATTTGTTTTCTTGATCGTAGTTAGTCTTACCAGGGTAAGATGAAATCTTAAAATGGTTTTAATCTGCATTTCCTTAATTACTAATAATGTTGAACACATGTTAAGAATTTTTTTTTTTTTTTTGGTCTTTTCGAGACAGGGTCTTCCTGTAGCCCCAGCTGTCCTGGAACTCACTCTGTAGACCAGGCTGGCCTTGAACTTACAAAGATCCACCTGCCTCTGCCTCCCAAGTGCTAGGATTAAAGGTGTGCACCACCACACCCAGCTCAAGATGTTTCTTAACCATCTTTATTTCTCTTGAGAAGTCTCTGTTCAGATCTTTAGCCAATCTTTTAATTGAGTCATTTGTTTTCTTGGTCTTATTTTTTTTTTAGTAATTTATATACTCTGGATGTTAAATCTCTGTCAGATGTGTCACTGGTAAAGATTTCCTCCTACTCTGTCAGTTTTCTCTTCAGTTATTTTATTGTTTCTTTTTCTGTACAGAAGCTTTTTAGTTTAATAAGGTCCCACTTGTTGATTGTTGGCCTTATTTCCTGCAGAACTACTGTCTGGTTTAGAAAGTCTTTTCCTACACCTGTATCTTTTTTTTCCCTGCACCTATATCTTGTAGTTACTGCCAATATTTTCTTCTAACATTTTCAGAGTTTCAGGTTTCACATTGAGTTCTTTGATGCATGAAGAGTTGACTTTTGCACAAGGTGAAAGGTAGGGGTTTATTTTAATTCTTCTTCAAGTGGTGATCCAGTTTTGCCAGCACCATTTGCTGAAGATACTGCCTTTCTTCCATTGAGTGTTCTTGGCCCCTTTGTCAAATATCAGGTGGCTTAAATTGCATGTACTCAAATTTGGGTCTTCAATTTTTTTCATTGATCTATGGGTTTATTTTTGTGCTAGTATCATGCTGTTATTATGATTATATCTCTGTAATTCAGTTTGACATCTGGTATAGTAATCTCCCTATATTACTCTTTGTACTCTGGGTTGCTTTGGCTATCCAGGGTCTTTTGTGTTTCCATATGAATTTTAGGATTTTTTTTTCTGATTCTGTGAAGAAAGTCATGGGATTTTTGATTGGGATTGCATTGACTCTACATATTACTTTGCATAGGATGGTCATTTTTACTATATTAATTCTTCCAATCCAAGAGCATGGGGGGTGTCCTTCCATCTTCTGATGTCTTCTTCAAGCTCCTTCAGAGATTGGAACTTTTCATTATAGAGATATTTAATGTATTTGGTCATTTTTTTCTGAGTTTTTTTTTTCCTTGAGGCTATTGTGAATGGGAGAGTTTCCATGTACTCCTTCTCCAATTGCTTGTTATTGTCAGATACAAAGGCTACTGATTTTTGTAGATTGATTTTGTAACCTGCCACTTTACTGAATCTGCTAATTATTTAAAGGAGCTTTCTGGTGGATTTTTTGGCATCCCTTAAGTATAATATTATGTACCCATCTGCAAAAAGGGAGAGTTTGACCTCCTCTTTTCCAATTAGTATTCATTTAATTTCCTTTTCTTGTCTTATTGTTCTAGCAAGAGTTTCAAGCACTATGGTGAAAAGGAGTGGAGGGGCTGGAGAGATGGCTCAGAGGTTAAGAGCACTGACTGCTCTTGCAAAGAACCAGGATTTGATTCCCAGCACCCACGTGGCAGCTAAGAACCATCTTATGCCGGGCGTGGTGGTGCATGTCTTTAATCCCAGCACTCAGGAGGCAGAGGCAGGTGGATCTCTGTGAGTTCAAGGGCAGCCTGGTCTACATAGAGAGCTCCAGGCCAGCTGGGACTAAATGGAGACCCTGTCTCAAAAAATATATAAGAAAAAGAAAAGTAGTGGAGATAGTGGGCAGCCTTGCCAGGTTCCTGACTTTAAGGGAATGCTTCTAAAACTAATCAATCAGAAGAGATGAAGAGGATCACTTCAATCTTATCAAAGGAACAATTAATCAAGAAGATTTCATAATCATGAATATATACCCACCAAACTCTGGTGCACTGAACTTTATAAACACAATGGTACAGGACTTTAAGACACAGATTCATCCCAACACATTAGTGATAGGGAACTTCAATACTGTACTTAGACAGGTCAAGAGACAAAGAATAAGCAGAGAGACAGCTGAACTGAACAATAGGATACACCAAATGGACCTAACAGACATCTACTGAATATTCCACCCAAACACCAAAGAATATACTTTCTATTCAGCACCCCATGGAACTTTCTCCAAAATCAACCACATACTAGAGTACAGAACAAACCTCAACAAATACAGAAAAAAATTGTAATAATTCCATGCATTCTATCAGACCACAATGTAATAAAGCTTAATATCAATACCAGAAAAATCCCTAGTAACTACATGAACTCATGGAGATTAAACAACACACTCCTGAATAATAAATGGGTCAAAGAAAAAAAATTAAATAAGAAAGAAAAGTATTTCTGGAATTAAATGAAATGGATAATACAACACACCAAAACCTCTGGGGCACTTTAAAATCAGTCCTAAGAAGGAAATTTATAGCTTTAAGTACCTACATTTAAAAAATAGCACAAATAAATGACTTAACATTGCAACTCAAGACACTTGAAAGACAA
The DNA here is from genome assembly GCA_009823505.1 of Rhizomys pruinosus. Classification (NCBI taxonomy): domain Eukaryota; kingdom Metazoa; phylum Chordata; class Mammalia; order Rodentia; family Spalacidae; genus Rhizomys; species Rhizomys pruinosus. Next base: position 1,282,385 of record VZQC01007297.1, read on the forward strand.
CAAACAGCAAATGAACCCAAACCCAACAAACAGGAAGAAATAACAAAAATCAGAGAAAAGCTTAATGAAATAGAAACAAAGAAAACAATATAAAAAAAATCAATGATACCAAGAGCTAGTTCTTTGAAAGGATAAACAAGATAGACAGACCCTTAGCCCAGTTAACAGAAAGAAAGAAAGAACAACTCCAAATCAACAAAAAGGGTAACATCGCAACTGATAACAAAATGATCCAGAACATTATACGGGAATACTTTAAAAATCTATACTCTAAGTTTGAAAACCTGAAAGAAATAGATGAATATCTGAAACCATGGGATTCACCAAAGCTTAACCAAGAAGAGATCAACAGCTTAAATAGACCCATAACATAGGAGGAAATTGAAACAGTAATATAAAACCTCCCAACCAAAAAAAAAAAAAAAAAAAAAAAAAACAAAAACAAAAACAAAAACAAAAACAAACCCAGGTCCAGATGGATTTACAGCAGAATTCTACCAGACATTTAAGGAGGACCTACAACCAATATTACTTAAGTTATTCGAAAGGATAGAAACAGAGGGGAATCTCCCAAATTTCTTCTGTGAAGCCAGCATCACTCTAATACCCAAACCAGGAAGAGATACAACCAAACAAGAAAACTATAGACCCATATCCTTAATCAATATAGATGCAAAAATTCTCAACAAAATACTTGCAAACCCCATACAGGCATACATCAAAAAGGTCACCCACCATGAACAAGTCAGATTTATTCTAGAGATGCAGGGATGGTTCAACATATGAAAATCAATAAATGTCATAAATCATATAAATGGACTCAATTGATGCAAATTCAACATGGGTTTATGTTTAAAGTCCTAGAAGAAATTGGACTGGAGGGAACATTCCTCAACATAATTAATAAGCTATATACAACAAACCCACAGCCAACATCTTTCTAAATGGAAAAAAATTAGAAGGAATTTTCTTTTTCAGTTTCAAATCACCTGAATCTCTTTCCTTTCATGATTCAAATAGTTTTTCTGGGGTTTTTATTGCTGGGTTTTTTTTTTTTTTTGCAATTATTATTATTTATTTTATTTATTTGTTTGTTTGTTTATTTTTTTATACAGGGTCTCCCTGTACCCCAGCTGGCCTGAAACTCACTATGTAGACCAGGCTGGCCTTGAACTCACAGAGATCTGCCTGCCTCTGCTTCTCAGTGCTGAGATTAAAGGCCTGGTCCATCACCACTGCCTTGTCTCTCTCTCTCTCTCTCTCTCTCTCTCTCTCTCTCTCTCTCTCTCTCTTGGTCTTTTAGAGACAGGGTCTCCCTGTAGCCCCAGTTGTCCTGGAACTCACTCTGTAGACCAGGCTGACCTTGAACTCACAGAGATCTGCCTGCCTCTGCCTCCCAAGTGCTGGGATTAAAGGCATGCACCACCACACCCAGCCCTTTTTTCTCTTTCTGTGAGTATTTAGTAGAAGTGACCTCCAAGGACTGGGTGACTTTCCAGGGTGTGCTAGGAGATTTGTCAAGGGATCTGCCCATGACTGTAAATGAGAGATTTAAATCCATAAGCCTTTCGGATGGACTAGGACAGATTCCAGAATTCCTGGTAGTTTGTTAGTGTGATGCTGTCATGACTGAAAGAGCAAGCAAGAGAGGTTCAGTTGAGGAAAGCCCTCCTGCCTGGTGACTGAAGTTCCTAGCATCCATTTGGCCTAGACCAGACCTGACTGTGTTTGTCTGGGGCCTGCAGCGGGACTGTTGACAGCCTAGGACAGAAAAAGATACTAGATCCTGGAAGAGCCTGAAGAATTGATTTCCATTCACTGTCGTGGCCAAAATGGTCCCACACAACCCTGTGACCTAGGTCACCTTTGGCCAGATGTGGAGCCAGCACACCCTGCTGCTATGCATCTGGCGAACCCGTCTCCAGTGCTTTGGAGGCCTTAAAGCATAAATCACAGATTTTTCCATGAATTGGGGATTAGTGCTAGATCCTGTGCTTTCTATTAATAGATTTTCATAAATGTTGCAGGTGCGGCTGGAGTAACTCTTTGAAGTACTGCTTAATCGTCCCGTTTCCAAATCCTCATAATCCAACCCTCATAAAAAAAAATAAAAAAAAAAAGACAACTCTGGGGATTATTGATTGAGGAGCCCTCTGGGATCCCTAAAGGCACTGCTGCTCAGAGGCTTGCCCTTTAAGTTTGGCTGCAGACTGCCTGGGAATGGGAGCCAGGTGTGGCAGGCAAGCAGGTGGCCTGGGGGCGGGGCCAACTCCTCTTGGCCACAACAGGGCGGAGCCTAGGAGAAGTGTGATGGGGGTGGGGAAAGGATGGCATGCCGCAGTGTCTTTTCACTTTGAAAAAGTGGGGACTTTTTTCCCCTATTAATTGCCTTTATTGCACAATATTTTGGAGTTACAGATCTTTCTTACTTGAAATGCTTAATTATAACTAATTCAATTAAAGGAATTCAGATTATTTTAATTAATTAAATTCACTCGTAGCTTGCATAATTAATGAATCTCTGCATTTTGATCTTTCCTGTCTTCTATTCAGGCTGGAGGGAGTACGGCATTCTCTACTCCATCAAGCCAGGCAGGGCCACAGAGAAATCCCAAGTATCATCTGTCAGAGCCCTGCTAGGGTGCCTGGCTTTTCCTATTTGTTTCATGAACTCCTCACACAGCAAGGCCAGGCCCAAATGTCCTCTTCCTAGTGGGGCCTTCTCTCAGGGAGTTTCCAGGCTGACTTGTTTTTCTTTTTCTTGAGGGTTTGTGTTGGGGTCTCTCATACTAGCATAGCTGTTCATTAGTTAGGCACATCCTTTTCTCTGTTGGGTTCAAGCACTGGGCCAAGCAGCCAAAATGAAAAGTTGAATATTTGGTGCCAGAATTTGAGAAAAAGCCCATGTTTGTGCAAACCACGGGGTCATAGGAGAAAGCTATAAAAACTGTTCTGAATATAGAATATGCTGTCATGACCACAAGCATTCTCTAGATGCAACCAGGGAGCTACTGGGTTTTGAGAATCTGGTCTACTAGGGACATCTAATTGAGTGCCTGGTATTCTCCCAGTGCCTGATAAATCTTAACGGACATTTGGGTGCTATTGAAGGGAACCTGGGTCTGGACACAAATTTCTCAGGTTGGAAGTCCAGGTTGTGCCTCTCAGGGGACACACAGCCTATGGAGAGGCACTCAGGAATCTTGTTCTTGTTGCTCAGAAATAACACGGAGGTCATAATCCTGAACTTCTAGCTACTCTGTCCGTATCAAATGAAGAAAAGTTAGTGAAAGCAGCTTGAATACTGAAGACATAGAAATTGTGACTAAAATTTGTCATGACAGACTTTTCCTGGGCAAATGCAAAAAACACACGTCTACTCACCCCAGGAAGGAAACCCACAACAGAACACAGGGAGGACTGCACCAGCGTCCAACTGGGTGACCCAGTGGGCTATACTGGGGTTACTGACAGACTGTGGGTGAGGGGTTACTGACAGGAGCAGCAATGACTCAGAACTGGATGTGTCCTTGAAAAGCCCACCCCAGCACGAGTGAAGACTCACGAAAGCTACAGGCCAGGGGTGATCTGCGCAGCTGCCAGGCAGTACCAGACAGTGCCAGTCTCTGCTCTGTAGCTCTGCTGTCCAGACTCCTCCTTGAACACGTTACTCCTTTTATAAAGCTGGGGAGATGCCTTCCAGAATCTTTCAAGTTTCCACTTTCCCAGACACCTGACCATTTGTTTTCTTTCTACACACACAAGGAACGATTTAATTTGCAGGAATCTACTATACAACATGGTAGCCTACATGATAGAGAGCAGTATCTTCCACTGAAAAGGGCTTGATGCATGTAACCCATGAACTGAACTGTATAATAGAGAAACCTAAAACCATGGTTGGAATTAGGATACTTGCCAGGAAAAAGAATTCCTGTTCTCTTTCACTCTTTCTCTCATGGAAACCGTAGTGTTTGGTGATTTGGGATAACTGTGGACTATCCTTGAGGTATCCCTAGCTCATGCTTTTTTACACAGAACAGAATTCATACATAGATCTCTATCCACCCCATCCTGAGAAGAACCTTCCATATAGTTTTGCTTGGTCAATTATAAATGACTCCTATTATTGGACCAAGAAGTGTGTTCCGAGCATCCCTGCCATGTTCAGATTTCTCCATGGCCTTGATAATATGGCCTGTCAGAATGAGTCTGCAAGTAGACAAATCCATCATAGTGGTTTGATCACAGAATTAAAGATCACAAAATTGGGGCTGGAGAGATAGCCTAGCGGTTAAGAGCACCGACTGCTCTTGCAGAGGACCTTGGTTCGATCCCCAGCACCCACATGGTGGCTGAGAACCGTCTGTAACTCCAATTCCAGGAGAACTCCAGTTCCAGGGTATTCCGACGCCCTCTTCTGACCTCCGCAGCATTGCACGACATGGGTGCACAAACCTACATGCAGACAGTACATTCATACACATAAATAAAAAAATTAAAAAAAAGAATCTCTATTTTTAAAAAAATGATCACAAAATAATTGGCTATTAGAAAGACATCCCTGGAGGTGAATAGATGGATGATGCAAACAGGAAAGAAGGAAAGTACAGGAATAGAGATCTATTGATCGGAGCACCCTAAATGTTTTATTAAGTGTGAGAGAGCAATGTATGGTAAAGGGAAGCAAAGTCTTTCAAGAGAAGACACCGTGTCTCAGGTTTTTCCCCTGACAGTAAAATCCACTCACATGAAGATGTATTTGGCAATATTTTAACTATTCTCCCACATGGAATGTTGTTTGTTGACTGAGATAACGTAAAATGAGAAGTGAATTACCATTTGGCCTGCAAAAAGAAACCAAGCCTTTTCTGTAAAGTCAGGTATCCATTATGTATGATTTGGGGAGAAGCCGCATAGATTATTAGCCCCACCATGTGCCTGCCCCACATGTGGGTGGAGGTGAAGCTGGGGATCTAGCAGCCAAGCCTGGCCAGCTGGGAGGTATTGTGGTTCAGAGCCCAGCAACCCATGGCTGCCCTGTATGAGATGTTCCACCTTACAGGCTGATGTCCTTTCCATTTACTGGTAATAATAATAATAATATCCCCCAAACTGCTCAGATCTCCCTGAAGATGTTAAGGACATTCCACTGCACAGGCGCCCATTCCTTCAGAATTCCCCATAGTTTCCTCAGATTAATTTATGGCTACAGAATTGTCTGGGTCCCTAAAGCAGACATTTTTAGTCTGAAGCTTATAATAATATGATTTGACTTTTTAATATTTGTAAATATAGCTCATTGTTTAAAATAAGTTAAAGTGATTTTAAAAATTGTGTATTTGTGTGTGTATATGTACAAGTGTGTACGTGTGAGTGCAGGTGTTATAGAAGTTGAGGGATCCCCTGGAGGTGGAGTTACAGACCCTTTTGAACTACCCAGTATGGATTACAGAACTCAGGTCCTCAGTGAGAATAGCACATACTCCTAACATCTGAGCCAACTCTAGCCCCAGAGGTTAAAGTTTTAAATCATCTAATACCAAGTACCCATCTGTTCAACTTATAGTCATTACTCAGCCCTTAATTTAAAGCGAGCTATCCTGCTACTTTAAAAAACATTGACACTTAGTCCTTTTGTTCTGGAGATTACTTTCCTTGGGGCAAAGTCTTTCCTGGCCACCTGCCTCTGGTAGGTCACCACTGAGTCTTCTCTTTCTCAATGATTAGGCATTATTACTATACAACTGCATGTAATATTCTGGAATTTATAATCATTACTCCTAGTGGAAACAAGGCTTGTGACCACCCAGAGGCACAGAGACTCGCTGGTAATTTCCATGTTCTGGAATGTTCTCTGAAAACAGCAGGTCCCTAGGGAATCAACAACATAGATTGTAAATTTCTTCTGTAGGAAAACATACTCAGGGGACTGAGCAGTGCTGTCCTGGGAAGACAAATAGAGGAAATTAAATGTTTGATCTCTTCATGTACCACCATAATGTGATTCCCCATGTGTGTACATTTCCTTTGAAATAAGAAAGGAAAAATTCCAGTAAAATTCATAGTGTTTTTCACAAACCCTTGGAAGTTTTCTCCCTTTGAATTGCTTTTAGGGATCCATTTTCCTTTCTCTAGTTTGCTTCAGAAGATGGGCAGCTTCAAGACATCCCAATGCCATATGAGTGGTGGCAACCTTTTACACACACACATACACACACACGTGAGCACATGCATGCATGTGCACACATACACTCATGGGATTAAGGTCCTAACAGGATGCTGAGGGAGGCTCAGGGCTCTGACACCATCCAGTGACAGCCTGGGGAGGAGGGACTTCCTGAGCCAAGTCATCCAATGAGGTGGCAGATTTCCAAAGAAAGAATTAAATGAGACTGTGAGGAAGCAAATCCAGGAAAGAGGTGATAGAGGAGAATGTGGCAGAGTTTGAGTGAGCTTCAAGGAATTGTTTATCCTGCTTCTGCAGTAACCCTCATCTTTTTTTTTTATTTATTATATTTTAAGGGATTCACAATATAAGAGCACAGTTGTTTTCAGATCACATTGACATTGCTCAGTTTGCCATACAATTATGTAATCAGTGCTAGCATCCACAGATAAGAGATACCATTCGTCATTTGTTTTTCTGGGACTGTGTTACTTCACTCAGCATGATATCTTCTAGCTCCAGCCATTTACCTGCAATACTCATGATGTCATCTTTCTTTACCACTGCATAGGACTCCATTGTGTAGATGTACATTTTCTCTATCCACTCATCAGTTGAGGCGTACTTGGGTTGGTTCCAGCTCCTTGCTATTGTGAAGAGAGCTGCAATAAACATGGCTGTGCATGTGTCTCTGCAGTAAGATGAGTCTTGTGCATACATGCTCAGGAGAGGTATGGCTGGGTCAGGTGGCAAGTTCATTCCAAGTCTTCCAAAGGTTCTCCACACTGCTTTCCATAGTGGCTGTACGAGTTTACATTCGCACCAGCAGTGGATGAGTGTTCCTCTTTCCCCACAACCTCTCCAGCACTTGGTATTATTTGAGTAACCCTCATCTTAACTGAAGACACTTCAAGCCATATCTTTAGCTACACTAATCTAGTAAAGCCTGCCCTTGAAGTTTATACTCTGAAGGAAATGAATCTACTTGAGCCTCATAATAGATATTTTCAAATACATTATGGTTATATATCTGTCTATGTCATAATTCTAATTATCCCAACTGAGTCCTGAGTTAACTGGGTAAAAAATAATCCTGAGACTAATTTGTTAAAATTCCTCGTTTTACAAGGAAAATTAAGTGAAATGTGAAAGTTCATACAAATGAATTTATACCTGTTTTAAAAACATTACCTGGGGTGTTTCTCCTCTCCTCTAAGCTGTCCCTACCATCTTTCTTATTTTGAATATATTGAGATTTCAAGAATGAGTCAACCTGTCACCCTCTTCTCTGCTATAAATATAAACCCACCAGCTCCATCCTTCCTGAGATTTTATTTTGGAAGTTAAACTCCTTACTTTTAAATCTTTCAATCATTAGACATTTTAACATACAAACTTCATTTTGACAATGATAAGATTAATGAAATGGTCTTCTTCAAAGACCTTGGGAAAATTTTAACTTCAATCATATTTCCATTCAACTTATTTTACTCTTCTCCAGGATTTTAGATACAACTGGATTCTTTTTTGCTGAAGTAAAATTTGCAATTACATGCTTAGCTTTTGAGTGCACAATTCTTTGAGATGTGCCCTCTACTCAAATCAAGATCTGGAACATTTCCGTCAAATTCTTTTCTTTCTGTTCACAGTCAGCTGTTCCCCCCTCCCCCACCTCCCTGATTAGGCCAAATCTGTTCTGATTTCTGTTACCTAAATTAGCTCTTCCTTTTCAAAAGCTGAATGTAAATATAATGATGAAATTATTCCCATTTGTACTTCTGGAAGTCTCCAAGACCATTCAGGATGTCCACAAGGTCAAAAGTATTTTTATAATTATCAAAGGTGTGGCATACAAGTTTTTTTTTGTAGTGTTGTAGATTATACAAACATTCTGAACTATTTTTTTCAACAAGGTTATAAGAAAGTTGACATTATAACAGATTGAGTGAAGAAGCAAATTTGAAACTCTAAATGACTTTTGTTCAACCAGACATTAAACAAATTCCCCCCTAAAGTCAAACAATGTCTCTCTCTGTGTACATGTGTATTTGTGTGTTTGTGTATATGTGGTTTTGTTGTTGTTGTCTGTGTGTATGTATATGCATGTGTATTTGTGCGTTTCCCAAACCAGCTAGTACTCTGAACTGCTAGGTCATCTCTCTAGCTCTGAACCCCCTAGTTTCTGTTGTCTGTTTTTAGCTCATTGTATCTAACAGTCTTGACTACGCTGTTCTTCAAAGGCCTTGAACATGTTCACTTTTGTCGTCATTTTTTTTTTTTTTTTTCTTTCAAGACAGGGTCTCCCTCTAGTCCCAGCTGGCCTGGAGCTCGCTATGTAGACCAGGCTGGCCTTGAACTCACAGAGGTCCACCTGCCTCTGCCTCCCAAGTGCTGGGATTAAAGGTGTGTGCTACCACGCCTGGCCATGTTCACTTTGAAAACACTTAATAGTAGATGATTATTAAAGGACTCTTGAACAGATTTTTTTCCAGGTTGGGAATCTGGAAAGGCTTCTTATTGGAACATACCTCCACATCCCACCTCGTCAGATAATATGGTCCTCCTTGGGAGTTCTTAACCCATGCAGGATCCAAGCAAATGATGCCCTGGGAAAGGATGCCTCTTCCAAATAGGAAATCTCCAACTTTTCAGCTAACAGATTGTCCTAATAGATCAGGGTGGATACAAATTTCATGCACCATCACTGTCAAAGGGTAATGCTAACTTTTTAAGTTGTCCTCAGTTAATCTATAGATTTTTCTATATGTGAAAAGGCAAAAAAAAAGAAAGAAAAAAAAAAGGAAAACCCAACTCTGTAGAAGAGAATGCCAATCCACAAGTTGTTTAAAATACAATATTGTTATAATGAGGACATATCTACCTTCAAGGGCTAGGTGGGCCTGGCCTGAAGGCTCATTCCTTCACTTTAGGTTACCTCCAAAATCTTTCAGAGGAAGAAACCGAAACTAAGGCTAAACTAAGATTATCTTTGGTTTAGAGGAGAAATTGGTTTGCAAAAAAAATCTAGGTAATGTCTTGGAGGCATAGAATACAAACTTAAGCAAAGAGAGAAAAACAATTCATCCACAAGTTATAAACATCCCTACAGAGTAAGTGAAAACATTGGTTGGGGGAGTACTTGGGCAGTATAAGCTGAGGGAATGTTTACTTGGGCAACCACCAGTCAGGAGAATCACTTCCAACACTTTTCTGTCCTTATCTCAGTCATCTCTATATTTAAATTGCGGGGGAGGGGAGGGGAGGGGACGGGGGGGTGGGGGGAGAGAGAGAGGCCTGGCTTGGATCTCTCACGCCTTCCCCTTGGCTGGTGTGGGCTGAAGGTGGTGGTGTTTGGAGGGGGAGGTGCGTTCAGTGATGGCCCAGAAGATAAGCAAAGGATGAAAGTTTGTTCCCAATTGAAAGAGAGGGCACTGCTGCCAAGCTAAAGGGGAGCATCAAATCAGACGAGGATGCCCCTCCCAGGCTTTTAGAGTGCACACTTCCCGTGCTCAGCCTTAACTCATACTCGTTGCTTTCTTGGTAAGGAAGGGGATTTTGGAGCTTGTAATAAATAGTGAAGTAACCCTCATTCCTGACACATATTTGACTACAACTGCAGAGAATGAATTAATTTATCTTTAGCAAACCCAGTTTCCCAGAAAATAAAAATGCTTTTCAACACAAGTGATGATTCACATTCCCATCCTGTCCAAAGGAAATAAGTAAATTACAAAAATAAGCCCCAAGGTAAGGTAGAATATTGTCGTGATACCTTCTTACAAACCGGGTGTGTTCTCTGCCAGGTACCTGAAGCCTATGCCTAAAAGAAAGGGTGATGCGTGAATTCCATGAGCTTCTGCATCTCAACACAGCCTTGTTTTTAAGATTTTATTTTGTTTCTTTATGTGTATGTGTGTGCAGGTGTTCAAGGATTCTAGAAGACGGCGTCCTATCCCATGGATCTGACAGTTACAGGCAGTTGTAAGCCATCCTACAATGTTATGCTAGGAACTGAACTCCAGGAAAACGCACTTGTAAATAACAACAAAGACAACAACAGCACATTCAATGTGTGTGAAGTGCAAGGCCTGCCCAGGTGCTCACCAGTACTGTGCTGTGGAATCGGCAAAGCAGTCCAAGACTTCTTAGTGTCTGGAGACAGGTTTATGAAAGATAATATGGGGATAGGTTAGTGGGTAGTTTTTTTGTTGCTTTCATTGCAGCGAACACTTAGAAGCACCTTCAGGTCCCCTACTCAGGTCTGACAGCCTTCCCTGTCAACTCCAGGGGCACCACTGGTCAGTGACCCTGCTGTCAACACGATCTAGAGATGGACATCAATGAAAGAGAACTGCTTTGTTCACCAGGAGCTCAGATCTGATAACGAGGCAGACAGGGCAGATGTACAAAGGCCCACAAAGCTGGACTCGAGTGGAGACAACCTTCCAGGCCATCTGGCTTTGGCAGCCCTTCCCCTGGCTTGGCTGTTGGGATACCATAGCACAGATTTTGTACCTCCTGAGTGTGCTGCCTTCTAGTCTCCCATAGGTGTGCTAAAACAGGCCTACTTTCTGCACATTACTTTGGACCTTTAAGTTGGTATATCGGGGAAAATGGCCTGCTGACCATGAAGCTAGATGTAGTTAACTTGGTTTGGATATTTGCATGGTAGAATGCTTTCTGACTGGATGGTAACTATGGAGCCCAGAATAATCGTCACTGCCACCCCTGCTCCCCTCTGGTAACCGTGAGGACAACATTTCCCTGTTGTCGTCACCACCACCCCTGCTCCACTCTCGTAACCATAAGGACAACATTTCCCTGTTGTCCTCTTGGTTGTCACTAGCATATCACCTTGTTCCGGTTCAGGGAGCCAGGGGTTCTGGGTCCATTTAGACTTCACTGGGGCAGGGTCTCTTAATCAAACCCAGAGCTCACTGACAGGGCTAGTCTTGATAGCCACCTTGCTCCAGGAATCCCCTCTCTCCTACTTCTCAGGCCGGGACTCTAGGTAGGCCACCATGTCCACCAGGCATTAGCCTGAGTCCTGGGGATCTGAGCCCCACTCCTCTTGCATGTGCTTAGCGAGTACTTTAACCACTGAGCCATCTCTCCAGCCTCAGATTTTCCATTTCTAAGATAGATCATAGAAGTAGATAATTTTTAAATTTCTAGTACTTAAATATTTCATGATGTTATCGAGGCAATAATACTTCTACAAATGTCACAGATCCTGTTTTCTCCAAATGAGACAATATTCAACTCTCACGGCTGACGTGATGGTTTAATAATAAATGTGATGACCTCTTATTCAAATAAAGCCATTTCTGTAAACATCTTTTTCTTTGGGCAGAGCTGAGATATGATGCTTCTGAAGGTTCTGGAGGACTTACTGACTTACATATACACAGACTATTTCAGTCAAACAGGATAAAGAACTTGGCTCAGATTTGTTTCCCTTTTAAAGACCTCACATATTTGTATAGCCTAAAAACAATAGGTAGAGCTGAGGAATAAAAATACCCAAAGTGAAATGAAAACCAGGCTAAACACACCCAACATTATTCATGAATTTCCGTGTATAGAGAGAGAAAGAGAGAGAGAGAGAGAGAGAGAGAGAGAGAGAGAGAGAGAGAAAGAGAAACTACCATTTTGTGATGTAAACAGCAAAGCATTGCAGGTTTTCCTAGGATCTAGAGTCTAGAGTCAACCTCATGAGTGATCGCTTGGAATCAGGGTGTAGGACATATTCTGTTCACCACAAGAGCATCTGGGATGCTCTTGTGCCAGCCCATTTTGCTGCCTGAAATCCCAGAATGGAGACATCATACAGATTCCCTTTGCGTATCCCTTCCAACTCAATGCTGGTTTTCAGTGCACGGGTGAAAACTTAACAGCACTAGATGCATCTTCTACTGCTTCTTCCTTCCCTGTGAACAGCCTCTGTCTTGAATGCTCAGAAAGTAAAAATGGAAGGTTTGCTGCAGACGATCTTTTAACCAACCGTCACTTTGCTTTTGTCCTTGAGAGCTAGCCTGACAGACCCTCACCTCACTCCCCTTTGCATTCTCTGTTACTTTCATTTTCCACTGTCAGGGAACACTGGGAACTAGGGAGGTGTGGTGACATTGGGGCACATCTGCAAAAACTCCAGCTGTGACACAAATGCCTTGGGCTGGGCCATCTCTCTACAGCAGCCACAACCAGGCTCAGTGGAACATGGTAAAGGGTTTGTTCACACTGGGGAGGACAGATTCGGACTCAAGGGACAGATTTCTCTCACAGAGAATCATAGTTCCCCTTGGCTTCTCAGCTTTCTTCATATTTTTTTAATGAATGTCTGTTCATCTTTTTCAAAGCATTCCTTCCATCCATTTCTGCAGAAGGTGTCTGAGAAAATTGCATTCTGTGACACACTCTGGCTGCACGCTAATAAAAGAATAGCCAGATAAATAGTAAGCAGGGTTTTAATCAGAAGACTATATTGAAGTAGAGATAGTAAAATCCAGTGTAACCACCTACAGATGCTGAAAATCTATAAAGCTACAGCATAGGTTAGAAGGGCTTACCTCCCTAAGTTAGCCTTTGTTTTGTCTATAGCTTTATTGTTGAACTTAATAAACTATCACTTCTATCAGGTACAGTATATAACTCCTGGAGTTTTATTGCGCTAGCTCCAATCCCAGTGTAGGCGAGACTAAACATATCATTGCATGGGTGGATATTTTAAATAGAAAGAGTTAAAGACATGTTTCTGAAAATATTTATCCCTACAAGGCAATCCAGTCTTTGAATGAACTTGAGAAATCATTATTGAAAATCATATTTTGCCTGTCAGTTCCTTGTGGTGGTGTTTCCTATGATGTAGATTTGAAGAGATTCTTAAAACCTCGAAGTAGTTCACTGGTAAAATTATGATTTCAACAGAATTAGTGTGGAATGAAACCATAAGAAAATGAAGGGTTATAAGGAAACCTGACACCCTTCACATTACCCCAAAACTTCTTATAGAAACACTGGCTAAAAATATTAGGAAGGAGAGAAAATACCGCTGGGATCTTAATGTATTTTGCAGACTTTCCTGTACTCTGGGGGACATTTAAGCTTGTGATTTGGGCATTTAAATGTCTGATGCGGTTCAGAAAAAGGCTGCTTGCTGTCATTTTGCTCAGTGTTCCTCCTGGGAATGCTCTGTTAATATTGGGTTAGCGTGACTTGAAATGTAACTTACATAGACAATAGCCAGAGAAATTATCAAGTTTTCACGAGTCTCTTTCCAAGACTGGTTTGATTTTTGCTGAAGTCTAGCCTTGAGATCACCCAAGGGGAAGTAGTATGCTTGGAGTGGAGTCCATTTCTGAAACTGGAAAGGAACCCTAGAAATAGGCTTTAGGTGAAAATTAATGTGCTTATTTTCCTCTCTGATTGCATATGGAACTATAGAGCAAGCTGGTGATCAAAAAGTTTGAAAATGAATGGTTTTCTTGAGTTAATTTTTTTCAGATAGATGTACAAGCTAAAGTTGAGCGGTCTGGCTTTTAGAGATCTCGCCATTCAAATACAAACTCTTCGGAGAGGAATCTTGTCTCCCATTCGCTGTGCCTTCTGCTCCAGTCTCCCTGAAGTAGCCTCAGCCTGGGGTAGCTTTCTGACTGTAGTAACTCATCTGGTTTTCTTGTATAAGACTGGATAGGACAAGGAAGTGACCGCAGGGGGCTGGAGGAGGGTCTGGCTCAGAGGACCTTGCCCGTCTTTCTGGCACTGGAAGTCCTCTGAAAGGAGTCCCGTTGCCCCTCTTCGTCCTGCTTTCTCACCACTGCTGCGGCTTGTGGTAACAGACTCAGCAGGCGCCCAGCAGTGAGAACCTGGCTGCTGTAAGGGCTAGCTGGCTTTCTTTCAGAGGCCGGCATCTCTACCTCATGAATAGCGACTCACTGAGAGGGTACTGAAGCTTTGTCTAACGATGGGGCCACCTGCACTTTGAACCCCTTTCTGTTAACAGATTAGTTAGTTATCTCAAGAAACTGACTCTCTGGTTTGTGTAAAGATTCTGCTGTGCCCTCAATATTCCAGTGTTGGGGCTGATTTTTAAAGAATCCCTCTATTTTGAGGAATACAAATTATATTGAATGTCGGTATCTTTCAATGTACCTATCATCTATTATCTATATTATAATATATCAATAATCTACCTCATCTATTATCTATCTGTATGTCTATCATTCATCTATCTATATCCATCTATCATGTATCCATTTACTTACCATTTATTAGCTATCAGTTATTTATCTACCATCTATCTGTCTGCTAGAGCTCTATCTGATAATAATAGATATTGACATATATGACTAAGCATTTTATTTGAACATTGCTCCTGTTCTTCTGAGTGAGAGAATGAGACATTTCTGTCCTGTAGCCTGATGCTCCAGAGTTCATCTATCACTTTGGAAATGATTATTTTTTTCTTATCCACTCTGGGGAGAAGTTGTCTTTCTCCATAATCTGCCATCTTAAGTGGGCTGGAGGGGAGAGGCCAACGTTGTTTAGAGAATCAATGACTTCCTTCTTACATGAAATTTCGATTCCTTTTCTGAGACAGTTAAGGACCATTAGCAATGGATGGAATGCATGCTTTGGAAAGGGGAAGGGAAGCATTCAGACAGAGAGTCCAGTGTACGGTGACATGTTGGATCCTGCATTACGTCTATGATTTCTGATTATCTAGCAGCGTATTTGGCATCTAGACCCACATAGGTATCTGTGAATGATTACTGCTGTAATATTGAGAGACCACATGTGTATTCTGATAGAGAAAGATGAAAATCTGAATGCATGACACAATTCATTTTTTTCTATGTGTGTATGGGGGGGTGACTGTGACCCCCATCTTTAGAGACATCATTTTGAGTTGTTTCTCTTTCACTGATAAAGGGTCATTTGCACATTTACAATTTATTTTTATTGTCTTTTTGACTGATATCAAATGGTGACACTGCTGAGATGAAGCTCAAGGGGGAATACAGTCATCCTTCCGTGCAAAGTGATAGGCCATTGTCAACCATGTGCTGGGTCAACTTTGGGATCTCAGCTACAACCAGCACAGGGGTGCATCTAGGAAGAAGTCAGCTCTAGGTGGGCTTCAGTGAAAACCCCCATACTGTAGCTCCTGCGGGAGGATGTGGTGCTGAACAGAGGTGACTTCACCCTGGGCACAGAGGCAGCCATACCTGGCTTACTTTAGGGCTCCGTCTGAGGTCATCATTGTTCAGAGATAAGAGGAGCTCTCCCACAAGACAACTGCCCTTATACAGAGATGGGGAGGAGTCAGGAAGGGGTGCCACCTGACGACACAAAATGAAGAGAAGACTGTGTGTGCCCAGAGAGGAAGACACAATGTGACGAGGGGTAAAATACTGCATAGAGGGAATGTGAGTGACTGTTCTTTCAAGGAATTGCAAAACATCCATTAAAATCCCAGGCAGCTAATAACAGTGAGTATCATTTATACTTATTAAATACCTTTTATGATATCTAATTTCCAAGTTTTATTTTGTTTGCAAAGTAAACACTATTAACTTTTTTCTTTCATTAAATTTGTCTTTGACAATTTCATGCATAGAGATAACCCGTTCTGATTATTCTCACTCAACCTAGCCGCTCTTACATCCTGCCCATCCCTGTCAGCCTGCTCCTCCCTCCAAGCCCCTTTCCCACAGTCATGTCCTTTAATTTTGTTTTGGGACCCCTGGGTGTAACCAGGGTCATCTGCGTGGCGTCATTTTCTCCCCCTCCTCTTTCCTTCCCCTTCTTCTACCTCCGCTTCCTTTCCTTCCCTTCTATTTCTCCTCATTTTTATTCTTTCCTCCCTCCCTCCCTCCATCCTCCCTCCCTCCACCCTCCATCCATCCTCCCTCCCTCCTTCCCTCCCTCTATCCTCCCTCCTCCCTCCTTCCTCCCTCCTCCCTCCCTCTTCCCTCCTTCCCTCCATCCTCCCTTCCTCCCTCCATCCTCCCTCCCTCCTTCCTCCCTCCCTCCATCCTCCCTCCCTCCATCTTCCCTCCCTCCATCCTCCCTCCCTCCCTCCCTCCTCCCTCCCTTCTTTCCCCCTCAGTGCTAACAGCCACAGCCCGCTCTCCATCACACACCCCCAGGAAACCTGGCACTGCTGGAGCTCCTCTGTCTCCATCCTGTCCTGCTCTTACCTCCCTATGGTCTGTGTCTATAGCAGGGCTAAAACAAACTCAAAAGCCTGGAGAGGATTGTGGGATTCCTCCACTCATGGTCCTCAAAAACCCCCATCTCAGAGGAAGCTCAAACTTCTGGAAAATTCCTAGAGGCTCCTTCTTGTTCTCCTTGCTTTTCACTTCCCTTGATGTTTTTGCTCCACCCACACCAATCCAGTCAGCATACTTGGTGTAAGCCCAGTGGTTTCCTCGGGTAGGGAACCATCACTTCGCACCCCCATAGGACTCCTCTGCCTCCTCTGGAAGGACTTACATGCCATGGTCTCCACTGGATCATAGCCAGGTGGAGTGGCAGCCCCAGCTCTTTCTATCCCCCCACCCATGATCTTTGTAATTTTACTAAGCACTAATTACCCCACCATTCCTGAAATTATATGTGTAGGCTCATGCTCCATACCTGGATATTATAGTCCACATTTATGATTGTTGTCCTGTGACATTAAAACAGAGAAGTTCCTATTACCTGAGCTGTCATAACTACATCATGGTATAGCAAACCATCACTCTCTTGTAGTGATGGTGATGTAACAAGTCTACTGAAGGTTTAAAGAGTCACAACACACTAATATATCAGCAAAGAAGGAAGTTTGTATGAAAGTACAATAGTCCAAGTGTCTTGTGTTTAGAAAGTTTGCAGTAGTGTTTTGTGTCCCAAGTTTCACGTACATTACCCACCTATCCCATCCTTGAAGGGGGACTTCTGCTCTTGCAAATTCTGTTAACAGTAATTGTTCTGCATAATCTTTTGCACTACACTTTTACTGTATCTGTTTTATGTTTAGATTAATAAATTCTTCCCATTGGCTTAAAATTGTCTACAGTATTCAATTCAATTTATCTACTGTGCAGATTTATGGCCTAAGAGCAATAGGTCAGCTCAGAAGTGTTCTGCCTGGGCTTGTGGAAGTACGTTCTCGGATAGTCTCAGTAAATCCTAACCCATGAGGAGGGCATCCTATAAAACTACAGGCTTGGAAGGAGAGAACTTTCTGGGCTCTGTGATTTCTTGGCTTTCTAGGTTTTGTAAGGCTGATGAGGAGTTGAACACCGGCTTCTGACTCTCTCTCCAGTGCTCCTGTGCTCCATTCCTGCCTTCCCACTACTGTGGCTCCTGCATAGACTTTTACCAGAAGAGCAGCAGTTTGGGGCTGAGGAGATAGCTCAGTTACAAAAGGCTTACTATACAAGCCTGGAAGCCTGAGTTTCTCAGAACCCATGTAAAAGAAAAAACCCTGCATGAGGTACTGCACACAGGCAGCTATTGGGGTGTTGCTGGACAGCCACCCTAGCCTAATTGGTGAGTTCCAGGCCAATGGGAGACCAGGACACATGTGCACACACGTATGCACCTAGGTACACACCTACATATACTTTTATACAAAATAACATACGAAGAGAAGAAAATAAAGCAGCTATATTAATTCTGGAAGTCCACTGAAGTTTTAAATCAGGGAAGGACTTGGAGTCTAAATCGAAGCTAGCTGGTCCCGTGCAAGCTCTACAAGGAATCCTGCTCTGCCAACCTCTGACCCCTCCTTCTGAAATATGGCCATAAAATAATGGATCTATAAACTGCTCTGGGCAATTATGGCACCCCTGAAGTGAAAGTGGGCTGTCATTAGCCACAGTTATAGACACCAGCTTGCTGCAGTTGGCTCCCAGCCAGGCGGGGAAACTGGCTTCACTAGGGGAGGACACAGGTTCAATGGGATAATTAGGCAGGGCTTGGTGCAGGTTTGTTGATATAAATGTGCTCCAGATTAGCCTTTCCCCCCCTCCGTGCTGAGTAAGGATCAGACAGAACAGGTGGAAAGCTAATGGAGGACATGAAATTAATACTTCGTTTCCTGGCCCCGCCTTTGTTGTTTCGGTACAGAGAGTTTTCTTCAGAATCTTCAAACACATTAAAAGCACCATTTTCATCCCAGTTTATTTAGTTTAGTCTAAAACCTCTGGCTGAACGGGGTCTGAGTCATCCAAATTTTCAAAAAGAATCTCTCCGATTTGGTGGGAATGTTCTAGGAATAAACATCTGGAAAGTGGAACAATTAAAAAAAAAATACAAAGTCAAAAGCAAGCCTTTCAAAGCAGCTATTAAACACCAACCGCACCACGGCAGACCTCAGATGTCAACTCGACCTTAATCTAATCACTTTGTGCATGCAGGAGAATTAGGCCAGGCCTCAACATATTCCGGCCATTTAGGTTTCTTTAATGATAGTGCTTTTTGCCTGGTAAGAGGTGGATTTCTATAACATTTATGTCCTCCATAGAAATGAAAGACCAGAAGACTAAAACTTCCTTCCAGATGTCAGCTGTCAGTTGAATGTAAAAGGAAGAAGGAGGAGGAGGAGGAAGAGGAGGAAGAAGAAGAGGAAGAGGAGAAGTAAAAACAAATTGGTGTAATTCATGGTCACGATGGGATCAAGCTCTGCTTCTTGAGCTGGGTGTGTGGATGTGTGGTATCAAATAATAGAACTAGGGAACTAGGTGCCAGGCCCCAACCTTAGCTGAAGAGCTATTGGCAGCTGATTCCTGATAGGGGAGGGAGAGTTGAATTTTTTTTTTTTTTTTTTTTTTTGAGACAGGGTCTTTCTGTAACCCTGGCCTGGAACTCACTCCATAGACCAGGCTGGCCTTGAATTCATAGAGATCCACTTGCCTCTGCCTACTGAGTGCTAGGATTAAAGGCATATGCCACTAGGCCAGGCTTAAATACAGCTCTTAGACACCATGTAGGTGCTGGGAATCAAACCTGGGTCCTCTGCAAGAGCAGTCAGCACTCTTAACCGCTGAGCTATCTCTCCAGCCCCCAGAGTTGATCTTCTTAAGGGAGTGACTTAGATAGGTTGACTAGACCCCAGTGGATGAACTTGCACTGAAGGATGTCTGGGTAAACTTGACTTGATAGGCCTTAACATATACGACAGAATGCATGAAATGTAGTAAGGGGGGCTGTGGGGGCCGTGATGAGGGAGGTGGTCTAAGTATGATTAAGATGTATGAAATCCACAATAATTCAATAAAATATACATTACTCATGAGAATAATACAAAATGAAATTCATGTATGCAGATAGATTCCCACTCTATGAGCATATTTTCTAGAATAGACATTTCCACCAATGGCTTTGTAGCTATGCTATACATCTTCCATTCATCCTTTTAGTTTGTCCTAACAGAGAGCACTCCACACAAAGGTGTTACCTCGTGCACAGTCACAGGGAAGGTGATACAGGATCTTCTGATCTGCTCGTGTAGCCTCTTCTGCCATTGCCGGGACCAGGGGATGGGGGGGCACTCAGAATATGCAGAATGGCTCTGTTCTGTTTGTTTTATTACCACTCCCAGACTCTGTCCTACAAAAATCCAGCCCAGGGGACTCCAGTTCTGACTTCAGCCAAAAGAGCAGTGAACAGTAACTTCTCAGTGATTATTTAGGTTCCAAAACCCTTGTTTACATAGATTTATTTGGAAAAATAAAGCCCTTAAAATAGAAGTTCGGGCTTATCATGTGAGAGCCTTCTCCTACCCACTTACAAGCAACAAACACTTTGGTTTATTTTTTCTTTCTCTTTGAGATACAGTAGATTCCGAGAAGAAGCTGAATCACGTGAAGTGTTTGGACACACAGCTACGATTTGAAGACCATCTATCTCTACAGGGATGAAGAGGTTTTAGCCAGTACAGATTTGTAGCAATTATTTTAAAAAGAAAAAGAAAAAAAAAAAGGACATTTTCATCTCAACAGAGAAAAGATCCCTTTGATGGATGAAAGAGAGCAAATGGGACCGGTGGACCTTTGTCATCATTGAAATTCTAGTCTCCCAGACATCCCTCTGCCCTTGAAAGCTGATTGGGAATGTTCACAGTCTGGTAGGCCCTTATCTACATTCTCAAGGTCATGGCCCGCAATGTTCCAGGTCAAGTTGTCTTGCAAGTCCACGTGCTCCTCCGTAGGCATCTCTGGGAGAGAGCAGGCCACCCAACCAGCATGCTGACTGTGGGGGGGCCCAGCAGCACCTGACCCTAAACAGGGAAGCAGAGTGAGCAACTTGGTAGTAACTGCTATAGGCAAATGTATTTATTTTGCTTTTCTTCCGGGGAGCAGCTCCTGTTTTGAGAAGAGAAGAAAAGAGTGACAAAGGCCTTCCCCATTTTGTGATACAGAAACTATCCACGTGATGAGCTAACAGAGATGGTAGAACAGAGAGAGCACTTGGGTGGAAGCCAGTGTGTGTGTGTGTGTGTGTGTGTGTGTGTGTGTGTTTACACACATGCATGAGTGTGTGCGGATTCTTTAAGCAAGGGTGACTACCTGGATGGAGTTTGGAACGAGAGCTCTGCCTGGGATGTGAGTTGAATGTGTACCACAGTTGTGGCCCCTACCTAAAAGAGATTACAGAGAGATGGCGAACATCAACATCATTGAATCAAAGCATCACGTGTTCGTGGTTAATGAGAACGGCATGAGATAGCGACAGAGATAAGTTATTAAACCTTCAACATTCCAAGTAAAGCCTCTCCCCTTTCTGGCCAGAGCTACAGTTCCCTAGCAAGCCCAGCCCAAAGAGGATAAATCAGCCAGGGGCCTAGGGTTAAAACTTTTAAAAAAAACAACAATAAAAACCAACAAGTTATAAACCCTCAGCCCACAAGTGTCCCCAGGAGACCTGCCTTCCGCATTCCCTCCGTCTGCCGAGGACCGCAGGGATCTCTGGGAAGCCAGTGGGTCTTGGGGTCGGGCTGAAGCTCAGAGAACAGTTTCACATGTTAGCCAAATCCAACTGGGTTGTTTTGAACAGGATAGAGGAGAAACAGCTTTAGAGAATCATCTGGTGGCTGAGGCCTAGATGGATGTGTGAGGAGTAACTGACCCATTAGACGGAGGATGCATCTGGGCAGTCTTGTGAATTGTCTTTCCTAAAGCAGATTTCTGAGCAATCAGCAAGTGGGAACGAGGAGCTCCTTGGGTCTAGGACAGACAAGGAAAGTCGGGGCGTCCTGCAGGTCAAGCTCTGCTTCTCCACAGGGACAAATTGTCCCGTTCCCTTCATCGGTGAGCAGCTAAGTGTCTGTTCCAGCTCCAAACATCACTAGTTATTTTCTTTCTTTATTACTCATCTTGACTTTTACCCCCAACAACCCTTCTTTTTTTTTTTCTTTCTGATATCTGCTTCCCTGACATGGTCGGTACTGGAGCACAGACCCGTGTCATAGTGACAGGATCACAGCCTCCTGGCTGTTCTTCATTCAGCATTGCTTAATATGAGTCTAAAAATCATTTTATGTTTTATCTACCACCAGTTATTTTGAGAAGTGCTCTTCATTTCCAAAACCAAGATCATCTCTCATACATGCTACAGACCTTATGTGTTCCACAGACTTCATGGTCACCTAGGGCTCTGTGGACAGTTATTCCAGAGCACCAAGCTCCTGTCTCTGTCTGTGTTTGAGGCCAATGATGTGACACTCCTGCTCTGAACGGCTCACTGTGAATATCTCAGCTGACAGTTGTAAAAGGTAGACATGGTCCCTCTTACCTGTGATTCTGTATCTCCTCAGACAAACGTCCTTATATCTAGAGACTGTTTAGTCTTTTCTTGAACTCTAGGTTACATTTCAAACAAGAATTGGGCTTTATACAATGCTGAGGCTTTGAAACTGCCCTGGTTAATGACTCCACCAGCTGCCTTTCGTCCGCTTTCTTAGTGACCTCTGTAGAAATAACGGCCACCTAATACCTCCCTTTCCAACACTAGGTCAACAGAAAGTCATTTAGCTGATTTTTCCATCAACAAGCCTGGGAGTTGGGGGTTGGCACACGCTGCTTGTATCCATTTCATTCTCCAGCCTCCCTCTGTACCCAGGCCTCTATATTTCTCCAATGAGTATGAGATGACTCTGGTTACAGAAAATGATAGAAGCATCCAAGTCCTGCCCTGCTAATGTACTTGTTCCCCTGTTCCCTCCCCCAAATATAAACAGATGAACCCTGGGCTGATGTCCTTGCTATAGATAGGCTTGCAGTATTTAAATATTTGTGTTTGGCTTCCTTCTTCATCCGTCGCTCTTCTGCTCTTTTCCCAATTATGACAAGCACGGGACTTCAGCAATACTTAAGCCTTTATCTAGCCTCCCAGGAGGAATGTTAGCTTAGAGGTCAAAGCCTACGTTAACATCTAGGAGCCAGGTGTGGCTGTGTCTGGAACAAACCTTGCCAAAGTGTGAGCTTGTTATGAGCTTGTACCCAAGCAAGGAGCTATTGTCACTCCAGAAATGTGGGTCCAAATCTGCCCCTACCTTGTTGGAGTTGTTGAGTTTTACTTCTCCAATCTTGTCCTTCCTGGGGTTTCAGATACACACATTGGAAGTCAGGGTCTCTAACTTTCAGCAGGTAATGGCAGGCTACCATCTACCATCAAGGTGCAAATGTGTCATGCTATCTCTTCCATACAAGTGCAGCCTAGGTTATATTTTGATCAGCTATGTGTATCAGTTATTTTCTGTTGTTATGATAAAGCACCATGATCAAGGCAACTTAGAGAAGGAAAAGCTTCTTTGGCTTACAGTTCCAGAGGTATGGAACTCTTGTCCATCATGGCAGAGAGGTATGGTAGCACACAGAGGCAGCCTGAGAAGAAAGCTGTGTGCTCACCTCTTTAAACACACAGCAAGCAGAGAGAGGAACTTCAAGTAAGGTAAAGCTAAGAACTCTCAAGGCTCACCCTTGTCATATACTTGCTCTAGCATGGCCACACCCCCTAAAGGTTCCAGAAGCCTCCCCAGAGAGTGTTAGCAACTAACCAAGTATTCAAATACTTGAAGCCTATGGGAGATAAGACTCATCCAAACTTGGGGGTGTGCAGAAGCCTAGCCTGAGTGTGTGCTTGCTAATACTTCAGCTAGCATGCAGGAGGCCTCTGGATCCGCCCCATGAGTTGGGGTGCAATGGTACGGTGATCTGGCATTGGCTGCTGGGAAGTGATGTTATCCAAAGTGAGGGCTGCCTGTCCTGCCCCTATATAGCCATTTTCCCTGTTTGAATGAAGAGAATTCCTACAAGCTTTACTATGAGCCAGAGATCTCTGAGGTATTACATGATCGATCATGGGACTATTAATATTTCAGCTAGCTAGCTTTCTGCCATGTGCAGACGTGGGACTAGTTCCCACAATTGCTTGGGTGGTTGCAAAGGCCAACAGCCTGGGGCCTGGGTTTTGCACTCGGGGGGTGGGGGGGCAGGGAAACCAGCAGTTTCCTGGCCAGGTGTGGCTGGGGAGTTTGTCATCTCCCCAGGCATGGTTTTGCCTGCAAGGCCATCAGCTTCATGGTTGTGAGTTGAGAGGCCAGCACCTTCCAAGACACAGATCTGGTCATGGGGTCATCAATCCTGCCTGACCACTAGGAAGCCAACAGCTCTCTAGACATCCTAGCACTTATTTTTGTTTTTGATTTTTTGGGGGTCTTTTTGAGACAGGGTCTTCCTGTAGCTCCAGCTGGCTTGGAACTCACTATGTAGACCAGGCTGGCCTCGAACTCACAGAGAACCATCTGCCTCTGCCTCCTGAGTGCTGGGATTAAAGGTGTGCACCACCATGCCCGGCAACATGCTAGCACTTATAAGAGTAGAACCACACAAACCACGTTTGTGTTTTACATGATATGTGTGATTGAAAAGAGATAATTTGTGAGCACACTAAAGAAATTTCCTAGATTTGGGGGCTGGAGAGATGGCTCAACAGTTAAGAGCACTGACTTGTCTTGCAGAGGACCCAGGTTCGATTCCCAGCACCCACATGGCAGCTAAGAACTGTCTTTAAGCTGGACGTGGTGATGCACACCTTTAATCCCAGCACTTGGGAGGCAAAGGCAGGCAGATCTCTGTGAGTTCCAGGCCAGCATGGTCTATAGGGCTAGTTCCAGTCCAGCTGGGGCTACAGGGAGACCCTGTCTCAAAAACACCAAAAAAAAAAAAACACCAAAATAAAAAAAAAAAAAAAAAAAAAAAGAAAGAAAGAAATTTCCTAGATTTCAAAGCATGGACTTTGAGGTTGAAAATTCCTACATTCAGATTTTAGCATCTTCTAGCTTTGTGGGCAGATGGAAGTCTCTTAACTGAAATCCCATATGTAAGATGTTAAATAACTATACCTCCTTTATGGAGTTGATGTGAAGGTTCAGAGGCATACTGTGTATAAAATGAAAGCACGATGACTGGTATATACTCAACATTCTGAGTATTAAGTTTTTATTATTTAACAATAGTGATATTTTATACTTATGTAAAAGCATTATATTGTGAGGTCTGTACCTATAGGTAGAGAGTTCCAGCCCATATAATAATGTATTTATTTGTCTGTGGCTGAGGTAGACCTAAGAAAGATAATAAGCCTGGCATGGTGGCACACGCCTTTAATCCTAGCACTTGGGAGGCAGAGGCAGGTGGATCTTTGTGAGTTCAAGGCCAGCCTGGTCTACAGAGTGAGTTCCAGGACAGCTGGGACTACAGGGAGACCCTGTCTCGAAAAAACAAAAAAAACAAAAAACAAAAAAAAAGAAAGAAAGATAATAAAAGCATGAATTGAATGCAGACCATTTTTTATATCACTTTCAGCTAGGTGGGCAAGGTTCTCAGAATTCTCAGCTGTGTTTATTTCTTGGCGTCTCCTATTCAGAGGCCCAATAACATGGGGGCCATTTGGTCTTTGGATGCAAATACTCCTACTGTCACGAACATCAGACTTATCTCTTTCATTTACTGTAGGACAAGTAGATGTAGCCAATTTGCATGAAAGTATTGCCCATCACCAAGAACAATATTCTGGCAGAGAAATTCTAGGGACAAAAAAATAAACAAGTAAAAGTCCAAACTGCAGCTTTGCATGACTATGTCAGCACTTATGCTTTGTATAGAATGGAATGTGACCATGATCAAAGTGAATCTAAAACTAGTGCAGAAAGCAGCCCCCTTCTCTCACAAGAACACTGTGGAATATTTGAACCAAGTAGGCAATAAAGAGAAATAATGTTTTAGTGCATTCTTTCTGAGGAGAAAGGCCATCATTACTATTATCATTATTATTATTATTATTAATTATTATTATTTGCATTGGGGAAGCAATGGAAGTTTCTGTATTTTTTAATGCCAATTTTTATTGAAAGAAGTTTCTGTATTTTAAGAGGTGTGTGTGTGTGTGTGTGTGTGTGTGTGTGTGTGTGTGCATACATATACACATTCCCCACTGGGAGCAACTCTCCTGATTTAGGACAGTTTAAAAAGCACATTTACAATGAGCACTCCCCCCATCTTGGTCATGCTCTTTGTGAAATCCATATGCTGTAACTGATAGGAGGCTTCAACTGCTTTTGCCACACATGTGAATTTAATAGAGGCAAATTGAGATGAAATCGTTCAAACCTGCCAGGGTATTTTCATCAGAGGCAACATCATCATGCTAATTCTTTTTCCAAGTCAGTGGTGAATCTAGACCTCTTGCAGTGGATAATTGATAGGCCTGGCTGCAGCCATGCATGATGAGGGCAGGTGCTTGCTTGGAAGCTGGCCCTGATGAACCCAGCCCCATCCACATGGCATCTGCTGATATTAGCACATGCTCCTGAACCATCACACAGAGCTCTCCCCTTTTGGCCTCTGCAAGTGTGGATGGGATTCAAGGGGGCTGGGTGCAGAGACTTCTGCCATTCGCCCCTCGTCATGCTGTGGTGACTACGGCTCTGGTCTTCCCTCCAGGGCTGACACAGCACTCCAGCTTAGCACTTCATATTTCTTATTCTTTCAAACAATAGCTTCTTCTAGTTCATTCGGCAGAAGTCTCACGTCGGTGCAGGTGTTGTTCTGCTCAGCATAGCCATTTGAATCTCGCTTTGATAAACCAGCAGCCAGCTGAGGAGCATTCATCCATCCATCCACTCTTCCCTACCAAGATCACATTTGGAGAATGTGGATTTCATAAACTCCATTTCAAACTGATCCAATATCCAAAAGTAGTGAGTATACTTTACAGAGCATATTCACACATCTAATTCTTTTGTATATTACAGAGTCCCTTTTGGAAAAAATGACTTTTATTTGAGGTGGTGGGAATGTGCCTGTATATACGCACATATGTTCCTGCAAATGTGTGTGTCTGCATGTAGGGGCCAGAGGTCAGCCTCAGGTATCGTTCCTGGGATGTTACTTTTTGAGACAGAGTGTCTTACTGGGACCTGAACCTCGCTATTTTTAGGCCATCTGGCCTCTGAGCCGCAGGGATTGTGAGAGGATGTTATAGCACCTACCTGACTTTGTAAGGATTGCCATCCAAATAGAGATAAGTCCTGTCACAGCTGTGCAATGTAAACTAAGTGAGAAAGCTGCGGCCCATCTTGTCTCTCAGCTTTGTTCCTCCCATGAACAGCATGGAAAATTCAATAAATATTTTATAGATGAATATATAAATGAATCCATGCTGAGAGTGGAGTATGAATTGGGACAAGGAGTGGGGGTTGCACTTAGGTACTCAGACACTTTACTGACTGGGCCGAGCTAGCTCTTCAGCTCCTACAGAGATACTTTGGACTGAACATTATCATGGCATCATTGTTAATTTATACCTAAGGATACTATAGCTCAGTAAAATGACTTTGCCCAAACCACACAACTAACTTAGGATTTGAACCCAGGTCCTTTCCCTTGGAGTATATGTGGATTTCCTAGGGTCTTGACTAATTCTGAGAATCTGGGGTCTAGACTGCTAGGGAGGCACTAATGTGGTTCTTAAAGGCCAAGATGTGCTTGCCAGGTATTAGGATTGGGTAGAGGCTGGGCAAGGGGGGAGGACTGACAGTGTGAGATTAAACACTGAATGGGAAGCAGAGAAGGTCCAAAGAAAAATTGTGTGCTGTTTGTCAATTTGACATACCTGGCAAGGGATAATCTCAACTGGGGAATTACCCTATCAGATTTCTGCATGGGCATGTCTGTGAGGCATTTTCTTGATTATTGAGTGATATGGGAGGTTCCATCCCACTGCACGGTGCCACCCCTGGGCAAGTGATCCTGAGTTGTATTAAGAAAGTAGGTTGAGCATAGGCCAGAGGAGCCAGCTGACAAGCAACATTCCTCCATGGTCTGTTCTTTGGTTCTTGTCCTGAGTTCTTGGCAAGGCTCTCTTCCATGACTAACTGTTTTAGTTGAAGGTGAAATAAATCCTTTCCTCTTCAGGTTAGATTTCATCAGTGCTTTTATCTCAGGAACAGAAACCAAGTTAGGACAAATGTGACAGTCTCCCAAACAAGCACAGGTAGAAGATGTATCAGAGAGAGAAGAGTTGGCTAAAGAGCCATTGGGGCAGAGTAGAAGCAGCAGGTGAAGATGAGGGTGTGCATCAGGAAAGGCACCCAGAGGCGAGTTGTTGGTCTCGGTCAATCTTCATGAGGAATTAGATAACCAACGAGAGTGTGAGATGACGTTCATGGCTTAGAGGACTGACACAGCTCTGATTTCACAATTTTATCAAATGAATTAGGAAGGAGGGTAAGATCAACTCTACCCCAGTATGTCTTCTAAAGGCCACCAGGACCTGTGACTGATTGTGGAGTCGCTGATCTGGCTCCCATGCCTGCTATCCCCAGTTACTAAATGAAGTATTTGCCAAAGTGAACTCCAGCCTCTATACTGTCCTTTGTAGGATGCATTGATTCCTGGTGGTTCTTTTATTAAATGTTTACCACACTCTGAAGCAGATCTGACAAATAATCCTTGGGTGTTCAACATTTATCAGTTTTGGAAAGTATTCTCCTTTATTTCTGGGAGCTTAGGATCATTTAGGACAAGTGCATTACCAAGGACATCATATCTGCGGAGCACAGGGGAATGGCTAACCAGTTTCATAAACCAGCTGAGGAAGCCACGCCAGAAGTTCACAATAAAACAGTCACTGTGTCCAAGCCATTCTGGAGGTATTCTAATTGTATTCTGAATTCTATTACATTTAAGCTCCTCTTTGGCTTTCATCTATTCCTGTCTGTCATTTGCATTTTTGATAAATTCTTACATCTCTCCGTTTTTGAAGTTGTAAAGCTTCTGTTGGATTCCAGGACTCCTTCAAAGTCTCTTTATTTTTCCTAAATGTTTTCAGTGAAACATTACATCATGGTCAGGGTGACCTTGTGGTCTTTCTTGAGGGTGGACTATTATTTTTTTTCCGGCTCTTTCCTATCCCAAATTCTAGCCCCCCATTGCCAACTTTTATAACACTCTTGGAAAAAACTGAACAGAATAAGGCTTTCATAGTTTGAAATCCTCATATCAAGTTTTATTGGCCCCCAAAGCTAAACTGATTCTTGAAATTTAGAGATGTATTCCAGTATAATTTTTTTCTTTTTTTTTAATGTTATATTTTATTTTATTTAGTTTGTATGGTATGAATGTACTGTCTGCATGTAGGTCTGTGCACCCGTGGCGTGCAATGCCGCGGAGGTCAGAAGAGGGCGTCGGATTCCCCTGGAACTGGAGATAAAGATGGTTCTCAGCCGCCACGTGGGTGTTGGGGATCGAACCCGGGTCCTCTGCAAGAGCAGTCAGTGCTCTTAACCACAAGGCCATCTCTCCAGCCCCACCAGTATAATTTTCAAAATGGGTGCTATTCTATTTTGCTCTCTGTTGCTGTGATAATTACCATAACCGATCACAACCTGAGGAAGAAAGGGTTTATTTGGCTTACAGGTCACAATTCATCATCGAGTGAAGTCGAGGCAAGAACCGGAAGCAGAGAGCACAGAGGAACACTTCTTCCTGGCTTGCTCCCTCTGGCTTGCTCAGTTATCTTTCTTAGACAGCCCAGGCCTGTCTGACTGATGATGGCACCACCCACAGTGGGCGGGGCCCTCCTACAACAGTTAGCAGCTCCTTAGACTCCCATTCCACTCCAACGGAGTTCATTCTTAACTGCGAGTCCCTCTTCCCTGGTGTCTAGTTTGTGTCAAGTTGAGAAAAACTAACCAGCACAGGTGTCAAGGACACAAACATATTCGTGTGTTCACTTGAGTTCCAGGAGAGACCAGGAAGCTCACTGTCTTCTGCTGATTGCTCTAGAAGTGTCTGGAGATGAGTCCCCTGGGCTGCTGTACAAGACAGCACAAAACATGACACTAATCACTGAGCTTTGAGACAGACACAAGGTACAGGGGCTGGGCACTGCTGAATGGCTAAGGAGATCATGGCAAGAGTCCATTCTTCCCGATCCCAGACTCTGGAGGATCCATAGATGCTGTAACCCACTCAGGAAGATGGTTGAGACAAATCAGTGCTCCCTGTGCCCTGAGAATTTCAGGGCCCTGGTGCGATTTCAGCATCTACTCAGATAAGCAGCTGAATAAAATCGATGTGGCCTTGTAAACTCTGGTTCTAAACAAGGACTGAAGGAGCTCACAAGCTGGTTTCAGAGCTTTAGAAGTGCCGCAGCCTCACTGTGCCAAGGTGACGTGAGTGCGACAGTGTGTGTATGTGTGTATGTTATCAGAAGAACACAGCGGGTAATTTCCTAAGTCTGTTGGATAAGAAGTCAAAGCAGAGAATGTGTCTAAAAACTTCTTATGCTTCCAGCACACTGCTGAATCCCCATACTACCAACTGTGAGGAAGGTTCACACTGGGCGTATTGGTCCTTGCTTATCTTACTGATGGGATTTTTGATCAAGGAACACGTGGTGTTCATTAGGTGCATGTGAATTGGCTAAGAGGAAAGCAGGAATGCTAGTTTCCTACCCTTGCTGCCAGCAATGAATCACCTGGCAGAGTTTTGAAGTCTGCTTTTCTTGACCTGGAAAATGGTGATAATGTCATTCCCTCAGTCAAGAGAGGAATGGCTTGTGAAAGCCAATTGGGTCGTGATTTAAGGAATATGGGGTTTGGTACTTAGAAGATGTTGGCTGGATATAAATTGATAGAATTTATTAACTGGGCCCATGCCACAATCACTTAATCTCCTTAAGCTTTAATTTCCTTGACTCTTAAATGGGGATAAAAACACCTGTTTTACAAGGTTGTTACAGGCATGAAATAAGATAAAGTCTATAAAAGTGCTTTACTAATTTAACAAATGTCAAGGTCAAGTCAGCTTTTGCTGGGAAATCTGCTAGGGACTGTGGCTAAGTTGGCAAATTCAGTGACTGCTCTCAAGGAATTGGAAATATGCTGGGTGATACAGAGGAAAATGAATGACATAAATATAGGTCATGTAATATAATGACAAATAATATATCTAAAAGTATTAAGGGTAAAATTAATGGTATCATAAAGAGAAAAAATACCTAAACTGAAAAACAAGCATTAGATAGGCAGGTATAGTTAACGGGACTTGGAATTTGGCAAGTGGAAGGCATGCATTGATTACTATTATTATCCAATACTAAAGGTTCCCCAAGTTTTAGACTCATAACTTGATCAAAGATCACTTGATCATTTTAATTCACAAAAAGTATATTGTAGAGAATTTAGCGATCTTCCTTAGAAACTTCTAACATATTTTTTTTTACAAAAATAAAAGTTTAATGTTACAAATGTAAATATTCCTATTTAACGAGGCTTTTGTGAGCTAACTGGAACTAGGATAAGGCAGTCAGTCGCTTTTCATCTTATAAGTAACATCAATGCAATGGTAGGAACAGGTGTCCATTGATAGTAACGTTGGTTTAACATACTCTAGCTCAGCTTATTTGCAGTGGGGATCACACTTTGTGGTTGTGTATTGGACATCGGAGGTGTGCAGACAGAGCTCATTGAAGCAGTGTGAATGGTTGTGTGGAACCTCATCTACGCCTGCCTGTATTTTCTGACACCTTGGGGAAGCCAGAGGCTGATGTTAGGATTGGCCTTTCTCTGAACCAGGGGCACCTGCTGTGTGTGAGGATAAGCAGAGTCCAGCTGAACTTAGCACAGAATGAAGATGCCCACTGCTCTTCCTCCTTATTCCTTTGAGGCAGAATCTCTCAGTGAACCTAGAGCTAGGCCGATGGCCAGTAATGCTCTTGTCTTTGCTCTCCACAGCACTGGAGTTTACAAGCATGCATGGCCATGTCTGGATTTTATGTGATTACTGGGGATTTGAACTCAGGTCCTCCAGCTTGTACAGGAAGCACTCTTACCCACTAAGTCATCTCCCAGGCCCTAAAATCTCCACTTTTCTTCTTCCATACTGCGAGTCAAATGAACAAGGAAAACTGGGCTTTATAAAAGTCTACTGTTTTCTAAGAAAAATGTCTAGAATTGATAAATAGGCTCCAAAAGTGCCAAAGTGATACATCAATATTGGTTTTCTGTCTTACCTGCTCTTCCTTAACCAAAACAAAAGTCCTCATCAACATTAAGGAAATTTTAACATTCAAAGCACAATGCTAGCTTATTGCTCAGCAAGGTGATTAAGCAAGCAAGCAAGCATTTCTATGCAGACTTGTCCATGCAAATGACAAATAGGTAAACAGTAGGAGGAGGCTTGTGTGCCTCCTGCCTTTGTGTGACGGTGTGCAGAGCTGATAATACTAGGAGCATAACAAATGGCCTTTTACTCCTGGCAGTCTTTTTAGTTTTTTGATGGCCAGATATGGGACATAGGGATGGGGAAGAAAACTCACTAGAGTGGGCGAGGAACAGATTTCAGAAGACAGCATTCACTTAGAAGTCAGCTGCAGAGGGAACTCAGATTGAGGCTGGTTGTAAACTACGTATCTGTAGAAAAAAATGGTTACTTAGCCACCAAACACAAGTCTAGGGGGACTTAAAGTTAGGTAAAATTGAGACAGTTGACAAGTAGAATCAACAGCCCCTAACGGCAAGTAGTGTTGATCACATAGACACCATACATAGAAAATCTTCAAGAAGCACAAGGAAATGATTTATTTTTATGAAAATAAAGGAGTAAGTTTTCCATATCCAGTACATTTAAGTCAGGGGCTTGTAAAAGGAGATGTGTAAGTTTCATGCCCTGAACCACATTCTCCTCCAGTCTTATAATGCTGAATATTGATTACCAACTTGATAGGAGCTAGAATTGCTATTCTCTGGCCATACTTGTAAAGAGATTATGTATATTAATTAGCTTCTTGTCATTCCTATGAGAAATTGTCTCGATTAAGTTATTTGAAGCAGAAAGATACACTCTAAAGTTGCATTGGACCGTGTCCTGGGCTTGGGGCCTGGACCAAATACAAAGGAGAAAATGAGCTGAGGACCAGAATCTATCCTCGTTTCTTTCTGACTGGACGCGGTTGTGCACTGCCTCGAGCTCCTGCTGGAACGACCCCCTCCAGGGCAGACCCCAACCATATACTGCAAATCTGCCTGAGAAAATCACTTTATTAAGTTCACAATGATTGTAAAGCTTTGCAGGTTAATGGAGCCCTGGGACTCAGACAACTGATGGCTGTAAGACCTTGGATACATAATGTTAGCTCTGAGATGCCATTTTTTTCTGAGATTATACTTTATAAACTATAATTTAACACCAACCATAAAAATCTTTTTTTTTTAATTTAATTTTTATTGATGGTTTGTGCATTTCGTACATCATTTTCCAATTCAGATCAGGCATATTTCCCTTTCCCTTCCCCCCCACCCCCACCCCATCCCAGATCATGTATTCTGCCATAACTGTCCTGCATCTTTCTCT